>CM074724.1:177377477-177912477 GCA_037306005.1 Rhinophrynus dorsalis | reverse complement strand
ACAGTGCGACACAGAGAGAGAGAGCGCACGCGCGACACAGAGAGAGGGGCCACAGTGCGACACAGAGAGAGAGCGCACGCGCGACACAGAGAGAGAGCGCACGCGCGACACAGAGAGAGAGCGCACGCGCGACACAGAGAGAGAGCGCACGCGCGACACAGAGAGAGAGCGCACGCGCGACACAGAGAGAGAGCGCACGCGCGACACAGAGAGAGAGCGGACGCGCGACACAGAGAGAGAGCGCACGCGCGACAGAGAGAGAGCGCACGCGCGACAGAGAGAGAGCGCACGCGCGACAGAGAGAGAGCGCACGCGCGACAGAGAGAGAGCGCACGCGCGACACAGAGAGAGCGCACGCGCGACAGAGAGAGAGCGCACGCGCGACAGAGAGAGAGCGCACGCGCGACACAGAGAGAGCGCACGCGCGACACAGAGAGAGAGAGAGAGAGCGCGACAGAGAGAGAGAGAGAGAGAGCGCGACAGAGAGAGAGAGAGAGAGAGAGCGCGACACAGAGAGAGAGAGAGAGAGCGCGACACAGAGAGAGAGAGAGAGCGCGCGACACAGAGAGAGAGAGAGAGAGCGCGACACAGAGAGAGAGAGAGAGAGCGCGACACAGAGAGAGAGAGAGAGAGAGCGCGCGACACAGAGAGAGAGAGAGAGAGAGCGCGACACAGAGAGAGAGAGAGAGAGCGCGACACAGAGAGAGAGAGAGAGAGCGCGACACAGAGAGAGAGAGAGAGAGAGCGCGACACAGAGAGAGAGAGAGAGAGAGCGCGACACAGAGAGAGAGAGAGAGAGAGCGCGACACAGAGAGAGAGAGCGCGACACAGAGAGAGAGAGAGAGAGAGCGCGACACAGAGAGAGAGAGAGAGAGCGCGACACAGAGAGAGAGAGCGCGACACAGAGAGAGCGCGCGCACGCGCGACACAGAGAGAGCGCGCACGCGCGACACAGAGAGAGAGCGCACGCGCGACACAGAGAGAGAGCGCACGCGCGACACAGAGAGAGAGCGCACGCGCGACACAGAGAGAGAGCGCACGCGCGACACAGAGAGAGAGCGCACGCGCGACACAGAGAGAGAGCGCACGCGCGACACAGAGAGAGAGCGCACGCGCGACACAGAGAGAGAGCGCACGCGCGACACAGAGAGAGAGCGCACGCGCGACACAGAGAGAGAGCGCACGCGCGACACAGAGAGAGAGCGCACGCGCGACACAGAGAGAGAGCGCACGCGCGACACAGAGAGAGAGCGCACGCGCGACACAGAGAGAGAGCGCACGCGCGACACAGAGAGAGAGCGCACGCGCGACACAGAGAGAGAGCGCACGCGCGACACAGAGAGAGAGCGCACGCGCGACACAGAGAGAGAGCGCACGCGCGACACAGAGAGAGAGCGCACGCGCGACACAGAGAGAGAGCGCACGCGCGACACAGAGAGAGCGCACGCGCGACACAGAGAGAGAGCGCACGCGCGACACAGAGAGAGAGCGCACGCGCGACACAGAGAGAGAGCGCACGCGCGACACAGAGAGAGAGCGCACGCGCGACACAGAGAGAGGGGCCACAGTGCGACACAGAGAGAGAGAGCGCACGCGCGACACAGAGAGAGGGGCCACAGTGCGACACAGAGAGAGAGCGCACGCGCGACACAGAGAGAGAGCGCACGCGCGACACAGAGAGAGAGCGCACGCGCGACACAGAGAGAGAGCGCACGCGCGACACAGAGAGAGAGCGCACGCGCGACACAGAGAGAGAGCGCACGCGCGACACAGAGAGAGAGCGCACGCGCGACACAGAGAGAGAGCGCACGCGCGACACAGAGAGAGAGCGCACGCGCGACACAGAGAGAGAGCGCACGCGCGACACAGAGAGAGAGCGCACGCGCGACACAGAGAGAGAGCGCACGCGCGACACAGAGAGAGAGCACACGCGCGACACAGAGAGAGAGCACACGCGCGACACAGAGAGAGAGCACACGCGCGACACAGAGAGAGAGCACACGCGCGACACAGAGAGAGAGCACACGCGCGACACAGAGAGAGAGCACACGCGCGACACAGAGAGAGAGCACACGCGCGACACAGAGAGAGAGCACACGCGCGACACAGAGAGAGAGCACACGCGCGACACAGAGAGAGAGCACACGCGCGACACAGAGAGAGAGCACACGCGCGACACAGAGAGAGAGCACACGCGCGACACAGAGAGAGAGCACACGCGCGACACAGAGGGGCCACAGTGCGACACAGAGGGGCCACAGCGCGACACAGAGGGGCCACAGCGCGACACAGAGGGGCCACAGCGCGACACAGAGGGGCCACAGCGCGACACAGAGGGGCCACAGCGCGACACAGAGACAGAGCACGCCAGAGTGCATACGTGAAACAGAGACAGAGCACGCCAGAGTGCATGCGCGCGAGAGAGTGGGAGAGGAAAGAGATAGAGAGAAAGGGAAAGGGCGCACGAGAGAAAGCTTAGGAGGAGTTAGGGGGCGAAGCACATTTTATCTACTTGGGCTACACAGACTATCTGTTCCTTGTACAGAATGGGAACCAAGTGGAGTCTGAACAATTTGTAGCACACTTTCAGTAGAGATACCCCAGTGAGGGTCACAGCCACTGACAGAGACAGATTAGTCAATTTTTTTGGATCTCACAGTATATAGAAGAGGGGAAGATGGATACACTACACTAGGAAAATACAGATAGTAACATATTACTGCATTATAAAATAGTTGCCATCCACCTCTCAGAAAATCCTGTGTACCATACTCACAAACACTGAGAATTTTAAGAAACAATTCTAATAGAGATATTTATATATATATATATATATATATATATATATATATATATATATATATATATATATATATTACTGACATGCAAATCAATATCTTCAGTATTTATAGAAGAACCCTTTTCCTCATACAGGAGAGGCTCTAACCTCAGAAACTTGATTGTGAAGACAAATCCAGAACACTGCTACATGACTAATAAAGGACATGGTTAAATAAAGAACCACCAGGATGTGTGAAATGTGTCAACTGTAAACCATGTAAATATCTCATCACTGGTAAAACATTTAAACATCCTCATACTAATTTGGAGATCACCATCCGGCAATGTTTGACATGTACTTCATCATAAGTTATCTATATTATCATATGCCCATGCAGCTTAATGTATGTGGGTAAAACAGCCAACTCCTTCACAAAATTTCTGTAAAAAAAGAACAAATCTAAAAGTGGTGTTTTATTTATACAGCTTCCTCACTGAAAGGGATAGTAATATTTCATAATAAAAGCAGCTCTAATTAATCATCATAGTATTTGGACTTTGGAGAGTGTTATTTCAATTCTGTCAGAGTTGTAGTTCAAGAGTAATTGAGTGATAAAGTATCCCCCTCCCTCCCCTTTTACTGATGTAACACTGTTCAGCCAGATCAGAAGGGAGGTGCCCGATTAGATTGCAGAGAGGGACAATCTTCAATTAAGATAAGGGAAAAACCTGAAAAACTTGTCAAGGGGGCCGGGCTTTCATTGTTTTCATAGGAAGAAGATTGTTCCCTTATGTTATCTGTCTAGTCTTACAATCAGATTCCACATCTGAGAAGAGGTGGCTTACACTAGGTAAAAGGGGTGGGAGGGGAAACTTTGCTTGTGAATATATCACAAACCATAAAGGTTTGAGAGATAAGACTTATATCGTTCTTCATGTGTTTTTAATGCCTACAGAATAAAATAAAAACAAAGTATTACTATCCCTTTATAATAAATACACTTACAACATAAAACATGGAAGAATTCTTTAGGAAATTACAGCTTAAGGATTTTTTCCATGATAACTATGAACCCTGAAACACAGCACAACTTAAACACACAACAAAAACAAATCTAACTGGACCCCCTTATCAGGACTCAACACCACTCTGGATGAGTACATAGACTCATTCAGACAGAGTGTGAAATCGACCATCCTGGATAAACTAAGTAAAGAACTGTACAACTTTAGCACCCAGGAAAGGAGTGTCATTAAGTCATTGAAAGACAACAAGGACATTGTGATCAAACCAGCAAATGAAGGGGAGCTGTAGTCATAATGAACATAACAGACTACATAAGAGAAGCACAGAGACAACTTTCTGATCCCAGTATGGCACCTCAGTATGCCAACTTGTTCATGGTGAAAGTTGAACAAGATTTTCTATCCACCTGTAGCGCTAAGCCACTAGCATACTTCCGCTACACAGATGACATCCTGTTAATCTGGACTGCCTGTGAACAGGACCTTATGCAATTCCATGACAGATTTAACCAATTCCACCCAACCAGTAACCTCACTCTGAACTACTCTGTGGAATACATACATTTTCTTGACGGACATCCCTGTATCACACAAACCCTCATACCTTAGATATGACAGTTTTCACCCCAAACATGCAATCATCTGTAGCCAAGCTGTAAGATACAACCACATCTGTTCATACAATACAGATGGGAACCAGCATCTCCATTCACTAAGGAAGGGATTCAGGAATACCACCCAAGAATAATAGACAATCGGCTACACAGAGCCAGCCAAATACCCAGAGAAACACTCCTTGAATACAGATCACAGGTGGAGAATAACAGGGTACCAGTTGTGGTCATAGACAATGCCCAATTGGAAGCCCTGAGAAGGATTACAAAAGTCTTACAACCAACCCTCCATAAATACGATAGATTAAAAGTAATTTTTCAAGATCCACCACTTATATCATACAGAGAACCCCTAAATTTAAAGAAAATTATTGTTAAGAGCCATTGGCCACAAATCACAAAGAATGGAACATTCCGTTGTGGGGTAAAAAAGAAAGTGAGACCTGTCCACACATCCAATGTACAACAAAGATAAAAAATACCAAATACACATCAACACTATGAAATTAACAGTTCATTCACATGCTCCTCATCAAATGTAGTATACCTCATAACCTGTACACAATGCCCCACAGGAGATTACTACATTGGGGAAACAGAACAAACACAGAGGAAAAGAATAGACCTTCATTGCCACACAATAAACAGAAAAAAGGTTGACACACCAGTTGGTCAGCATTTTTGTGGTCCAAATCATAGCCTACAAAATTTGAAAGTCACCATACTCAAAAGAAACTTTAGAACACAAAGGGAAAGAAAATTCTGGGAATTTAAATTAATGGATCTATTTTACACATTAAAAACAGGACTAAACCTAGGGATGGGCTTCATGTCTCATTATAATAGATAGAACATTTTGGTATTTGATTGTATTTAGATAGATTTTTCCAACTCACAGACTAACATGATCTTCATACCTCTGCATTAATGAACATTTCCTTGTTCCCAGGACTTTGATCTAACCCTGTGCATATCAATTCATATCTATGCAGACTGTATGTTTACTAAGTTAATTGACCCCCACTGGGTACTCATATATTGTTTCAAATGTATGTTATACTCTGTAAATATAAATGCAGTGTTACTCTAGCTTTATTTGTTAACCCATGCCTGAAGGGGCCTTAGCGTCCTGAAAGCTTGCAATTTCTGTGTCCTCAGTTATCTATTAAAAGGTAACACCTTTATACCACTCTTGTGAGTTTTTTGCTACATTGAATCCTAATATAAAACATAAAACGGAGCTTATTGTTTTTCCCAGAACCTCATTCCTCTCAGTGAGTCAGAGTCATAGGATCTCATTATCCGCCCTTCTGAACCATACATCCTCTGGCAGGCTTAGCTCTAAAGTATAGATCTTATACCAGGTACCTTTCTCATCCAGTCTCCCAACATACTTGTCAGCCTCGTTTGATCTGGATCAAATGGCCATGATATGATCTCATCTCTGGAGTCGCATAAAATCTCTCACAAGACCTCCTTAGGTTAACCCCTTCAGTGCCAGAGGCTTGGGCCATTTCCTGTAACCTGCAGGCCAGACACTTTCAGCATTTTTCCTATCCTTCCGTTTAGGCTTGATTTACTCTGGGAATTTCTAGTTACATATGGAAAACTATATACTGGTTTTTTTTTTCAGAACGAATTGCGCTCTCTCATGGTACCTTACATGAAGAGAATTTTGCATCGTGCAAAAAGCTATGATGTCATAATGACAAAAAAAAGTGAAAATTTACTAATTTTGCTAAAATCACATACTATGTATCAAAAACATTTACCTTGATTGAAAAAGTTTCAATTATTTGAAAAAGCCCTGAGTCCCCCAAGTAAAAAAAATACCAAAACTGTATAGTTTTACCTAAGTCCATGGCTAGCGTAGAGCCCTAATCACCAGCAGCGCAAAATTACATTTTCAACTTTATGAGCCAATATGCATATTCTAGAGTTTTTGTGGTAAATCTACCTAAAACAGTGGAATAACTATATAAAACTATATGTTTTTGGAAAGAAGACAATCTGCTGCATCTAATGAGGGGTGCCATGCCTTTGTACCCCAAGCCTGGTGTGCACAAATGCCTCCAGAACGTGACGCTAATGAAAAAAAAAGGCATTTCCTTATAATTCTGCCCCTTCAAATGTACTGAAGTCTGTAAAAACATGGAATTTCCAATTGTATCCATTAGCTAGTGCTCTTAGGAGAAAAATGACACCCCATTGGCATGAGTTGACCTACCTCAGGGGGCACTAGAAGTGCAAAACGACACCTACTACAACTTCTAATTTTTCTAACATTTTCTCAAACATTACTTGTCTATACAAAAATGGTTATAACAACTACAGAAGTGAAGAAACCATACCATTTTGGAAAGAAGACAACCTACCGCATCTAATGAGGGGTGAATTGCCTTCTTACCCCAAGCCTGTTGTGCCCAAATGCTTCCAGAAGGTGGCACTATAGGAAAAAAATGGCATTTTCTTACATTTCTGCCACTTCAACAGTACTGAAATCTGTGGAAACCATGGAATTTACAACTATATTCATTAGCTAGTGCTCTTGGGAGAACAATGACACCCCATTGGTATGGGTTCACCTACCACAGGGGATGCTAGAAGTGCAAAAAGACACCTACTACAACCTGTAAATTTTCTAACATTTTCTCAAACATTACTTGTCTATACAAAAATGGTTATAACAACTACAGAAGTAAAGAAAGGCTACACAAACCATACCATTTTGGAAAGAAGATAACCTGCTGCATCTAATGAGGGGTCACTTGCCTTTCTACCTCTAAGTCAGAGTGCACAACTATTTCCAGAATGTGGTGCTACAGAAAAAGTGTATTATTTTTTTTTTTTTTACAAATCAGTCACTTCAAAGATATGAAAATGGTTCAACATCATGGGATTTCCTAGGAGGACCTCCTGCCAGCCTACGATAAATGGTACCACACTACTGTGGGATGACATACCATATTGGGTGCCAGGAGCGTAGCTACCAGTGGAACAAGGATGGGGAAGCAAAGAGTGTATGTATGATTCTATGGCTATCAGTGGTCAGTCAGTGTACGTGAGGACCTGTGACTGCCCGTGAAACCAGGTGGGGGGGGAAGGACGAGGGGTCAGGCAGTGTATGTGGGTATATCTACCAGTGGGCAGACAGCAAGTATGGCAGTGGTGGTGGGGGAGGTAAGATAGTACATATGGGGGATCTGTGACTACCACAGTGCACTGTAAGTCCCCCACATACACTGTTTGATTTCCAGCCTGAATCCAGTGCGTACTGGCACTTGGGTCTACCAGGAGGCAGTGGAACCAGGCTGGGGGGGTCAAACTATGGGAATGGGACTGCCAGTAGGCTGTGGAACTAGGCTGGTCATTTTGTGTGCATGCCACAGGGATGTCCGATGCATTGCAAAGCAATGCAATGGACCCCCTGTGGCACACAGAGGGTTCATTAAAAAAAAAATATATATATATATATATTTATTATTCTTTATTCATAGCTTGTTGGGTGGCCTTAGGACCCCCCAACAAGCTTTGAATGTAAAGCAATAGTAAAAAAAAATGAAATGAACTCCCTCCCCTGTGGCACACACAGGGTTAATTTTTTTTTTTTTTTTTTTAATTCAATTTTTTTTATACACCTCATTGGGGGGCTTCAAGGACCCTTCCTGATGTCCCCCAATGAGGTCTTATTAAAAAAAATGTACCAAAAGAATTGACCCTGTGAGTGTCACAAGGGTCTCCAGCTCATTGCAAAGCAATGTTCTGCGGACCACTGCGGCACTCAGTTATTTTTTTTTTTAATTATATTTTTCTTTTTACTATCAGAGATTGTGGGGGGACATCAGGACCTTTCCTGATGTGCCCCCAAAAAAATCTGATTATAGTTCAGTGAAAAATAGCCCTGTATGTTCCACAGGAGGGGGGGTCTCTGCAAAGAATCCCCCTCCCCTGTGGCACACACAGGGTTAATTTGGGTTTTTTTTTGTTTTGTTTTGTTTTTTTTTGTCTATTTTTGTAGACCTCATTGGGGGGCTTCAGGACCCTTCCTGATGTCCCCCAATGAGGTCTTAGTAAAAAAAATATGGGCTACCTCATTCATGTTGGCAACAAGAGTATTTTAGTCTTACCTGTTAAATCCTTCTCTATTAGTCCATACAGGTTACTGGTAACTCTGGGAGGCGATCCGCCCCTTTAAGTAGGCAGGAACATTTCTCTAAATGTATGCAGGGGGTGGAGCCTCCCTTCCCTCCCAGGCTGCAGCTTAGCCTACCAGCTCCAGAATGATTTGAGACACTAAATGTTGACTAGATAGAAGACGAGAAGAAAACTCCTGTGAGCATGCTCCCACATACTGGCAGAGGAGAGCCAAGCATGGTCCCTTGACAGGGTGGGAGACCAGTAACCTGTATGGACTAAGAGAAAAGGATTTAACAGGTAAGACTAAAATCCTCTTTTCTCTGTCATCCAATACAGGTTACTGGTAACTCTGGGATGTCCAACCATTGAGTTCCCCAGAGGCGGGAAGAAGGCAAGGACCAGGCGCAAGGCCCCCAAAGTCACCAGAACCTCTATGAACCAACTGGTCAAAGAAGCCCAACAAAACTAAAGTGTCAACAGACACTGAACGGGGAAAAAACACCCCAGGAACTGTTACACAGCACACTGAACTAGAGCCAACAGGGCTCAACAGCAAAGGAAGCACTAATAACCTGAGAAGAAGATCCTAGACAGGCAAGACTGCCTCCAGGACCTTCCTTCCAAAGCTGGCATCAGCCGAAGCCAGCACAACCACACGGTAGTGCTTCGAAAAGGTGTGCACAGAGGACCAAGTGGCCACCCTGCACAGCTGATCAGCAGAAGCCTGATTCTTATAGGCCCAAGAGGCCCCAATAGACCTGGTGGAATGAGCCGTGAACCGAAAGGGAACATGCTTATTTCTCAACTCATAGGCCCTACGAATAGCGGACTTGATCCATGACGCAATAGTCACTTTGGACGCCAGTCTTTCTGCCCTAGAACCCTCAGGAATGACAAACAGAACGTCTGATTTTCTGACAGATTCAGTGCGATGAACATAAAACTTGAGACAACGCACCACATCCAACAAGTGGAGATCTCTCTCCTTGTCAGAAGAGGGGTGAGGGCAGAAAGAGGGTACCACAATCTCCTGATTGATGTGAAACTCGGAGACCACCTTAGGTATAAACTCCTTGGAGGTGCGAAGCACCGCCTTATCCTTGTGAACCACCAGATATGGTGGTTTACAGGAAAGAGCTTGCAACTCCACAACCCGGCGAACGGACACAATCGCCAGGAGAAAGTCCATTTTCCACGTCAGGAGACGTAGAGGAATAGTAGCCAAAGACTTAAAGCGATGAAGTTGAAGAACGCCCAAAACCAAAGATCCCACTGAGGAGCGGGACTCCGGAAGTCAGGACGAACATAAGCAACGCCCTGGAAAAAACCTTGACATTAGGAAGGATAGCAATGTGCTTTTGAAAGAAGACAAAAAGCGCAGAAGTCTGAACCTTAAGGCAGTCAAATTGAGCAGATGAACATCTTCCTTCCACAGGTAACCCTGCAGAAGAAGATCCGGACGGGATGGGAGCGGAAAGGGCTCCGTCACAGATAGCGCCAGAAGCTCCAGAGATACCAAGACTGACGAGGCCAATCTGGAGCAATCAGGATGACCGGGCAACGGTCCATCTTTAGTTTCCATAAGACCCTTATCAACATTGGAAGGGAAGGAAAGATGTAGGCCAGAGGGAATGTCCAAGTAATGGACATGGCATCGACAGCTAGAGCCAGAGAGTCTCTCCACTGACAGCAGAACACTGGAACCTTCCGGTTGTGTCGCGTCGCCATTAGATCCACATGGGGCATCCCCCATCTCTGAACAAGGAGTTCTGCCAGGATGTTGTCTACGCCTGGAATGTGCACTGCGGAAATGACAGGAACATGAACCTCTGCCCAAGACAGAATAGCCTTGACCTCTAACCAAGCAGCGGTTAAACGGCAACTTCTTCTTAAAGACCAAGGCCAAGAGAGTACTCTTACCCCCCGTGGCCTCGCTAATTATTTCCTTAAGGTCAGGCCCAAACACGGAGGTACCCTGAAAAGGCAAAGAAAGTAAGACTTTCTTGGAAGCAGTGTCAGCAGACCAGATCTTGAGCCAAAGAGCACGCCTGGCTACCACAGAAGTAGTAGAGGCCCTCGCCATCATGCGGACGGCATCAAAAGCAGCAGCAGACACAAAGTGTTGTTCTTCAGAGATATTGGTGAGAAGACGCAATTTCTCCGAAGTAGGAGCATCCTGACGGACAGCCGTAGTGAGTTGTTCAGTCCAGACTGCAATAGCCCGGTTAACCCATGCAACAGCAAACGCTGGATGCATAGCTGTACCAATAGAAGCAAAAATGGACTTGAGGGAAACTTCAAGTTTCTTGTCAGTCCAGTCATGCAGCACAGGAGCGTCAGAGACAGGTAAAGCAGTAGATTTAAATTTGGGAGCGTCCACTTTAGGGGGATGAACCCATTTAGCCAGCTCAGCTTCAGAAAAGGGATAAAGCTTAGCAAATTTTCTAGACACAGAAGCAGACTTGTCCAGAGATTTCCACGCCTCAGAAACCAAACAGGGTTAGGAGGAAAATAACCAAGGGGCTTAGCGGGCTCCTGAAAAACATCAGAAGGATCAGAAGGATCCTCCTGGACCAAGGGAATGTTGAGTGTGGTTAACACAGCCCTGATCAGGCCTTCAGCAGAGGGTTCAGGATCAGCTTCAAATTGATCCCCAAGAGACCTAGAAGACTCCAAAACAGTATCATCCTCAACATCTGAATCTAGCAACAATTCTTCCTCAGAAAAATCTGACACATCAGGTGCCCCCTGTGGTTTAGGCAGGGGAGATCTGATAGTAGAGGGGGTCTGCCACATTTGAAGTGCCCCCTGTATCTGGGATGGAAAAAGCTGTAATGTGGACGTAAGGTCCCTAGTCGCAGCCTTAAACTCTTGCACCCAAGCTGGCTCAGTAGCATGGCTGGAAGTCCCTGGGTTGCTGTCAGGAACCTCAGAACATGCTGAGCATAAATGACCAGAGAACTCTCTAGGTAGCCCTGCGTGACAGGAAAAGCAATGCGCAATGGGGGATACGGAGACCCCAGCCTCCTTAGTCTTAAAGTGTTAGTAATGTCTAAAAAAAACTTTTTTTGCATTTAGAAGAGCTTAAAAAGCTGATCTAAATGCAAAAAAACGTATCTCTTAAACCGCTATGGTTTAAGAGATACGGGCGTTTAAAGTTTGATTTCTCCTACTGACAGCTGTAAAGCTGTCAGCAGGAGATCCGTGTCGGTCGACACGCTGGCGCTTGAGAAGTGCCGGGATCTCGTTACTTACACGGAAGACTAGGCACACGTTTTAGACCATTCCAATGAAGGGATTCCATGTAAGTAACGAGATCCCGGCACTTCTCAAGCGCCAGCGTGTCGACCGACACGGATCTCCTGCTGACAGCTTTACAGCTGTCAGTAGGAGAAATCAAACTTTAAACGCCCGTATCTCTTAAACCATAGCGGTTTAAGAGATACGGTTTTTTGCATTTAGATCAGCTTTTTAAGCTCTTCTAAATGCGAAAAAGTTTTTTTTAGACATTACTAACACTTTAAGGTCTAGCCCCAAGCTCCAGCGGTATAGACAGTCTCACAGTGTCAAAATAACCAACTGTACAGTAAATCACCCAATTACAGTGTGAAAGATTAGTATTTCACCCCAGAAATGCTAAATATAGGCTTATCTGGAAGGTGAAGGGTTAATCTGCAGAGGAGAGAAGGAGAGTCCAAGCCCTGCGTAGGATTCTCGCTGAGAAAATCTCACAAAATGGCTGCCGCAACGGGAGCCAATCATAAAATAGGCGCGAACTAAGCGCTCACAAGAAATGTAGTTTTTCACAAAAAGTACCCCAAAACAGTGCTCGAAGCCCCCCAACACACTTGAACTATAAACTGGATGATAGAGAAAGGGTAGCCAATTAAAATGAGCCCACTCTGAAGTTGCTATGTGAAGTGGTTGCAGAGATACATCCCAAACAGTGTGGTCCCATAGAAAGTAAATGGAGCAATGGCATCTATGTAGTAAAGCGCGCGGAACTCAATTTTGAAAATTTAAAGTTAAAAACATGTAAAACACATGAAACATGTGTGCATACTCAGAAATGACTAACCCTAGGGAAAGTGCCAAAAAAAAAAAAAAAAACATTGTCAAGCCAGCAGACAAAGGGTTAAGTTACCACATAAACCTGCTCCAAATACCCAACAGACATAAAAATATACCCAATGAGTGCAGGAGTGCACAATGAGAACTCCCAAACACAAGCCCAGCAAAGGGGCACTGTGGGACAAGTGGACCTGCAGCACTCAAAGGGTAGCTCACCTTTCCTGCAGATCTTCTGTCTTCAGATTACCATGCAGCAAGAATTACCTCAGAGGGTAATCCCTGGGGAAGCACTTGTACCCAAGATTTTCCCCCTCAGGACTTAAGGTCCACCAAAAAGCACCTGGACATTGAGCTAGCCACATTGAGGGCATTTGTCAGTCATGGTAATCTGCCTAATGGTGGTATTCCATATCTGACAGAAAAATAAAAAATAAACTAAAACTAAAGATGAATGTTCTCCTTCTGGTGTGTTCATACCCAGGAACAAATCGTTCTGGAGCTAGCTGGCTAGGATGCAGCTGAGGAGGGAGGGGAGGCTCCACCCCCTGCATACATTTAGAGAAATGTTCCTGCCTACTTAAAGGGATGGATCGCCTCCCAGAGTTACCAGTAACCTGTATTGGAGGACAGAGAAAAATATTTAACACACCACCACAATCTAACACCTCAGCTAACAATTTGAGTGCCCTCATAGCCTCTTCACTCTCACACACACACACACACACACACACACACACACACACACACACACACACACACACACACTATCCACACACACACTATCCACACACACACTATCCACACACACACTATCCACACACACACTATCCACACACACACTATCCACACACACACTATCCACACACACACTATCCACACACACACTATCCACACACACACTCTATCCTCCCTCACCCCCCCCCACACGGTCAGTGACCTGAAGGATCTGTCTGCAAGACAGCCTTAATGAGTCCCTCAGCAGATGAAGTAGGGTCAGCCTCAAAGGGGTCACCTATAATATAGGTAGAATCCCCTTCACACTCCCCCTCCTCCATGTCACCCCCCCCAAAGGAGGAATCCGTGAACACAGGTATACCTGGGGCCTTAGGGGCCACAAACCTAAAGGTGGTTGGGGGTTTCCATGAATGGAGAACCCCCTAGAGGGATAGGGGAAATTGTGCCATAGTAGACTTTAAATGTTTCACTCAGACTGGCTCTTGTTCAAGACTGGTGTGCCCCGGTGGTGCAGTGGGGGCCACAGCACATGAGGAGAGTAGAGTTCCTGAATATTCTCAAGGGAGCCCCGGTTGTCATTCCCAGAAAGGTGAGAGAGTCAGAGATGACATCAGCTGCTTTTTTGGAGGTTCATTGACCATCCTTGTTCCTGCAGACTCCTTAGGCTCTGAGCAGTGTGATCCGCAGCCTGTTTTCTGGATGCTGAAACGATCAGCAGATTGTCCAGATAGGGAATGACACATATCCCTTTTAGTCTCCGAGTCTGTAGCGATACTGCCAGCACTTGGTAAATATCCTGGGTGCTGAGGAAAGGCCGAATGGCAGAGACTTGAACTGGTAATGTTGATGTTACAGGCAGAACCTCAGGTAATTCATGTGTGACACCATAACTGGGATGTTGTGGTAAGCATCCCTTAAATCTATGGTCGTTAGAAAAGATCTCTAAGGAATTGGTTTCAAGATTGAAGTTAATGACTCCAACTTGAAGCCCCGAGTCTTGATAAAGGAATTTAGGAACTTTAGATCCAAGATTACCCTGCATCCCCTATTTCCTTTGGACAGGAAGAACTGACTATCACATTCTTTTCCAGAAGGTCCTGTATTGCTTTCTTGATCTCCAACACCTTGAGGGGATCCGATGGAATCTTTGATTTTGATCTCAGATTGGTGGCAGGAATGGGTTCTAGCTAAAGCGGATAACTTGTCGCCAAGATTTGATGCACCCATCGGTCCAGAATTGGGACCCATGGCCAAGAATGAAGATACAACCCCAGTCGACCGACCCCCTACTGGGATAGGAGACAGGGCCCGCTCTACTTTATTGGGGATCTTTCTTAGAATTGAACTTGTAGGAAGGGTCTTTTTTGAACCCTCCTCTAGATGCCTGGGAGGAAAACTGCTTCATCTGATCATACCTTCATGACTGGAATTTTCTGGAGTCTCAAAAATTCTCTCTTCTGGCTTTGAATCCAACTGCACTTGCTTGTGATCTGGGCCTTCTGTGCTTAAAAAGGAACCTTTCCTGCCAGTTAAAAAAAAAAAAAAAAAAAAAAAAAAAAATTAACAATTTCTCCAGGTGTTCACCTAAAAATCTTTGGCTTGAAAAAGTGAGAGCCACTAACTTGTTTTTAGATGCTGTATCTGCCCCCCATGAACATAACCAATGCACCCATCTCGCTGTCACAGACAAAAATGATGCTCTGGCCGATTATCTGATTATCTCTAGAGAGGCACTGCAGGAAACGCTTACAGCTTGTTTAATTGTCGCTACCTCTTTGATTAACTTTGAGTATGAAACAGAGGATTTAACCATATTCAAATGGTTCTAGTCACACAGGCTTAAGTAGTGGCAGATCTAAGATCTTGTCCAATTACCGAAAACTGCTTCTTTAAAGCGGATTCCATTCTTCTATCCATAGGGTCTCTGAGAGATGAGTTGTCTTCTATAGGAATAATTTTTCCTAGCTATGTGAGCTATTGCCGCATTAATTTTTGGAAGGGAAAACCAGAATTTTAGGTCATCCTCCATAAAGGGGTACATCGTAGAGAATCTCTTACTAACCCCAGTTCTCCTATCTCCTCTTTTCCATTCAGATTTATCTGAAATAGAATGATGCACAGGGAAAACAGGAGAAACGTCGCAGTTACCTAAAAAGGCTGTGTCCAGAACTCCAATTCTGGATAGGAATCAGTAAGGCCTAAATGTTTATCTCATGCTCTTTAAAGGGATAGCAATACTTCGTTTTAACTTTATTTTATTTTGTAGGCATGAAAAAAACATGAACAATACAAGTCTTATCCCTCAACCCTTTATGGTTTAAGAGATATTCACAAGCAAAGTTTTCCCCTCCCGCCCCTTTTTCCTAGTGTAAGCCATCTCTTCTGAGATGTGAATCTGGTTGTAAGACCAGACAGATAACAGCAGGGGACAATCTTCTTTGTATGAAATCAATGAAGGCCCTGCCCCCCTTGACAAGTTTTTCAGCTCTTTCCCTTATCTTAATTGAAGATTGTCCCTCTCTGCAGTCTACCTGGGCACCTCCCTTCTGATCTAGCTGAACGGGGGGGGATACTTTGTGATTATCTCTTAAACCATGAAGGTTTGAGAGATAAGACTTATATCGTTCTTCATGTTTTTTTTAATGCCTACAAAATAAAATAAAGATAAAACAAAGTATTACTATCCCTTTAAGAAAGAATTCATGCAATCCAAATTAAATGACCCAGACTCTTCTGAAATTTCTCATTCTTCAGATGAGTATCCTGATGCCATATCCTGCAACCTTCCTTGATCTTCTATATCATCTAATCTAATACATGTACCCTCATCAGGATTTTCCATGCAGGAAAGTTTCTTAGGGACAGATGCTTCCTTCATGGCGGATATCGATGACCTCATCCATGTTATTTGAAAACTAAATAAATAAATAAATTAAATAAATAAATGCTGGCACTGCACAGGCATATCCAGCCCAGCAGCAGAAGAAAGGGACTAGGAAGCTACCCCCTGCCTCTCAACTACCTAACTAGAATGACAGAAAAAAATACACATGCACAGTTTCCCTATATAGGACAGTAAGGACAACCTTTTCCTGTTGTAAGTATATAAAATTAGTGGTTACATGCACTCCAGAACTTCACACGGGCGCCCATGAAGGCATGTAGCAGTCCCAAACAAGGAGAGATCCAGCAGTGGAACGCAAGAGAGGGGAACATGCGCAGAAGCATCCTGGTTCAATTACAGTCCTTAGTCGGTGGCTCTGCACAGTATGGAAGCCGCAAAGGAGGACCATCCACATACCCACTTTTGGTGCTGAGGCAGACACAGGGAGCATCAGTGCGAATCGGCATCTGGATCAGCGGCACTGTACTGTGGGTGAAAGGGGCTACCTTAGTTACCGATTGGTCCTACCCCAGCAAATGGGCTGAGACAATACACATTGTTCATACATCGGGATAGGACACTGAAGAAAATCTATTTTTTATGGTGAAATACTGGATCTGTCCATATTTCTGAACATACACAATTTGTGAAAGGTGGCCTAGATTCTATAATAAATTTTTGAAGAGGATGGACAGAGCCCTGTCAGTATGGTGTTTATCACTGGCTCGGATGAGTTTTTTTTTTTTTGTTTTTTTTTTTTTTGACATAAAGAGCTCCGATCAGCCTCCAAGCCTTCAGCCTCAAGAAAGCTGGATTTGGATGATAAATGGGGCATTGTGATAACATGCTTGGGATTACTGGTAGCTTCATTGGTGGTTGTAGTGACATTCGCTTTAGGTCGGCGAACCACACTTTTCTTGGCCATTCAGGAGCTATGAGTATTATCTGAGATTTGTCCCTTTTATCTTCTGAACATCATCTGTTACAAGAGGAAGTGAAGATAATAGATAAGCCAGATGGAAGTTCCAGCTGAATCTGAGAGCATCCTGCCCTGTTGACTTGTTTGTCTTCCAACGGGACAGAATTTGGGTCATTTTGTGTTCTCCTCTGATGCCATGAGATTTATATTTGGGGCTCTGAGAATGGATATTATGCTCTGATATCCCTCCATGTTTAAAGACCTTTCCACTGGATCTATGGTCCCTCGACTTACAAAATCCGCCCGATAGTTGAGATTCCCTGATAGAGAGGATGCTGTCAGAGCACAGAAATGTTTTTCTGCCCAGAGAAGAAGCTATATTGCAAATCTGTTGAGTGTAGGACTCTGCTCCTCCCTGATTCAGGAGATATCTGACTGCTGTGGTATTGCCTGATCAAATCAGAACTGCCTTGCCCCGAAGATCTTCCTTCAGATGTCGTAGCATGTTTTAGACAGCTGGCAGTTCTAGGATACTGATATGCAATCTGGCCTGTTTACAACACCAAGAACCTGAACTGACTTTTTGTTGCAAATCCCCCCAAAACCTGTTTTGCTGCATCTGTTGACACTAGCTGCCAAAGGTGAACCCGGAGGGATCTTCCTTTTGTCAGGTTGGTGGGGCAGCACCACCATTTTAGTTTGTTTCTTGTGGGAAGCAGAACCACAATCTGTTGGAGAATGTTGGTAGGATAGTTGTAATGTGTTAATCTGTTGTGGTGTCTGTCCCAGGGCACAATCTGATGCACTGAGGACATGTTCCCCAACAGTTTTGAGAAGGTGTATGCGGTCTGGGACTGCTTCTGTAGGAATAGGGCAACTCTATCCAGTAGACTAATTTGTCTTTCTTCTGAGACGGTAGCCTGTTGTATCTCTGTATTGAACTGAACTCCCAAAAAGATCAACTGTTGAGAGGGCTGCAACTGACTTTTCTCTGTATTTATAGTCCACCCTAGCTTTTGGAACAGATCCAGACATAATGTACTTGAAATTGCACAATTTTTTGATTACTCTAAGATCAGCATGTTGTCTAGGTAAGGAAGCACTCCAATCTTCTGTTTATGTAATTCTGCCATGGCGATTGCCAAAACTTTCGTGAAGGCTCTGGATGCCGATGCCAGGCCGAATGGGAGAACTCGATATTGTTAATGTGTTCCAAATATGTGGAATACTAAGAATCTTCTGTGTGAGGTTTTTATCAGGATATGATCGTATGCATCCTTGAGATATATCCTCAAGCAGAATGCTTGTGGATGGACATCTTGATGGTGACACAATAGCTTCCATCTTGAATTATTTTACTCTGAGATGGGAGTTGATCTGTTTCAAATCCAAGATTAAGTGTAAATTCGTTGAAAGCTTCGGAACTGAGAAAACTGTTGAAAAGAAGCCATGGAACTTCTGCTTCTCTGGTACCATTTATATGACTCTGTTCTGGTCATATATGATGATCAATTGATGATGATCAATGTGCTGAACCTCTGTCATAGTGACAGTGCGAAACTGCAAGGTGTACCCAATCTCTAGGACTTGAAGAATCCATCTGTCTGGATGGATTTCCTTCCAGGAATCCAGGAATTTCTCTAGCCTGCCCCCAACTGGAGAAAGAGGTGGGGTTGGCCATATTTCATTGGAAAGTTTCCAGAGAAATCCTTTCTATTTCTAGATCTGATGTGCACCTCTGTTTTTGATCACAGGTCCTTCCCAACCTATAGTGCCCTGATTCACAAAAGAGATCCACCTTTCGGTAGCAGTACTATGGTGATGTCTGGATTCTGCTTTACTGCTGTAGAAAAATACTTTTTCCTCCTGACGACTGTCAGATTAGAGCCTCAAGCTGGCATCTGTCTCCCAGGCCTTAATCCAGAGTGCACATTGAGCTGTCACAGATAGCACAGATGATCTTGCTAAGAATTTAATGTTGTCTAGCGAGGAGTCACATGACAAGTTCTTTCAAAAGGATAGTAATACTTAAAATGTTGTAGGGTTTATTCCCCTGAGTAAAACAAGGGTACTCCCACTGCTGAAATGTGTTTTATTCAAAAGATATTAAAGCTCAAAGTTTAATTTTTTTAGGTGCAATATCACAGTGGCCTGAAATTGTACAGTGGCGCTGTTGCTACACCATCCTATGGAGATTTACAGTCCCTGGACCAGAGCTGTTCATAGAATGGTTCAGAAACAGCACAACTGTACAATTTCAGGCCACTGTGATATTGCACCTAAAAAAATTCAACTTTGAGCTGTAAAAACTTTTCAATAAAACACCTTTCAGCAGTGGGAGTACCCTTGTTTTACTCAGGGGGATAAACCCTACAACATAATTTTTTTCACATTTTAAGTATTACTATCCCTTTAAGAGTCGGGATCTATCTTGTCTTGGAATTCTGACAGCCAGATTATTAAAGTGCGGAATACACATGCCATAGCTGTTGCAGTCTTCATGTTTTGCCCTATGGTTGCAAACTTTCCTGAGTGCTCTGTCTGCTCTCTTATCCATTGGGTCTCTTAGACTGGTACCATCTTCCAATAATATAATGCTTTTTCGTGAAATCTGCACAACAGCTGTGTCTACTTTAGGAGGTGCAGCCCACTGACTTATTTCCTCTTCTGAAAAAGGATACATGTATTAAAATCTTCTAGACAATAGACTGTTTATCGCCTATCTTTTTTTTTTTTTTTTTTTTTTGGAAAATAATACGAGATATGGTAAACAACATCCAATATCACATTAGGGAAAGGTTACAAACATGGAATGCAGTGAAAAGAACAGTCATGAGTAACAAATACAATTATAAGTTGACATAGGTAATGCTTAATACATATAGTCGTAAATGACACTGGAAATCTAAAAATACACGTGCTAAAATATCATAAGCAGTACTTCTTTACAAGTCAGGCAGCAGATCCAGGGCTCATTGACACCTGGACCACAGAGATATGAAAGAGTAGAAGGAAAAGGTAAAGGAGAAAAGAAGTGGCAAGTAGAATATGAAATGAACAGACAGATAAAGATGGAAAGGCCTTTTAGACTGCTGCGGCAATCAGAAAATAATCAATAATCAAAGGTGAATAATCATTTAAAGCCGCTATACAAATGATACAGATAATATCCTTTGAACAGATAATGGAAGGGGGATTAAAAAACAGATAAGAAAGGCAGAAAAAAGCTATGAAGAATAGCATAGTAGGAAAACAGTGAAAAGAAATAAGGGTAGAGGAAGAAAAGGGAATATAAAACGTGGACAGAGAGCACAGGTCGATAGAACCTGGACCTCTGTGTAACAAACACGTAATGGCCAATGGTCCAGGGGGAGGTATCTAGGATATCAATATAAGTATACATGGACACAGTACATAATCTGCGGCCCCCAACCCAGACTCTATGAAAATAAAAAGAAATAAAACGTGTTTAGCTGAAGACTAGATGGGAGCTACTGCTAGAGTAGGGGCTGCAACAGTTGGTGAGTGCAAAGAAGCTGCGGGGCAGGGGCTACAACATGCAGCAGAAGGAGCAAGCCGAAGAGTATAGTCAGTAGTATGTCAGGCTAATGTAACGGAATCAGTACGAAAGAGTTGTACGCCTCAGAAAAAGAATATAAAATAGGCATACGTGGGAGGAGAGGGTAAAAATAGAAGGCTCGAATAATATAGAAGAGCGGTGCTTACAGAATGCGTGACTAAGTTTACGATACTTGCTAAATAAAGGCATATGGACCACATATGAAGTCATAACTGACATAAGAAATAATACACATTGTGAACAGCAACAGGAATACAAAAAACAAACTGAACTCGGGATCTCATAAATCCTAGTATAAGTGCAACATCCCCCAGGTCTGAGAAAACATAGCACAAATGCATCATTCCCCATAGTGCGAGAGTCACCGGAGCCAATCCCGACCCGCGCGCTGGATCGGAAGCGGCACCGGCGAGTCCACACATATCTAATACAAATAATAGTAATATTTAAGAGTATGTATTGTGAACTGTTAGGAGTCTGGATATATAGACACATCACAACCCCCACATACTGAGTGTAACATTACAACATAAGTTAGCAGAAGATCAGAGGCTACCCTCCCTGGGCCCAAGGAAGGGGACCGTGTATGTAGAGGCTGAAGCACACGTGCGGCATGAATGTCTCAAGAAAGAGAAAAGAAAATCCAAGTCCCGTTAATCGTAGTGGAAAGGATTCCTCGGCGAGTCATCAGTATATCGGAGAAATAATCCCAGGTCACATTTAGCTATCAACAAGCAAGTCCAGCAGGTAAGCAGCATCCAAACAGGTCTCCAAAATCAAGTGGTGTAAGTAGATACCTGGGTCCCAAACATAGCCATCCCCACATATCAGACCAAGATCCCAGGTAAAAACAAGAGGTAAGTGAGTCTTCTGAACGCCTCCAGACTCCAACAAAAGTGGCACTTTAGACATCAACCACCGGAAAGGGGGGTCTTCTGCATCTACCGAGCAGTAAAGCAAGGGCCAGACAGGTTATGCATCAATGGTTTCTTGGTTCCTACGAATGGTAAGTCAGGAACAAATATGTTAGCTCTCCGACCCCAGGCCTCTCGAATGATTCTGCTGATACAATAAAAAATCAAGGATCTCTCAGGAGTACTCAGCCGCCGCGTCGGAATGTTCCAAATGAGGGGCCGACACCACTGCTCCGTGAGCCGCTACTGCTAGACTCCGTTCCGTACTATCATAATACAACTCCAAACCCCTCAGAGTATCATTAATCGCAGCTCTGAAGTCCTCCAAGAAAGTCTTGAGATCCGCCTTAGTCGGCAAAAATTGAATGTCTTCCAGCGTTAAAGGCGCCCTGGTCACCATTTTTGTTCAGATATGGTGAGTTAGCTATGTGGTGTGCAAACAGAAAAAGTGACACCCCGTCTGGAATGAAGAAGCAATATCAATCCAGGAATATTGCAGATGCCGAATTAAAGATTTATCATCAAAATCAGCGATATGAAGCAATGTAGTAGTAGCTATGCCATTAAAAGTAAGCTCTCGGCCTAGGAGCCTCTCACACTGAGTCCATCTATCTCCTATCTTCCATTCAGCAGAGATGATATCTTGAATAGAGCTTTGGACTAGAAATACACAAGTTTCTTTTTTACATCCTATGAAAGCAGTATCAATGATATTAAAATCTTTTTACATTTCTGAAAGACCTAAAGCTTTCCTCATAGCTCTACCTAATCCATGAACCTTGTCTACAATAAAATTGCTATTGCTATTTCCATTATGCTGCCTTCGTCATCCTCCAACATATGGAACGCACACTCATCAGGATCGAAAGTCCTCTGCAGTTTTCTGGTAGATTCCTGCATGGAAGCAAACGTCTGCTACGTAGATGACTTGAACTGGGATGGAACAGACACTCAGGAGAGAGTTTTGCAGTTTGAATCTGAGGTAATTTTGTCTCACATCCAGCACATATTTTAGTTTTTGCAACTGCCTTGCCCTCTGTAGGTTTTTTTTTGGAGTAGGCTTCAATTTGTCCCCTTCCTCTCCCTTAGCTGAAGACATTATTTTGTTTTCAGGTGAAGAGGAGAAAACAACATGCAGTCTGACTAATACAAGGAAAATAATGTTTTTATCCACTTACACTGCAGCCCGACCTTCCCCAGTGATCTTTTTAATAGAAGCACTCAGATTACTGCCTGCTCGATCATGCATTCCAACAGTGTAATGCACTCCACTGCACTTCCGGTACTGGGCTTGCAATAAGCCCGCGTCATCGCCTAGCTCCTCTGTTTACTAGGATTCCATGGCATCAGCGGGGGAAAGATGGTGTGGTAAGTGCTCTTATTAATATGTGCAAATGCAGTTATATAAATGTTTGCAGACCCATGCAACCCCTGTCTGATCTCGTTTTCATTTTAAGCTACATTTCAGCAATATAAACTGCGTTGAAGGCAGACTACATAAATATATGAAAAAAATGAAATAGCTTGGTAGGACCAAAATTACTGATGCCTTTATAACTTTATTGGTCCTACTAGCTGGGAGGCGGAGTCAATAACCACAGTCTATTGCCATGGATTGGACATAGAGGAAAAATTTGTATTCCAACACACTCATTACTTTGGAGGAATCGCAGGATGAGAAGGCATTATTAGCCAAATTATTTTATCCATATATATCTGAAGTGGTGGGAGCTTTTATCCACATAAACTTGAAGTGGTAGGGGCTACTTGTGGGGCTGCTACTACCTCAGGTGCATCACTGGAGCTAGTGGCCAGTGAAACTATGATCACCACCACCCATCACTGCTCTTGTTGATCCATTTCCCTGGGTACTGCCTAATCATTCTGCTGCTTAAACAACTCAGCAGTAGCAAGAACAGCAGTCACGAATGCCACAAGGACACAACGGCATTTGTTACCGGAAACCATTACATTAACTGCTAGCACTAGGCAAGTAGGACATAAACATTTTTTCCCCTCAGGGCTTGTTCTTTATATAAACCAGAGGCCTACAAAAACAATTTTGGGGGCTTGTTTCTAACAAGCCCAAGCCCTACAAATCACTGTTTCCTCAGGGCTTCTGCTTCTACCAAGCCTAAGTCCTACAAGTCAATGTTTCCTCAGGCTTGGACCTTACACAAGTCTAAGTCCTAAAATCAACCTGTAGAAAATACTCTATCCCATTAAGTATCAGTCTGCCCCAGTCACAACTTACGCCAAGGGGGGACCACGATGCATACCAATTATTTATTTACTTTTTTATTATTCCCTGTTCAACTGATTCTTTCACCAGATTCCACCATCACAGACATCCTCAGACCCTTTTTAATACTATGCCTGTGGGAAATAAGATAACATTTGCTATCTGTTGCTTGTAAATTCAGTCTTCCCATTTCAATGCAATGAGCTAAGCAAAAGCAGAAAAACTACAATATTTGAGGGAAATTTTCCACTAGACTGGAAGCATTTTTCACCTATTTTGGTTTGAGGCGAAAACAATCACCCATCCCTAGACTGAAGATAAAGTACCGCATCAAATGTGGGATCACTTACCTTTCTACCCAAACAACTGTTTCCAGAATTTCAAATGTACAGAAATCTATGAAAACTATGGAATTTCCAGATGTATTCATTAGCTACTGCTCTTGCAAGACTAAAAATGGCACCCCAGGTGCCAAAAGTATTAAACTATAGCTACCCGCTGGCGCCATATTGGATGGACGTCTAGTTCAGGTGCCCTGTGTTGCCAGACTGTTCACAGCCATTCGCCTGCAATTCGGGATATAAAGGCGATCACTGAATTCCCCACCACACAGGGAACACCTCTGTGCCATTTCTTGGCTGATTCGGCCCAAAACAACCACAGTGGCCACTTGCGGCCTACACAGCTTTCCCTGGTACCGCACTGCAGTGTGGCTAGAATCGAATCATACGCCTCTATAACACCTGCTTGCAGGCGTGCCGCCTCGGTGTGCAGCCAGGCACCCGTAGGTGGATCGGGACATTGCACTGTCTCCTGGAAGCAGTCCACTGGAAGCCCTGAATTGGCAGGTTTTACCTGGCGCTCACCTCCTAGGCCTCACGGCAGCCCAGCACGCTTACACCAGAAAGGGGATCAGTTTAACCTAGGGGTCCACAGTGCTGCACTGCCACAATTTGTTTGTTGTGGCCTCAGGTCAGTGAGGGGATCTGCAGAATCTATCTGGGGACAAGCTGAATACTGCAGGGTATGTGGAACCTTGGCTGCTTTTAACTTACTTCCCTGCCAAATTATATAAATTATATAGGAAGGACTACCCTCCATTGTCCACACGGGGGGGGGGGGGGTCTCCAACCTACCCTAACAGCTATGATACACTGGGTGCCATGTTTGTCATCATAGTGCCTTCCACCCTCCTGCTTGTGATGTAAGAAACTTAAAGGCCCTCTGTTAACCGAAAGATATCCCAGGAGCTACTCTGATTACTAATTTCATTAACCCCCCCCCTTTCAGCTCCATAGAGGCACAAAACAGGGCTGTTCCCACTCCTTTATATAATCTCGCCCTCAACACCCTCCTTCGAACCCTAAATCGTATGCCGAATTATCAGGGTATCTCGGTGGGTGGTGTTGAGACTAAACTTGGAGATGACCTGTTATTGTTGGTCAAAAATCCCCGCATTGCCTTCCCATTACATGTCTTTAAACGAATTCCAGATGGTGTTGGGATTTGAGAGGATTTTAATCTTACCTGTTAAATCTTTTTCTCTTAGTCCATACAACTCTCAGGTACCATGGGGAGGCGAAAGCTCCTCCCAGTGGGCTGGAACAATTCTAGGTGCAGGGGTGGAGCCTCCCCCTCATCAGGCTATCCCACTAGCCCCCATCCATGTAGACTTGTGAAAAGCCTACAAAGTAGGACAGCAAGAAGGAAGAGAGGAAAACTCCTGTGAGCAATGGACCCAAGTGGACCCCCATGTCCAGCTAAAGGAGACCCAGCTTTTCACTGGGTGGGAGACCTGGAAGTTATATAAACTAAATGAAAAGGATTTAACAGGTAAGACTAAAATCCTCTTTTCTCTGTCATCCAATATACCTTACAGGTACCATGAGGATATACCAACATTGAGCTCCCAGGGTGCTAAAAAGAAGGAAAGGACCATGCACCGGTCCCCATGATACCAGAGTTCCCATGGATTATCCAGGACACGGAACAGTTCAGAATAAGAAAGTGTCAACGGACACTGAATAACATAACAGCACACAAGAACAAGAACCAACAGGGCTCAAACAGTTAAAGAGCTATAAAGGTACAGAATGAGAAAAGTCCTAGACAGGAAAAACTGCCTCCATGACTTCCCTGCCAAAACTAGTGTCCACACGGTAGTGTTTGGCAAAGTTGTGCACAGAAGACAAAGTGGCCACCTTGCACAGCTGTTCAGCAGAGGCCTGATTCTTGTAGGCCAAGAAGGCCCCAACAGACCTGGTGGAGTGTGCTGTAATGTGGAAGGGAACATGTTTCACTCCGAGCTCATAAGCCTTGCGGATGGTAGACTTGATCCAGGATGCAACAGTCACCTTGGACGCAACCAAACCAGCCCTTAGACCCTCAAGGATGACAAATAAGGAATCAGTCTTAAAATTTAAGGCAACGCACAACATCTAACAAATGGAGACCCCTCTACTTGTCAGATTTAAGGTCAGGACAAAAGGAAGGCACAACAATTTCCTGACTGATGTGGAACTCAGAAACCACCTTAGGAAGAAATTCCTGGGAGGTACGGAGAACAGACTTATCCTTGTGAAACACGAAGAAAGGAGGTTTGCAGCACAAGGCCTGCAATTCAGCAACTCTGAGACCACAGCCAAAAGAAAGGTCATCTTCCACATCAGAAGATTTAGAGGAATGGTAGCCAAAGACAAAGGGAGGTCACTGCAAGACTCCCAAAACCAGATTAAGGTCCCACTGGGAAGTAGGAGCCTTAAAGGCAGGGAAGGCATAAGCGACACCCTGAAAGAAAACTTTGACATCAGGCAAAATGGCAATGCGTCGCTGATAGAAGACCAAGAGAGTTGAGGTCTGCACCTTAAAGGAACTAAGGTGAAGACCTTTCACACCATCCTGTAAAAATGACAGGATTGCCGGTAGATTAAACTCTTGTGAGGATAGATCCCTGTCACCACACCACGAAGACTTGTTTCCTACCCTGGATCATGGTGGAAACCATCTCAGAATTAGCGCCTTTTTTCTTTAGGATGAAGGCTTCAAGAGCTATGCTGTCAAAGCCAAGCACTCCACTTCTTCCCTCCAAAGGAAACCCTGAGGAAGAGATCCAGTCTGAGTGGCAGAAGAAACTGATCTTGAACAGACAACGCTATTAGTTATGGAAACTAATGCTTCCTGGTCCATTAGGGGGAAATCAAGACAACTGCCACACTGGACATCTGATTCTTCCTGAGCTCTTTCCGGATGAGAGGGAATGGAGGAAAAATGTAGGCAAGATGAAAGTGCTACGGAATCGATAGAGCGTCCACAGCGAACGCCAGAGGGTCCCCTCCAGTAAGAGGGAAACATCCCCACCTTCCTGTTGTCCCTGGTAGCCATCAGGTCTATCCACGGGAGACCCCACTTCTGCACCAACAGGTTGAAAACATCTGGGTGGAGTTTCCACTCTCCTGGGTTGACTGTCTGGCAACTGAGATCGTTTTCTACCCCTGGGATGTGCACAGCAGAGATGGCCAGGACGTGTTCTTCCGCCCAGGCTAAAATAGCCTTTACCTCAGACCAAGCAGAACCGCTTCTTGTGCCTCCTTGCTTGTTGATGTATGTCACTGCCGTGGCATTGTCCGACTGGTCGCGGACTAGACAACCCCCCAGTGGAGAGGAGCAGTACACTAGAGCATGATGAATCGCCCTGAGCTCCAGGATATTGATGGGATGGAGCATCTCCACCGCAGTTCATCTGCACTGAACCCCCAGATGACCCAATACAGCTCCCCACCTGTAGAGGCTGGCATCTGTCGTCACCAGGGTCCGGTCCTGAATAACGAAAGGGCTTCCCTTTCTCCAGGTTGGACCTGTTCAACTACCAAAGGAGATCCTGTCTCACCTCCTGAGGAAAATAAACCAGACTGTCCACTAGATCCAGATTCCCATGCCAAGCCCAGATGGCGAATCTCTGGAGAGCCCTGGAGTACGGGACCACCTCCATGGTGGATACCACACGGCCCATCAGACAAGAACTTGCGCATCAGAGCGGAGGTCCTCTCCAGGGACCGGGACACCCGAAGCATGATCTGTTGGATAGAATCCTCGGTCAAGAAAACCACTCTCTGGCAGGTGTCGAACCTGAGACCAGGGCCTGAGAGGTAACTGGAGCAGATTTGTCCATATTCAGAATCCACCCGTGACGGAGGAGAATAGGAGCATATTCCTGGACCTTGTAGTCCAGAAGTTCGAGGTGGTCATCCATACAGGGAGTCATCTGATTCCCCCGGGTGTGCAGGTAGACATTCAGAGCAGTGGTAAGCCCAAAAGGCAGAGCGGTGAACTGGAACTGCGCCAATGCGAAAGCAAACCCAAGGTACTTCTGACTGTCTGGATGAATCGGAATATGCAGGTAAGCATCCTGCAGATCCAGAGAGGCCAGAAATTCTCCTGGACACATCGCTGCAATAAAAGAGCACAGAGACGCCATCTTGTAGGGAGTATGGACCACAAAAGAGTTGAGATCCTGGAGGTCCAGGATGAGGTGACTGCTGCCATCCTTCTTGGGGACCACAAAGAGGTCTGAATTAAAAACCTAAACCTGTCTCTTGAGGCGGAACTGGAGACAGGACTCCCCGTTGAAAAGATTTAGCTTTTCTTGGCCTAGAGGAGCCCCCAAATGGAAGACTCTGAAGGGAGGCAGAGATATGAATGAAATCCTGTAGTCTCCTCAAACCACCTCCAATACCCACTGATCCTCAACAGAGCCTGCCAAAATGTTTGAAAAATGTTGCAGGCGACCAACCACAGGTAGGTCCAGACCTGGGTTCTGTGAGACATGCAGCCACAGGTTTGGTGGATTTGGGTTTGGTGGAGAAGTGTTTTGACCCCCACTGCTGCCTGGGCTTGGGGGTGGAGTGCTGGGTGCTGGCCTGAGACCCATTCGGCTTCGTTTTGGCAGGGATGAAAAAGACGCTGCTTCCTCGCCTGATTAGGGCGTCTAGAGACCGGAGGCAAAATACTGCTCTTGCCCTTGGTGGCCTCACTGATTATTTGCTTCAATTCAGGCCTAAAAAGAGACGTGCCCTTAAAGGGGAAAGAAATCAGTGACTTCTTAGATGAAAGGTCAGCAGATCAAATCTTGAGCCGCAATGTGCGTCTAGCAGCAACAGAAGGCAGAAGCCTTTGCCTCAAGCCTGACAGCATCTAACAGAGCAGAGCGCCAGTGACACAGTTCTGAGCCTCAGATATGTTGGCCAAGAGGGTCAAAAGAACCTCCTTAGGGGGACCTTTATGGACAGTGTCAGTAAGTCGCTTAGCCCAAATAGCAATGGTTCTAGTGAACCAGAAAGGTGCCAAGGTAGGCGGCAATGCAGCACCCATGGCAGCAAAGGCATACTTCAGAATAGCGTCACGCTTTCTGTCCGTCAAGTCCTTGAGAGCTGTGGTGTCAGCCAGAGGTAGAGCAATAGACTTAGAAAATCTAGAAATAGGGGGAATCAATCTGAGTAGATGTAGCCCACTGAGCTAAAGCTGCATCAGAGAAGGGATACAGCTTAGAAAACCTCAGAAAGAGAATGGCTCCTGTCTGGAGTTTTCTACTCATCCAGGATAACCTGGTCCAGAGTGGGATTAGTCTGAACGTCTTTCTTCTGAAAGACATCAGAAGTAGTTTGACTCTCAACAGGATTAACAGGAACCTAAAGGGTAGTTAAAACTGCTTTAATGAGACCCTCTGCAGAGGGCTCAGGGTCACCCTTCTGCACACTCCCCTTCCTCAGAATCAACCTCATACTAATCCTCCTCAGAGGAATCTGAAATGTCAGGAATGCCAGGGGCCTTAGGGACCACAAACCTGAACAAGGTGTGGGGTTTCCAAGACTGGAGAACCCCTGGAGGGAGAGAGGAAACTGTGCCATAGAGAACTTTAAGTCCTTGACCAAAGTGGCTCTTGTTCAAGGCTGGATGGCCCGTGTTGAGTGGTAGGGGCCACAACACAAGGAGCATAGGTGTCCTGAGTATTTTCTAGGGAGCATTGTTTGGCATGAGGAACAATAAGCAAAGGGGGGTCAGAGACACCGAGTCCTTAGCCTTAGGTCTAGCCCCATGTCCCTTTGAATCTGACATCCTAACAGGATAAGTGTCTGTACAGTAAAAGGAACCCAAATACTGTCACCCAGATTAATAAATCACCTCAAAGCCCAAAAGAGTACTTATCTGGCAGGCAAATGGTTAACCTGAGGAGAGTAAAGAAATCCAAGCCTCTGCATAGGATACTCAAAGTAAGAAAATGGCATCCAAAATCACAGCCAATCAGAGAGAAGCCTGCGAAACGGGAATTCTGGGAATTGTAGTTTCTCTTTATTGTTACCTAGCAACAGCAGAACCCGAATTGTGGGGACAAAAAGAGTGAGCCCTCTCATCTCTGTAAGTGAAACGGTTGCAGAGACACGTCTCAAAGCAGTCTGTCCGATAGAAGTCATTGGAGCAAGTGTGGCTGCACGGTAAAGCTCGCTCTTAAAGGCGTGGAATTAAAAAAAAAAAAAAAATGGCTAAGTTTTGAAAAGTGAATAAAAGTACCTCAAATGCATGCAAAACATGTAGGGACCAATAAAAACACATAAATCCAAATGAAAAGTGAAAATTAATCCCCAGAACCCAGCAGGGAAGGGATTAACTACCACAAAAGTAGCCAACCAAGGCCAGGGGATAAACAAATACCCCATAAGTGCAGGAGTTATAATGAACTCCAATAAGACACCTGTGCGGAGAGGAACTGTGGGACAAGTGGACCATGACACTCAAAGGGCTGCTCACCTTTTTTGCAGGTCTTCTTTCTTCAGATTATCATTGAGGAGAAAGAAGCCTCAGAGAGAGACTCCTTCTGGAGAGAGACATGGGTTGCATGATTCTCTCCCAGGGCTGCAAAGGGTCCACAACAGCACCTGATAAATGGGCAATCCTCCAGGGGAAGCCAATAATGGTAATCTGCCTAATGGGGGAATTTCTACACCCCATATCTAACAAAAAAAATAATAAAAGTACTAAAACTAAGCAGAACTGTTCTCAGCCACCTAAGCAGGATCTTGGAACAAGTCTATCTAGGCAGTAGCTAGCCTGATATGGAGGATGGGGAGGCTGCACCCCTGCACCTCTTCTAGAATTGTTCCAATCCACTGGGAGGAGCTGTCGCCTCTACATGGTACCTGAGAGTTTATACTGGAAGACAGAGAAAATAAACATTGGTATTATTTGGCTATGTTGCTCTATCCGAATACACCACCCCCACTTGATCTTCCTTGTCTGCTCTGATGGACCACGCAACATATTAAATTCCTTGGTATTTATCTGCCTTGCAATATCTACCTTATACATCAAGCCAACATGTTTCCCCAAGTTCTCTCTGGACTTCCAGACTTGGCCTTTATTGGTTGAATAACCAATTAAAATGGTTGCTTTCCCCAATCTTTTATATCTGCTCCATATGCTTCCACTTTAACTTTCAGTGTCTGATATTCAACTCCTTAAGACAATTTCAGGGATTCGTCTGGAAGGGTAAACGCCCAAAGATGGGTCTAGTTAAACTGACTCAGCCCAAAAGCTCATGGGGGTTCAACTTACCGCATTTGCTACTCTATAATGCTGCTTGTTTATGCCGTTTTGCCAAGGATTGGCTGGATGACACTTCGGTATAACCGGAATCTTACAGGGATCAGAAGTTCTGTCCATTACTTAGTCTTCCATACATTTTACATGCTCTCCCTTCTCACAGTGCCACACAAACCCTCTTCTACCATCTATAAAAGCTTTTCAGTGTGTGAGACAACTGCTCTTTAAACCCAGGTGCTTCTCAGAGTTTCTGCCTTTCATTAACAACACATGAGAGTTGGTACAGTGTTAGCCCTAGAAATACAGAAGGCAAATATAATTGTTGATACCTTTATTAGCTATTTTAGCAAATTTAGGACGCAAGCTTTCAAGACTGTAGGTCACTTCCTCAGGCATGTTATACGGATAAATATGAAAACATCTCTTATATACAAGTACACATTACACTGTTTAGAATGGAAATCAGTTAAGAAAACTCAGTCCAGAACCAGATACTTTGATCAGTCAATGGTAAATTGCAGTCTTCCTCTGAGGATTTAGAGGCATTTATGATCCCAGTGGGACTGTTGGAAAAGTTATTCGATAATGTGACAAGAATTCTCTCTTTATTCAAACCATTATGAACAGCATTAAACTTCAGCATTAAAGGGATAGTAATACTTAAAATGTAAAAAAAAATATGTTGTAGGGTTTATCTCCCTGAGTAAAACAAGAGTACTCCCACTGCTGAAAGGTGTTTCATTCAAAAGTTATTAATTTTCAAAGTTGATTTTTTTAGGTGCAGTATCACAGTGGCCTGAAATTGTACAGTGGCGCTGTTGCTACACCATCCTATGGAGATTTATGGTCCTGGGACCAGAGCTGTCCATAGAAGGTGTAGCAACAGCGCCACTGTACAATTTCAGGCCACTGTGATATTGCACCTAAAAAATTCAAATTTGAAAATTAATAACTTTTGAATGAAACACCTTTCAGCAGTGGGAGTACTCTTGTTTTACTCAGAGGGATAAACCCTACAACATATATTTTTTTACATTTTAAGTATTACTATCCCTTTAACTTAACCTTCCATCCTTTTCTGTCCCTCTGAGTGCAGAATAGTCCCATCAGTACAGTTAATTTAATGTGCCTGACACTGTCCATTTTGGCAAAAATGTTCTCCCACTGGTCTCTCTGTCTTTTTGTTGTTAACACTGGATCTGTGGGAATTAAACCTTTTATGTAATGGCTGTCCAGTTTCACCCACATAAAGAGCTGGTAGGCAGTTTGCACACATGATGAGGTACATTACATTGGATGATTTACAGGTGAAGGTACCATTGATCTTATGGTGTAACTGGGTGTTTGGAATAGGTATCTTGTCGTTGGTGTAAATGTGTGCACAGGTTTCACACCTCTTTTGTAGACAGGGAGATGTGCCATTTTTTTTTTTTTTATAGGGCACTCCTTACCATCAGTTGTTTTAAAATGGGAGGCTGTCTGAAGGACAGTAAGAGAGGCTTTCGTTAACAACACATCTTTTCAACCTGGTGAACCAGACAAACGTTTCTTTTACTGGGCCTTGTGTGATGTTAAATTTGTTGGTCATCTTTTGGACCCGCTAACAAAACAATATATTTTTTTTGCTGACATACAGACCACGTACCAGCTGCTGCCCAGCCATCTCTTTACCTTGTTGCAGGCTAAATATTATGCCCAGGCCCCTCTACCTACTTTAAATGCCCACCTTGATAATAATCCTCTGGACTGATTGATTAAAATAAATTCCTGCATTTCTTTTAAAACTTTCCGCATCTATAGAACACGCTTGTCAATGCCCTATGCTAACTGGAGTCCGATGGAGTCCAGTAGATGGCTGATGGGCATACAAGCCTTAACAGTAGACACGCTTGAATGTTGCTTTGCACAACGCCTACAGTACTCCCCATAGGCATACTTCTATGAGATTTCTTACTGCACGGAACTTATGTCATCCCCAGGGTGCTCATCACATTGGCCTCACTCCCTCTTCACTGTGTCCTAAATGTAATAACAGGCCACATTACTCCATATGCTATATTCCTGCCCTCACATTTATTCCTTCTGGTCCAAAATTAACTCTTACATTACTGACAAAATCAGAATCCTGGTAACATCCATAAGCAAATCATTTATACTGGGGAATTATGACTCTTCTAGTGTCCTTCCGATACTCCAACTTAATGTGGTTGATTTTGTGGTCGTGGTGACAAAAAAGTGCACCCTTCCACTCTATCGCCACGCCCAGCCCCTTCTCAGACAATGGGTCCTTAAACTGCTTCATTTTACTAGACTGTACTGGACATTAGCCCTTTCTGACAAGGAGGTGCTAGGCACTCGCTTTGTTGCCCTGTGGGAACCCTTTATCCTCTCCCTACCTACCTCCCATAAGGTAGAGTTCTGCCATTGTTTTCATTGTACCTTGTGGTTGGGGGAAGAGGATGCTGGGTGACGAGAACCTCGCCACTCTTCTGGGGGACAGGTGACACCCTACTCTCACAATCTACTACTGCGGATGGGGAGGACAGGCCTGAACACTGCCCGCACATTGCTTTAAATTGACCTTATTTCTTGACATGGAGACTTGGTAGTGACAGTACACCCTCATTCCTGGAGTTTGCATCTCTTTTTAATTTCCCTTTTCTACTTGTTCTACTGTTACTTCTTCAGCAGAGCCGAGAGGGGTATGGGCCCTGCAGTGATACGACCGGCTCGCCCATGGCACCCACACCTGCATAGAAAGCAACTGTAACCTATGGTATTGTTATTACTTGCTGCCTATGAGGCAGCTCTTATGTACTGGAAGGCATGTTCCACGCGATGTAAGGTTTTCTCTTAGCTTCATTTTTGTACATCTCTGTTTTGGAAAGTAGACAACCAGACATAACAAATGAGGCATCTTTTCTCTTTCTATCCGGGTTAGTGTGCACGACTATTTCCAGAACGTGGTGCTAGGAGAAAACTACACACACTTGTTTTTAAATCTTAAAGATACTAAAATGGTTGAAGTGGATTTCCTAGTGTATGCAGTACCTACTGTAAGAAAAAAGAGGGGAAAAAAAAAAAAAAAAAAAAAAAAAGGAATGGTACCCCTTTGGTATGGGCTGGCATACCATAATGGGTGTCAGTAGGGTGGCTACCTACCAGTGGAACAATGAAAAGGAAGCAAACAGTGTATTTACGATTCTGAGGCTACCAGTTGTATATGGCTGGGGGGGGGGGAGAGACGACAGACAGTTTGTGGAAACCTGTGCTTACCAGTGGGACTAAGCTAGTGCCAGGCATCACACCATGTATGTGGGGATGTGGAGATCTGTGACTACCAGAGGAGGACACACAACATGTGGGCTGTGAATAACAGTGGGCTATGGAAGCAGGCTGTGGGGGGGTGAAAACAAAACAGACTGGGGAAACAAATGATGGCAATGCCACAGTGTGGTCCAACTTTGCACCCTCCACCCCTTGTGGCACACAGTTATTTTTTTCCCCATTTTCAAATACAAGGTTATTTTTTATTTAATTTTTTTTCTTCAAACTTTGTTGGCAAGCATCAGGATCACTCCTGATGCCCCTTTTAGCTATTAGTCTCTCGGCCAATAGCATTGGGAGATAACAGACACAAAAAAACATGCTCTTCTGGTTCACTTCTACCAGAACCAGTGATAGCAATCTCAAGTCATTGGTAAAACTGGGAGGCTTAATCTAATCCCACCCACTCATACCTGGATGTTTCTGTAAAAAAGTGATGCAGGAGTGCATTTGCTCTCCTGAGTCACCAGTGTTGACCTCCTGCATGATCAGCTGGAAGATCAATAGCTTTGTAGGGGTCAGAGGGGAGCTTGATGCCCCCTCAATGAGGTATGAATGATATAATAAAAAAGAGAGAAGATAAGGGAAGGGGGGGGGGGAGATGCAAAACCAGCCATGTTGGGGGTGGGGGGGGAGCATGGGCTTCTCTGTGCAGGTACACATGGTCAAGCTGTCAGAGGGTCTGCCCTATAATGGACAGAAAAAGGTTAAAATGCTGTATAGAAGTCATTTTGGCTCCTGTATATATATTATCTTATGCTTGTGTGTTTAAGAGAAATTGCTTAGGGTCTGAAACAATCATATAGTGATATACGTGTATTTCACTTATGAGGCCTCTCTCACAACATTCTCCTGAACATTATCTTGGAATGTTTTTTTATTCTTCACAAAGACCAATTATCTTATAATTGAACAGGTATTCCTTGTCTATTCTTTCATGAATTTTTTAGTCTTTTAACACCATCTTCTGGTATAAAGATTGTTTCTATTAAAGGGATAGTAATACTTTATTACTACTATCCCCCATATTGTAGATTTGTAAAATAATTTAATAGCCCCCAGGTTCATCTCTCAAACCTTTATGGTTTGAGAGATAACCAAAGGCAAAGTTCCCCCCTCCCTCCCCCTTCCCTGAAGCCAGCGTTGTACTGACTGCAGGGGAAGTCTGTTGTACGACAGGCTTGTGGCTCTGCAGCTGAGCAGAGATCCCATTGGTGAAAAAGAATTATTTCACTGAAACGGTCTTCTACATGTGCTTGGTTTACAAGCACATGTAGAACACTGTTTCAGTGAAATAATTATTTTTTACTAACGCGATCGTGGCTCTGCTGCAGAGCCACCTGATGAAAGTCAGACTGGATATTCCTGCAGTCAGTACAAAGCTGACTTCAGGGAAAGGGGAGGGAGGGGTGAAACTTTGCCTTCGGTTAGCTCTCAAACCATAAAAGTTTCAGCGATGAACCTGGGGGCTATTAAATTATTTTGTAAATATCTACAATACGGGGGATAGTAATAATAAAGTATTACTATCCCTTTAAGTTTGGATTGATGTAAAGTTTGCTTTTATTGACCAATCTAAATAGTGTGAGGTAAGATTGATAGCAATTTAGATTTTATAGGAGCTGCCGATTCGGTTTTAATTAGAATTACTGACACCTGCAGAGCCACCTATTTTATTGTATGTATAAATCTACATGAAAATGCTGTGGAATGTACTGGATGCCCTACTGCAATTGCAGGTAGATATTGTTGTTTTTGAGATAGTCATTGTGCTCTTTGATCTGGTGATTTCTTTTTTAGCCTCTGAATTGCAATCTGGGGGGTTTTCCCTGTGTTTCTCTATGTTTGTGGTTCCTTTAAGAGAGTCCTTTTTTAATGTATGCTTGTATCATTGCATGTGTAGTGGTATTAGGGCACAAATGATTGATCGGTTGGGAAAGTCACATGAAAATCATGGATAACATTCTTTTACAATCCATGGTTTTTAGTTAACCCCTGCAGTGCTGTATTGTGTAGCAAACATAATGGTGCCATTATATTCTTGATAGTATATGTTGCTCTGAATTGATTAATATTGTCTTTGCTTTTCTATAGACTTGTTATGATTATACTGTGGTAAATGTAATCTGTTACTGTGAAATGTATCAACATTTGTGTGTTTCATCCAAAAGCTAAACATATTGAAAAGACCAGATGTATTTATCCTATCTGACACATTTTGTCTTCCAGATAGGTTTCTAATTCTTGCAATATTTCTCCCATTGTTTCATAAGGTTTGTCATGAGACGTGCGGCCATATTGAGCCCATCTCACGTAACAAAATCACCTTCCACATAAATTATCATAGCTTTATATAGGTTTTGGGGCAGGTATTTACACTACAGCCAACCATATTATAATTAATTCTAAGAAGCAATTAACTCTTGCTATGCTATAGTGTACAAATATTTCTACCTTATACCTCTGGATACATATATGTAAGGTCTAACCCTATATATGCTGGAATGTTACCTTGTATCATAATTATCTGATATTTTACCATATTTCAATTTCATAAATTATATATTACTTAGTATATGACTTGGTCATATTAGGAGATATATCAATGATTCACCCTGTATTCACTTATACTCCAATTGCACTGATTACTATTCTATATAGTACATTTTATTTTATATTTAGATAAAATTATATTTTTGCAGGAATGTGTGTAATTGATTTTTTTTTTTTTTTTTTTTTTTAACAGTCAATTGTGTCACTGTTAAGCAGTGTGTTAATACCTAGATTGTGTAAAGATCTGAAATTAATTTAACTACATATCTGTTTATTTTATGCAAGGTATGAAATATATTAGAGGGTCCCCTGCGCACTCTTTCCTTGAGTATATCCTTGACCAAAACCGTAACCCCAGGTGTGGTTGGCACTGAGAGGGTTAAACTCACATCCTCAGACAGACACACAGAGAGACAGGCATGTTACTCACTCTAGGCAATGGAATGACATATCTGCTAGTTGTTTATAATAATATGTATCAGGGGCACCCAAGTGTTTTAAGTTGTGGGCCATATTATAAGAAGAAGCTTCTAGGCCAGCCATGTCTAAGCCATGTGCTCTATTACCCAGAGCCCTGCTTAAGAAGTATGCCTATGCCAGCACCCCTCAACCCTTATTGCTCTTACTTGTGGGATTTTTTCATGTTAGAACCATCTGGACCCTTGCCGCAGTCATAGGCCTGGATGGTAAAGGTGTAGTCCTTCTGTAGCTCGCAGTCTAGCTTTTCTGTTGAGCGAATCACTCCCTCACCAGTTGATTTGTCCACCACCACGGCCTCAAATGGGACATCCTGATTGTGTATCTTAAATCCACAAATTTCACCTGGAGATTTCACAAGTAATAAGGTTACAAGATGCTTCCACCTGCACCTTAACCCTTTTGCTAATAGGGAGAGCCAGTAATGAGAGCCCCACTTGAAGCAAAAGTGTTAACTATTTGCACAAACACAATATAGAATTGTATACACTGATAAAAATACAAAAACAAAAGAATACATAAAAATATGATTATTTGGCAGCCAAGGATTGTGAGGATCTGTAGGCAAGGCAAAAGCACTGTGATTTAATAAATGGGTGGATTCCTGGAAATTTATTAACACAAAGCAGATGTCTGCCTATAAAGCAACTTCATTTATCTTGCATCCATACATGCAGGGACATGAAGAATGTACACAGGCATTTCAAAGGATTACTTAAACTAAAAATAAATTTAAAAAGGCATGCAGCCAAGGCAACTGGTGTTTGTATTAGGTAAACATATTTGCCAAGCAATCGGGCATGGTTTAATTTAAAAAGGGGGGGGGGGGGTTGTTTAAAAAAAAAAAAAAAAAAAAAAAAAAAAAAAAAAAAGCAAGAATCAGACGTCAAAGGTAAGGAAGATTCAGCTATAGCTCCAGAGATTATTTAAATATATAAGTTAATAAATAAATAGGAAGTCTTCCTGTGCAATGAGCCTGATTAAAATTAGGGGGAAATCACCCACAAAAATAAAATAACTAATTGGATCCTGTAGAAATATCAGCAGTTCAGACATCCAGTTCAATAATGAATATATGGACAATAAACAATCTGTATTCTGCATTCTAATCCAAAATGTCATGCACAGGTCTCATTTTTATTTTAAGTGTACCTTGTATATAAAAATCCCCATGACAGCTACCTTACATGAATGATCTCTGTTTAGCACATCAATTCTATAAAAAGCAAATAAACAAGCAGGCTATTCCATTAGTCAGCAAGGTTTACAGAAACATATGAAACATTTTGGGAACCAGGTCTCCAAAACACTGCGGCTTAAAGGGATAGTAATACTTGAAAATAAGTTTATTTTATTTTGTAGCCCTTAAAAAAAAACCATGAAAAATGATATAAGTCTTATCTCCCAAACCTTTATGGTTTGGGAGATATTCAGAAGTAAAGAGACGTCATTGCTCCACCCTTCAGATTTGGAATCCAGTCCCGGGATGGTTGTGCCTCTCCAGAAGTGCTGAGATCACCATCTTTAAAAAAGAATTTCTTAATTGGAATTGTCTACAAAGTGTGCTTTCAAGCCAGGCACACTCTGTAGATAGTTCCAGTTAAGCAGTTCTTTTCAAAGATCGTGATCTCGGCACTGCTAAAGATCTGCCGGTTGCTCTGTGGACCGAATTCCAAATCTGTCCACTAGATGGCAGACTTGGCTGAAACAGCCAGGAAAAGAGCATTTTACAAGTGAATATCTTCCAAACCATAAAGGTTTGGGAGATAAGACTTATATTATTTTTCATGTTTTTTTAAGGGCTACAATATAAAATAAACTTATTTTCAAGTATTACTATCCCTTTAAGCAAAACAGGAAAGTGCAATCAACCAAACTACATGGGATAAATGAAGTATTCTCATCAATCTGAATTGCGCTTTTAACCCTTCAAACTCTAGAAAGGTCTACAATGCACTGTTGAAGATCTCTCAAGCATTCAAGTGATTAAAAGCCCTCATATAAATTAATGTTAATTTTTATTTTCCCAATATGGTGCAGCTGGTTTGCTGCAGAATTGGTCCCGTGTTCTTCTGTGCATAAAGTCTTCATGTTGCCAACTTCTTGCTCTACAGATACTAAAAAGTCTAAGAAATCCTTCAATATACGTTTCTTCCGCAAAGGATGGGGGGGGGGCTGTGAAGACATACTAATTACATCACCACCAAGCAGAAAAAGTTTAGGAATTGCCATGACAGTCCATATTTAAATTAGTAATTCCTACTCTGCAGCTCAGAATATCAATATGCAATTCAAAACTAGTCTCTCCCTTGAAATGGATGTCTGATCACTAGATATTTCTAAAAGAGGGGGTTGTATCAAATACCAAATCTTTTAAAAATTAAAAAGGGATCAGAGCAGTAAAAGATCTTTGGTTTAACCCTTTCAGAACCAAACCATTGCAATGTCTTAAAGGGTGTCTGGTGCTGAAGGAGCCAAGTGCTGATTCCCCAAAAAAAAAAAAAAAAAAAAAAAAAATAGTGGGTTAATAAGTCAAAAGAGGATAGAAAGAACCCTTTATCACCTTCTTTGGTGACTGTCACCTCAAAACTCTCTATAGGAAGAAAAGATAAACCTGTGTCAGTAATACAGGAAAGAAGGTAATAAACACAGAAAACAGGACAATAGATTAGATTATAGTTGTCGCACTGAGTTATCCAACTGATAGAAATGTAACTTACTGTGCTGTTAAATACAGCTAAACAAACTACAAAAAAAATTAACTTAGCGTTGGTGTTATCTAGTACAACTTGATCACCTGGTTCATAATAATATGGAATGTTCAAAAGCCCTCAAATCTCTAGTCAGAACACTATCAGATTTATGGATATTGTGCATCCATTGTGGTCATACAAGACAATTTTAAAACAATCTGGACAGCACTGCTTTACAGATTCAAAAGGAGAATTAATTCTTAAAATGAACCTGCCGTGCAGAATATACTTTACAATATTTGAAACATTACATTTTTCACACACTTGTTTTGTTCCCTTTTCTTTACAATGTTTACATTCTAAGTATTGTGTTAACAGACTGCAGATGACATTTATTTCAATGATATGCCTTAGGTATAGCATTTAAATGTCCCTATAGGTGGTACTGGAGTAGGATTTTTGGGTTTTTTTTTTGTTTTTTTTTTAAAGCCACTAATTCTTCTCCCATACTTCCAAGATACGCCTAGTATATTGCAGTGACCTGGGCAAACCCATCTAGAAGTACACACATACATACATACCCATAATATATATTTCAGTTTGTGTGTTTGAACAAAGGATTTTATTTATGTTTTGTGTGGGAGAGAACAATCTTCATGCATAGAACAGTTAATGACAACTTCCAGAAAGTCAGTGGCGATCTCCCTTTTGGGAGTAAATCTATAGACCAGGAGGAAAAAGAAAAAGAAAAAAAAAAAAAACAGGGATGGTAACTATGAGTAGCATGGGAGGAAGTCCAGCACATCATCTGCCTCTCACACACAGGTCAGAGGGCAAACAAAACAAAACAAACAAAAAAAAAAAAGGCAATATTTACATGCTCTGAGTTTTATTTATTGAAGGAAAAAAGGACATTTTTTTACTTACAGATTAATCAATTTTTATCACTCCAGTTGAGGGATGCTGGGAAAACTAGGGTAATGAGACCTCTTCCAGCTGGCAGGGCACTCAATAATAAAACTTCCCAAATTCTGCACCCAACCAACCGCCAGCTACTTTAGTTCATGAATAGCAAAGCAGAAAGAGGAAAGAACATGTTTAGGGAAGGAGTACAGAGTAAAAAAAACTCACAACACAACTTGATAGGTACAAACAGTGGCCACAGCTTTATTTAAAAACCTGTAACAGTCAAATATTCCATTATGAACAGAACCACAGAATTTATCAGCCCTTGCTAGCCCCAATTATAAGGCCCAACAATGCAGCTAACCACTGTCTAAACTTATCCCTTAATGCTATCCTTTTCTTAAAGCAAGAGACTCATTGTTAACACCATCCAGTACCCTTGGCCAAAGTCTGGGGCAATCTAATAAACAAGCCTATCACCCACCTGTAAGCAAAACCCCTTTTACTAATGCTTTAAGCTTTCAAAAGCCCAGAAACAACCTGTCGAGCCGTGACTGAACAAGCTCCACAGAGCCCAAAAAAAGGGAGGGAGTTAAGACACCTGAGCTTCCGCCTGTGGTATGGACAGCTGGAGACCATGTGCACTAATCGGAACCCTCTTCCTGGTTTGGTGAACAAATAAGTGCCCAACTATCCATACCTGAACCAGAGAAGAACCTACAAAACAAGAGGGGACAAGGGAGAAACCAATTAGGATAAGCCCTACACCAACTCATCAGGCCTAACATAAGAATGAAAAGTAGCTCAGTTCCATCTGGCTATCCACCTGATGGCCTCCTCCTGCAGACCCAAATGTGCAGCCTCCATAGCCACCATTATTTGGAAGAAGTGCTCCTGAAATCACCAGTCTCCAAAACCCAGGTGTGCGAAGTCCATCTTAAATATATGAATAAAATGGAAGAGGATAAGAAGGATCCCAGAAAGGTGTACCAACTAGGAGCCACTCACAGCTGTCCAAATTTGTTTAAATTCCCATGACAGAAACACCATCCCCAACCCAATCTGAAACAAAGTGACATACCACCCTTTGTCAAATAAATACATTTTAGAGAGATTGCGAAAGGACACATCCCTTTCTGTAATGCGAATGGCCACCACTGCCAGGCCTTCTGGAACCTCTTACTATCGCTGAGCAGTTCATCCAATCTAATTGCCCAAAAAAAGTCAAGGCTAAATGCAGTCCTTAACAGCAGTACCCCGAAAGGAGATGTGCAATGGTCCAGTAGGACACTGACCAGGTCACGGAGCAGACCAAATGAAACTGGCCTCCTAGCTTTCAAGACCACACCCTTCCTAACCCTCATATAGCCAGTTTCACCAAAACCACCTTTAGTGTAGTCCCTCCCATCCAAAAACATGAACCAAAATGCCAGACCCACTACCCTCCCCCACCAACCCAGAAAAGGAAAGGCCTTTATTGGTCCAGGACCAGACTAACCAAGGTATCTCCTTGTCAGCATCACTTGGAAACTCCCCAGCCCCTGAATGCAGCTCCATCCACTCCTTCCGCACTGGCATGTGCCGCAGCCAAGTGGCAGGTGACATTTCATTCCTCACCCATCACTCTGCATCCTGTACCCAAAGCTCCTCCAGGCAAGCCGTTCACTCATTTGTGCTACACCACGCCCTCCTATCCACCTCCAACTGCAAGTGAGAAAAAGCATCAGTTGCCACATTCTTCACACACGGCACATGAACTGCCTGAAACGATAAGACGCAAGCAACAGAGCACCAAGAGCCGCAGAACACGCAGCAATGGAAACTACAACACCCTGAGGCTATTCACAACCAACACCTCTGTAAAATAATACTCCGGTCAGGCAAAGAATTGCCCCAGAGCACCATCTCCACTTGTATGGGGCAATTCCAAAAAGTCTAGGTTCCCAGTCAGACCTAAATATCCACACCAAGATGGCTACTGTTCTACGGACCAGTTAGCCCCCAATATCACACTGTAACCCACTGACCTGGCTGACTCCGTTAAAAGACCTAACTCTTCATCGAGTTCACCGGGGCTGCCACAAGGATTGCCATTAACATCCCTAAGACAAAGATCCCAAGTCCTTACGCATGTCCAGGGATGCAACTCAAATAGGAGATCTGCAGGCAAAGGTATATTTGTGTGGTCATACACTGCAGGTGAACGCCTCTCCAAGAGCCAAAATTCAGTTCAATTGTTGACTTATTTTCTATGTTCCTCTATATATATTGAGTTCCCTGAAGTACGCCAAGAAGAGCGTTGGAGACATTTATATGTATTGATACAGTATTACCTGGCACTATCTATAGAAAACAATCAATTGGAGAGGCGTACACCTGCAGTGGATGACCACACAAATATACCTTTGCCCAAGTTCACCCACTTCACCCAGGGAGTGGTAAAGTGCAGACTGGCTCCTGCAGTGACTTGTATTCCAGGGGTAGAGCCATAAGAGAAGCATTGAAGTGTCCCCCGCAGCAAGTAACATTGGAGGCTGGGTGAGTGCGGCAGTCATAAGAGCAATCGCTCTGGTTTTCCCCTAAAAAAAAACAGACATCAAAAGTGGAACTCTGGAGAGCTGAAAGGGTGGTTCCTGCATCGCTAATTGTTGCATTACATCAGCGGCACAACATTAGAGGACAAAAGACAGGGAAGGCACATTGACTAACATTTGGATATAAATCCCTTCATCTTTTTGGCCGGCTGGTTTAAGGTATTACACTAATAAATATAGCTAAATAGACAGAGTATTTGTCATTGTATTTGTTTTTGTTCATGTGTATTTTTATGCATTAAATAATATATCCATATTTATTTTATGTTCATTAGTCCATATTCTGTGCCTTAATGCCTCTGAGAGGATTTAGTATGCACAGTGGGTGGGGTTTCTAGCTATTATTTGCTGGTAACCAACACTCTTAGTGTATAATAAATCATTTTTTTATATGTTTAGATCTTGAAACTCTCTTCCATTATTTATTTCCCTTACTTAAAACCAGCCTGCAAAAAGTACAGAATGCAGGGATGTTTAAACTACAGTAGATATTTTTTTAGATCACCAAATTCAAAATAGGTTTTCTATATTTTATTGCAGATAGCTTTTGCATGCTTTCCACATTATGTTGATAACAGCTCACTAAAACATTTATAGTTCCAAGCCATGAAAATAATTTGTCTGAATTGGGATGATTAATGGTGCCTTGTGCAAGAAGATTTGACACAAATAGTCTCCTACTGACATGCACTGATGACAGCGATACTCTTCTTAAACACAACTGGGAATACATACACAAAGTGAGTACTGCCAAAGAATCCCTATGGCACCCACTGTCATCGCTCTTGGACCGCTTTTTTTTTGCTCAAAATTCTAGTAGTTTTGTGTTGAGAGAAGAGGCCATTAGATGGATTTCTGGCATTCCTCCACAATCTGTGATTTGGAGGCCTAGTTTTAAATGCCATTCTACCAGATCCAGAGTCTGCTTGCTGTAAGAGCCCACCTCTCTGTTGTCCTCCACTGCAATGTAAATTACAGATAAGGCTTGAAGGTTTTCTTCTGTCCATACCAGAATCCTTGTTACTTCTGACCAGGTTGTTTTGCTTCTGGTGAGTTTTTGATAGCTGATGTTGAGGATCAATCCAGAATGTTGATGGAAAGCTTTGTTTTGGCTGGAGGCCATAAGTCTAGATCTAAAGTGGGGTTTGAAACTTGCTCCCCAGCTTAGAGGATGGACATAGGTCATTACTACTTCCAATCCAAATATGATATGGGAAGTCTGCTCATGAGGACTAGAGAAGTCAGCTACAACTGAAGTGACTGTTGGGTGATTTGAGATAGGATTACTTGGTGATGAATGTGGGGAGTATTCCTGCTCCAAATGGACTATTCTTCTATGGGGACAACCATCATGCTTATAAACTGCACACAGTTTTTGTCAGATGAATAAGGTTGGTTCAATATACTGCAGACTTCTGGCTTGCATCATGATTACTTAGCAGAATGGAAGAAACAGTCTCTGCCCAGATGTGTCAAAAATCAAGCCCCAGGAACAGCTTTTGAGATGATGTCAAATGAGACTTGTGTGCATTTATGATCTACCCATGTTGTTCCAGGATTTGTATTGTCATTTGAAGGTGGTCTGGTAACCTCTGACCTGATGTAGTTTTGATCAAGGTACCTGAGAAAACATGTCAAACGTGCCGCAATTTGTTTAAAAGCCCTGGGAGCTGTAGCTAGGCAGAAAAGGCAGGCAACACTTTGGGAATGCAGATACCAGAACGCAAATCTCATGGATTGGTACAACAAAGGCGGAAAGAAGAGTCATGTTAAGGATGCTAGGAATGTTTCCTGTCCCATGGCAAGAAAGACAAATCCTTGTGACTCCCTCTTGAATTAGAGCACATTTAGGTATTTGTAGAGGTCTTAGGTCTAGGGCTGGTAAAAAACCTCCAACTTTTTTGGAATCTATAAATAGATTTGAATAGAACACTTGTCTCTTGTGGACTGCGATTATGACTCAAGTGAAGAAGATCCTGTATTTCTTTGAAAAACACCAGGATGTTTTGGAACTTTGCAACAAAAAAGGAGGAGGAAGTAAACTGATGAAACTGAAATTACAATCTTGAGCAATTACCCAGATTACCAATTTGCGACTGAGACTTTCCACAGATGACTGAAATACTGGATTCTTCCCACCAATGGATAAATCAGGGGATGATCCCTGAATCCACTTTCAGTGGCGAGTGAATTTAAAAGCTCCTGGTTTGCACACCAATTATCCTTGGCTTTGCCAGAAAAAAAAACAAAAAAAACAAAAGGATGAGGAGGATGAAATTGGTTGCACAGAAGAGATTCCATTACAGTGTCTGACTGAACCTACAAGGAAATTCTAGAGGTTTAGGCTTGAGATAACAGTGTTTTTCAAAAACCCATAACGGGACTTACAATTTTGTCAAATTTTAGACCAATAGAGGTTGCCTGAAAATAGTAAAAACACCAACTTATTTTTTTTTTTAAGAAATGTTTGGATTCTAAATTTTCAGAAGGCTCTGAAAAGGTTCAGAAGGTGCTGCCTATGAAGAAGTTGAAAACATATTTCAAACAAAATTCATTCTCTTGTCCACAAAGTCATTCAGTGCAGAATGATGGAATTTAAGCATTCAAGTGATAAGCATAAGGCTATCCTGCGCATAAGACAAAACCAAGGCCCAAATAAGTTTTCAGCTTATTAGAGTAGGAAAAAATGGGCAGACTAGATGGGCCAAATGGTTCTTATCTGCTGTCAATATCCATGCTTCTATGGAATACCAGTATCTTTTGATACACAAGAGCCTGAAGGGTCCCCATTGTTCGATGTACTGAAAATATATCCAATCATTTCTGAAAAAGAGGATAAGAGGGTCTGAGTATTACCTGTTAAATCTTTTTGTCTTAGTCCATAAGACAAACAGGTAACATGGGGAGGCGACAGCTCCTCCTAGTAGGATGGAACATTCCAAGACAAGGTCTGAAAGGTGGAGCCTTCCCTTCTCCATATCAGGCTACCCTTAGCCCCACCTACCCAGGTTGACTTGAGACAAGCTCACTAAATAGGACAGGAGAAAATAAAAAGGTAAGCTCCTGTGAGCAATAAGCCCCAAGAAGACTCCCACGTCCAGCAAAGTGAGACCAAGCGAGGTCCCTTTAACTGAGTGTGAGACCTGTATGTCATACGGACTAAGATAAAAGGATTGAACAGCTAAGACTAAAATACTCTTTTCTCTGTCGTCCAATATGACATACAGGTACCATGGGGATATACCTACATTAAGCTCCCAGGGTGGGAAGAAAAGGAAAGGACCAAGCACCAGTGCCTATGATGCCAGACTTCCCTAGGACTATTCAGAACTAGGAACAGTCCAAACATAACCAAGTGTCAATGGACACTAATAACAAAAGCATAGAACACAAGAACAAGAGCCAACTTGGTTCAAACAGTTAAAGAACAGTAAGACACAGGAAGGAGTAGGCCTTTAAACAGGCAGATCCACCTACAGAACCCGCTTACCAAAACTGGTTTCACCCAAAGCCAGGACATAAACACGATGGTGCTTGGCAAAGGTGTGCACCGAGGACCATGTCACAGCCTTGCATAGCTGTTCAGCAGAGACATGATTCTTGTAGGGCCCGGAGGCCCCAACAGACCTGGGGAATGCGCTGTAACACAAAAGGGAACAGGTTTCTTCCTGAGTTTGTATGCCTTGTGAATGGTAGACTTAATCCAGGACACAATAGTGACCTTGGACGAAGCCATACCTGCCCTAGGACCCTCAAGGATGACATTTCTGCAGTTTTGGTTTTCAACAATTTTTATATATTTTCAAATCACATATAAATGTAACTTGTTGCTCTTTTATTCAAAGCAAGTTCATCCTTTTGTAATATTCTAGAATGGTGACTGAAAATACCAAAATCTTTCTACTCAGCTATGGTTTCTTCAACTTGGTTGGGTTTTCTTCCTCCTCTATACCCTCCTTTATACTTTTCGGCCAACAGTATGTTCCATCTTCCTGGGATAAAACACTAATCTTTGACTGGACCTCAAAAAAGAAGAGCATGAATATTCTAAATTGGAAATAATTTTAAGATTTTCTCTGTTTAAACCACGTATTTCGTTCCCTTTCATAATTATAAGCAACTAGTGTAAAAGCCTGTGTGCACGTGCCGTGGATCAGTGAGGTAATGGCAGTACGCAGAGCAGGACCAGCCTCTTAACCCTTTGAGTGCCAGAGGGGTACACAACGCATTGCAAAGCAATACGTTAAGTACCCCTCTGGAACTCAAAGGGTTCACATTACCCAGACCTGCTCTGTGTACTGCCATTACCTCACTGCTCCACGAGATTGCTCCTCCTCACTCACGTGATGCAGTCATGCTCAGTAGAGACTGGCCAAACGTGGGCAGTCTCTACTGTGCATGACTGCATCGTGACAAACTTTCTGACCTTTTATTATATAGGATGTTTTGTAATCAAAAAATAAGCTATTTTTCCACTATTTCATCTTTAATTTTATTTAGCTTCAAAATTTAAAGTACTTTAAAGTACTTTCTAGATCTATAACTTCCAGGAATAACATTTGTTGAAAATTAACAAGTGGATTATTTATTATTGCACTAAATCATAAATTATTGACTTCATCAGACGAGTAGAGACTTATCAAAAACTTTATCCTAATCTTTACAGAAGTGTTTATCTATATCAAAAGATGGCTCTTTATAAATCCATAAACCTCTTGCGACTCTACTGACATTGATGTAGTTTTTCAAAGTTGTGCTCAGAGTACGAATGAAGAGTGATGAATTGTGGAGAAAACCTAAGTTGCTACTGACTCTAGGAACAACATCAAGGCAGTAAGCCTGATTAAGAAAGACTAATTGATGGGGGGGGGGGGGAGGCTTCCAGAAAGGTGAGCCCAGTGGCAGAAACATGGGAGAAACAGGGCAGCATGATGCATTGCTCCGAAGTTACATATGTCATAAGGTATTCATCTTTCAAATAATTTAAGTATACACAGCAGAATAATCCAATTACAAATGAAAGCCAACTGCTGATAAGGCTCAGCAGACCTGGAAGAGAAGTGGATGAGCCTGGAAACCAGATTCTGGCATTTTACTACAGGAGTATAAGACAAATTCTTCAAAGGTAAATAAGCATAACTGTTAGAAAAGAGGTATGTTGTATAGAAATAATTAGTAGGTAGGGTGTGGAAGGGAAAAAAAGCAGTGGATTTGAACAGCTGATTATGAAAAAGGGGGGGTGGGGGTGGAAGGGAAGTAGTACTGAAGTCCCAGCGACAGGGGCAAGGAGCCAGTCCCGCAGTCTCCGCGACAGGGGCAAGGAGCCAGTCCCGCAGCCCCCGCGACAGGGACAAGGAGCCAGTCCCGCAGCCCCCGCGACAGGGACAAGGAGCGGGAGCCAGTCCCGCAGCCCCCGCGACAGGGACAAGGAGCGGGAGCCAGTCCCGCAGCCCCCGCGACAGGGACAAGGAGTGGGAGCCAGTCCCGCAGCTCCCGCGACAGGGGCAAGAAGCGGGAGCCAGTCCCGCAGCTCCCGCTACAGGGGCAAGGAGCGGCAGCCAGTCCCACAGACCCCACGACAGGGGCAAGGAGCGGCAGCCAGTCCCACAGACCCCACGACAGGGGCAAGGAGCGGCAGCCAGTCCCACAGCCCCCCCAACAGAGGGGCAATACAATACTGGAACAGAACATCTAAGTTTGTGCAGTCCTAACTAAACACCTTTAATGCAACACTTATGCCAAGGTAAGATACACACACATTAAATGAATCATACACGTCTATATAAAATTTAGTACATATAGATATAAATATATATACAACCATGCACAAAGCATGCACGTCCATACATTCCAACATATTTTCATTAAACTGGTAGGGACCCTGGAGAATAACTGACCTGGAGAACTGTGGGAAGCTGAAAAAGGCATGCTGCTGGAAGGAAGTAAATAGGGGGAAGCAGTTTAATACGGTGGATGGAGGGGAGAGAAGCATGCCTATGACACTCCCCTTACTCTCACTGTCCTGTCGTCCTTCTCTCAATTGATTGTGTTTGTAGCCAGACATGTTCCCGTTGAACTGGTGCCTGAATACCAAATAGGCGATCCACAGAGCCGGGGAGGGGCTGCACGCAACTGGAGAGAGGCAGATAGGCTGGCTGGACTTCCCTCCATTTGCATTAAATCCCTGCCTGTCCTGACTGACACCAGAGTGTCTCACGCTGGTGGAAGCAGTGGTAGGTGGGGCTGTATGGGATGCCTGCCATGGGGAAGGAAACGAGCGAGAGGCAGAGCTGATGACGCCACTGCTGCCATGGCTGAAACTGCTGCCAGTTGGAATCACTGAAGGGAACAAGAAGATGGGGAGGTTAAATGGATGAAGGAGGAGAAAGAATAGTTTAAAGCTGATGTCATTAGAAAGGGAGGGGAAGTAGAAGAAGCTGATGTGTTCATGTAGATCAAAGGGGAAGAGGTAGCAGGGGGAGGTGAGCTGAAGCAAAAGGCTGCACTGAAGGAATCCTACAGGAGGCAGAGCAGATGTCACTTATACTTCCATGGTTGGTACAGCCTCTAGAAAGACGAAGACAAGCATGAAAACATGCAGACAGAGGAACGGAGAGGCAAGAGGAGAGAGCGGGAAATTAAAAATAAAGGAGAGACAAGATGGCCAATAGAGATGAGGGTGGAATGAGATATCGCTGAAGTGCTGGAAAGGAGGGGAAGAGAATAGGATGATTCAGGTCAGTCGCAGAGAAGGAACAGACTTGATTCAGAGGATAAAAAAGGCCTGGAACAGGACGCCGGAGGAGATTACTGGTAGATCTTGGTCTTTCTTGAAAGACCAAAAGAATTCAGAAAAATAAACAAACAAACAACAGACTCCCTGTTTGTCCATTTTCATGGAAAGTTTGAAGGTTCTGCGACTCCAAAGCATCCATCTCTGTGTATTTTGGCAGCATACCTTAAAGCGAGGAAGAATCTGCCTAGAAAACTCAAAGCATTTCAACCAGGGCAGTTTGTAACTCATGGTCCTCAAAAGAATTAGTTTCTGCAGAAGCCATTTGCAAAGCTGCAACATGGTCATCCATACCTGCCTTCATTAAGCATTACCATCTGGATGTCCATGCTTCTACCGAGGAAATATTTGTCAGTAAGGTCCTTCAGGCTGCCTTACATACTGGAGAGGTAAAACTTTACATGTTTTCTTTCACTTATTCACGGTTAATCTTATTAAATATACTATTTTGTAGTTGTGTAGGAAGGGCAGCTACACAACTAGGAGAGGTGTTTTTTTTTTCTTACTATTCTTCTTTCCCAAGTTTATGGCACTGTTTTGGTATATCCCCTTTGACTCTATCGCTGTGAATAAGGACACAGAAAAAACGTGAAATTTACTCACCGATATTTGTTTTACCTCTGTGTCCTTCCACGGCAATGGACTGTGGGTAATTGGCTCTGCCTTCCAGCTGGTAGGAACAAATCAAATACATTTCTTGAGCTACCTCCCCTATGCAGTTATACATTTGTCCAAGCTGCAAAATACCAGAGGTTAGAGAGATAGCAATACCAATATGCATTTAATTCAGTAATTCAGCTCACAGCTCACTGGTCAGTCAATGAAGCTGATACAGATACCCGTGTAATTGAAAAGGGACGGTTGCCGTGGAAGGACACAGAGGAAAAACAAACATCGATGAGTAAATTTCACATTTTCCTCTGTGTCCAAACCACGGCAATGGACTGTGGGACTTCCCAAAGCAGTACCCCAGATAATGGGTGGGGATAATATTTAGAAAGTTTAGACAGGAATGGCTGTTTCCAACACCTTCCTTCCGAACTTAGCGTCCTCTAATGTCTGAAGGACACATCAGTAGAGCTGTAAGAAGGTAGAGACTGATGACCTTGTGGCAGCTTGCATGATCCTACTGGCGATGCAGCTGCCTTTTGCTCCCCCGATGTCTACATGGCACAAGTAGAGCAGGCTGTAGGGCACTGCGGTGGCTCATGGTAGACTGAGACCTAAGTCCGTTTGATATAGTCCCTGCTTCACTAAGAACAATCACTGGTTGATATGAAACTTGTGAAATGAAGAAGTCCTAAGTCAAAAGACCACTCATTCACCTGAAACACCAAAAAGAGAGGTACAGACATGAAGGGCTACAGTTGACTCAGTCAACTGGCTGATGTAGTGGCCCTGAGAAAGTGAGCTGTAAGAGTGAGGCGATTCAGGGAGACTGTTTCTAATGACACCAGGTATGGGAATAAGGATAACTGCCGTAGGACCAGATGAAGGTCCTAAGGTGGAAAGGAGTCATGTAGGATTGGCTTGATCCTGGATGTTGAAGTAATATATTGTCTGCCTGGATAGACCTCTGCAAAAGAAGGGTCTCCAAGACTGGCGAAATAGAAGATTACTTGTACCTACAAGGAAGAGGTTTTAAATGCTGTAGAAACCCTGCTTGAAGCAATCAAATTGTAGAGGCGGGAACAAATGATCAGCCAGCTTCTCAGAAAGACACCACGTATAAAAGATAGACCAGGTTAGTAGATAATGGTCTCCTGCTCTGTAGGATGGTAAAATCAGACCAGATCAGAGATGCCCTGAGGACTGAAAGATTGCCACTCAGCCTCCAGGCTTGATCCGGAAGAATACTAGATCTGGGTGAAATAGACAGCCCTAGATTAGCAACCCCAGAATGTATAATAGAGGAATTAGAGGTCTGATTGACATCTGTAGTTATGCTGGCAATCAAAGCTTCTGTGGCTCTTCCGGGAAGATGAGAAAGACTTCTTACCAGTGTCATCTATTGTCTGTACTACCTATGACAGCAGGGCAGAGGCGGAAATCTGGTATACCAGATGGAAGTTCCACTGTATCCTAAGACCATCCTGGCTAAGACCTGGGGTTCGAGCCATCTGAGAGATAGGTTAGGCATCTTCTGCTTGATAGTGTGGCCCTCAGATCACCTGATCGGTCCTGTAACATGGCTGCCACAGAGTGATCAGGCTCCACTTCTCCTAGAACTACTAACCTGTGGTTTAGGAATCCTGCCTGGATATGCAAATGACCTGTGAGGAATGCTGCTGTAAGCATCCACAGATTCTGACCCCTAAAGGGATCTGTAAGGCTAGTTCGTTTAAGTGTGATGCTTTAATTCCTACTTGGTTGAGAAGATACTGAACCGTCGAAATATAGTTTGATCTGAGTAGTGAGGTGTACTTTACACCAAAACTGAAGTACCTGAGGGACTTAAATATTCCCAGTAGTTTTAGAATAATAGTATGACGGCTAAACTCCCATGGTGTCCATTTCCCTTGGACTGTATTATGGTTCCAAATTCCATTCAGACCGAAGAAGTAGGTATATATACATAGAATCCGCCAGGCATCAGAGAGGGACTGCCCGGTAAGGTGTCTGGGTGAGTACATCAGAGTAACATCTTGTCTGGATAACAGGAACAAGGGAATCTACTGTAAACTGAGCAGAAGGATGATTCTTGTAGTGGCCGAGGTTCAAACTCTGGCTCATGTCATGATCGGATATGTAGAGGGGTCCCAAGACATGAGAAGCCCTTGCCCTGTGGAGTTATATCGTGGAGGGAGGCGTCACCCCCTGAGTATATAATGTTGCCATAATGTGCCATGAGTATGAATGGTATTCAACCGGATGCCCAGAAAACTAGGTCTTGAGAGGGAGACAGGGAGCTCGTTCTCAGTTGTCAATTCAGCCCCATCTGGACAAGGATCCAGACAAGTGACTGCACTGTTGATTGAGCTGCTGGCAGATGATCCTAGATCAGAATGTCATCCAGATATGGAATTTCATTGCTCTCATGCCTTGTCTCAATACTGTTGTCTTATAAACATTGCACCAGGTCTCTGGGGTCTTCATCCATCTTGCTCATTTGTTTTGTCCTCCTAAGGACCATTCAAATCCACTATGATGTCACAGGACTGTGTGTGAGTCTCCTTGATCAGAACATGTTTAAGATGCGTCCCATAGGTTTAGCCCTGTGAAAGATGCGCTTAGCTGTCATAGTTTCAAGATATACAGATGCCTCAGTCTCATCTTGAAGCGGTGCAGTCGCCATAGAGTTGAATTTTTGTTTTTGGCAATGAGGATGAGAAACAGGCTCCCGAGCTTCTGATGTGGTGGGACTTGCTCCCTCACTGGTATAGCAGATTTTATATCCTGATTGAGGTGTAGGGACTGTACTGAATACCCTGGCATACTCCTTCTAACCTGATGCCTACTGTAGGTAGAGAAGGTGAAAGGTTGGCTTCATAGTAGGAACGGTCATCTCTTCTGGAAATCTTCTTGATTTCCAGTGCCTTAGTACTGGGGAGAATTCTGCTTATACTGCCCTTATCAGTTATAATTGCCTCTATACACATGGAGAGCAAGGCTCATGCCTGAGATCCCCTTCCCTTTAGGGAGACCAAGAACAAATATTATGAAGGGCCTCCATGAAGAATGAACAAGTTAAAGTGTCTAGACCTTAGGCATAGTGGCCCTTCATTTTTCACTCCCCTGCCATGCAGAGTGTAGATTCTCATATTCATCTATGTCTGGTTCTGCCCTCAGACAGTCCAGCCCCACATACGATTCATCGTATGTGGGCCTCGTGCAACTGATCTTCTGATATCCCAAAGGGCTGTCTTTTGAACTGACCAGTTCCAAAGATTGCCCTATTGGGTCTGTATGCTAACTATTTCGTCCAAGAGATCCCTGAAGTCTGGTCTTATAAGGAAAAGGACACCCCTCTGCTTTTAGAAGAAGGATCTTCTTTCCATGCATTGATCAACAGGGCCCCTCGAACAGCAACTGATAAGGGATGTGACCAGTAAGCCTCGCATGAATAGGTGATGGAATTCCTGATACAGTCAATAAGTATCCGGGCTCTGGAGATTGAAGGCTCAATGCCCTTTTCCAAAACAATTTTGCCACATGCTCAAGGTACCTGATTCCATGGCTGTAGCTGTGTATCACAGTGCCCGTGCTCTTTTTATTCTGTCACTCTAGTCTGTGACTTGCTCCCATTGGCTACCGTGTGTTAGTCCCGCCCAGTATGACCTTTATATTCTGGGCTAGGGGCACCCCTCCGGTGCCCTTTCATGGTGTTCCTGTGCCAGTGCTTATTTCTGCTCAGTGTTTCCCAGTGTACTGACTCGGCCTGCCTGACTACTCTGCATATTGTTCTGCTGCCCTTGTGTACCGACCCGGATTGCCTGACTATTCTTCTGACGTTCCTGCTCCGTGATTCGACCCGGCTTGGCTGACGTTCCTGCTCCGTGACTCTGACCCGGTTTGGCTGTCGTTCCTACTACGTGATTCGACCCGGCTTGGCTGGCGTTCCTGCTCCGTGATCCAACCCGGCTTGGCTGATGTTCCTGCTCCGTGTATCTACCTGGCTTGGTTGGCGTTCCTGTGGTGTGTTGCCTAGGTGACATTCTGACTGTCTGTCAATTGGGTTATTTCCTTGTGCAGAGTATCAGCGGCCAGTCTCTGTTACTGCTCCGGCAGTTGACTCACCGGTTGCCTCCGTTATACTTGTGCAGGGTGCAAGTGTTGTCTCAGTTAATGCTACGGCAGTTTACCTTGGGCCTAGTCTCCGTTATTGCCTCTGCTCAGAGCAAGTGTCTGCCTCCGTTACCACTCAGGCTGTTGAGTCACCTGTTGCCTCCGTTAGACTTCAGCAGTGTGCAAGTGTTGCCGTTACTGCTACGGCAGTACCTCAAGTGGCTCTTTTCCCAGTATTGCCTAAACAGCTCATGCTAGTTCTGCTTATCTGGCTTTTGGCATTACGATTTCCACAGCTGTTTATATGCAGGGAGTCCCATCATTGACCTCTGCACATGGAACTGTTTACACTGTTCTTTAACCCATGCAAGACCTTGCTCCTGGGAATCCATCACTCTGCCTGACCTGTGTCAGTATAGAGTATTGTGGACTTATTGTTTATGCTGGACCTGTGTAGGCCTATGTATCTATAACCTGTTGTGTGTCTGTACTATTCTGCTGATATACTACAGGACCTGTGAAGGTTATTTATTTTAATAAAACTGTGTTTTATCCTAAACCACTGTGTCTGTGTGTCAAACAAACCGTTACACTGTGTTCCGGTTCAGCCCCAAGTGGGAACTGTTTGAAAGGACCCAGTCAGCCTACTATTTTATAGGATCTTGAAGGATAGTCACTCTCTCCAGGAGTGTTGTTGTTCATCACAACATCAGAGCTATAGCTACATATCCATTAGAGATATATGCCAATTAGAAGTGCCCTCCTCTGCTAAGGAAGCCATCTGTAGAAACCTTCTGGAGACTAAGCACTGCTTTACTCTATTTTAAATCAGGTTATTATGTCCTGTTGGGACTAAGTGATGGGATGAGAGGATTAGCTTCTGACAGATCCAAGAAAAATATTATAATTAACAACTGACAATACCTTCTGCACTAGTAGAAGGAGCTTCCTTTAATAAAGTCATATTATCAGCATAATGATTCAGTCTAGGAGAAAAAAAAAACCCTGAAGAGGAGCAGGGACTTTTGCCACTTATTGCCTTAATACACTGTGGGTACGGCAATTTGTACATAGTTTTAGCAGGGAACGACAGAGTAGTTTGGTGTCCAGAACCTGCGCAGAATAGCATGACAGCAAATATGTCTTACATAGAAGGATCTAGGATTCAAGCTGTCCCCTGTAGATTGCTTGCTAAAGACATATTTATAAGCAAAAAAAGGAAGTCTGGCAATATTCAAGGATAATCGATGGTTAGAATTGTGCCCATATATCAAACAGAAGACAGCAATAAAATATTCTACGAATAAAATCTACTCACATTACCAAGGACACCATCCGAATGAATCCTAAGTGTCCGGAGAGGCCTGCCGCATGCTACTTCCGGTTTGCATTCCACTCGTGGAACACATAGCACGGCACTTCCGGTTTTCAAGGGCCTAGGGAAAGCGTCCACGCTTCCTAGTAGCCGACTGATACGGATGGTGCAAGGGGAAGACTGGGCATAGCGCTGTGTGGATGGACAGGATCCCAAATCCCACAGGAGCACATAGAACTTGGTAGAATTACCGGATCCAGCAAACAGGAGGTGCCAGGTATGGATCTGAACCTGAATGTGTACTGCGATTAGGCAAGTCACACAGAAAAAATAAAAAACAATTTAAAGTGTTAATAATGTCTGAAAAAAACTTTTTTGCATTTAGAAGAGCTTAAAAAGCTGATCTAAATGCAAAAAAACGTATCTCTCAAACCGCTATGGTTTAAGAGATAAGGGCATTTAAAGTTTGATTTCTCGTACTGACAGCTGTAAAGCTGTCAGCAGGAGATCCGTGTCGGTCGACACGCTGGCGCTTGAGAAGTGCCGGGATCTCGTTACTTACACGGAATCCCTTCATTGGAATGGTCTAAAACGTGTGACCGAACACTAGGCAGTGTTTAATGCAGTTTTCAAATATGCAAACTTGAATTAAGATGATAAATTTACTTTAAAATCCAAAAGAATAGAATATGCTAATTTTTAATACATATTTTGTGAATTAGAAAAATTAGTAGTAAGAGAAATATAAACTAAATGTGAAATTATGAGTGGAAGGCTTTGCCTGTATTTGTGGGCAGGGCTGCAAGCCTATATATACTCGTCCTCAGTCCCACTGGGCTCGTCTTTCTAGAAGGAGTCTTCTCGGAAGCTGTCACCTGACATACGCATGCATATCCAATTTGTGTTTCTTTCCTCTGTCCCCTCCTTCTCCACTCCATTCTGATCTAGTCTCCTATGCTTCCCCTAACCTCCAACAGGACCCTCCCTTCCTTCTCTGCCTCTTTTTCACCTTTCACTAGTCCTAAATCGTAGCACCTATCTGTGCCTTAAATCTATTCCCCCTTCTCTACTGGTAATCTTTTCCGGCTTCCCGTTCCTCCCCTGCCAACTACTCCATACAGCAGTCGACTGACATGATTCGTCCTATTCCTTTTCTCTTCCTTTCCAGCACTTCAGTGATCTCATTCCTCCATCTTGCCTCTCCAATATTCCCTTGTCTAAGAGGCCTCTCAGCTTCCAGGCCATTCATTTAAAAAAAATTTGATGTAAAACAGATCCCTAAGAAATGAGATCCACCTTGAAAGGGAGTGTCTGAGGATTTTCCACTAATAGATTGACTAGTTCGGAAAACCAGAGCCTTCTTGGACAATATGGTGCCATGAAGCTCACAATAGCCCTGTCTTTCCTGAGGACCCTTGGTATCATAGGAATGGAAGGGAACAAATACGCTAGTGAGAAGTTCCAAACTTGAAGCACAGCATGTGCCTAATGCTCTGGGATGTCTTTACCTGGAAAATAAGTTTTCACACTTCCTGTTTTCCCAGGAGGCCATCAAATCTATCACCAGCTTCTCTCATTTTTGACCATCTTATTGAGGAGATCCTTGTTGAGGGACCATTCTCCTGGATCTAGACTGTTCCTGCTTAGGTAGTCTGCTTGACAATTCATATTTCCTGCTATGTGGGTGGCTGACAATGCTGGTCGATTCTGCTCTTCTCAAGATAACATTTTCTTGACTTCAGGATGCTGTTCCTTGTCCCTCCTTGGTTTTGTTTGTACAGGACTGCTGTCTGACTATCACAGTGCATGTGATTCCTGTCACTCTCTGTTGTGGATGTCACTGATTTGCTGACTGAGTTTGACCCGCCTCCTGATGACCTTTTTATACCTGGCTATCTCTTATGTAAGTGGCCCTTTCGTGGTGTTCCTGAGCCAGTGTGCTTTTGCTGTGTTCCTGTATTCTGAGTTCCTGTGTACCGATTCGGCTTGTCCTGACCATTCTCCAGTGTTCCTGCCTGTGCATGACCCGGCTCGTCTGCGGACCACCCTTGGATCCTGACCCGGCTAGTTTGACGTTCCTGCCTGTGTATGACCCGGCTCGTCTACGGACCACCCTTGGATCCTGACCCGGCTAGTTTGACGTCCCTGCCTGTGTATGACCCGGTCCGGCTGACTTCCTGCTCCGAAGATCGACTTCCAGCTTGTTCCAGTGACCTGCGTTCCAGTTGTCGCCGTCGCGACATTTTCCAGTCTCTGCTGCCCACGAGTGTGCCATTGCCTAGCCTGGTGATTCCCTCGATAGTGCTGTGCCTCGTTCTAGTGCAGAGCTGTGTGTATTCTGTGGGCCTTCCTCTCCTTGCAGAGCCTGAGCGTAGCGTTGAAGCCTCAAGTAACGTTACAGAGCCTTGCAGTAGCGCTGAAGCCTCAAGTAAACGTGCATTTTAACTCTTGCAGTGCTGCCTCTTATTCACTCTCTCTATCTCCATTACGAGCCTTGTTACAAGTGATACTGCTGCTGAGTTGGCCGCTCTCCGTCGGCAACTGTAGTCTAACGTTGCAGAGTGTTCACAAAGCTTGGGCCGTTTGGGCGCTTACAGGCTCTCCGGTGTTGGTTACCGACGAGATCATATACCCAGAGTGTTGGCAGAAAGGCTTCAGTGTTGGCTATCCGGTACTACGCCCGCGGGGGCTAGTGGCTTTGGCTCTAGTATTACTGCATTCGATTACACCTGAGGAGGCTATTAGCTCTTGCATTGCAGGCCGGTTTCCATATTGCCCCAAGGGGCTATTCGCACTTGCACATACTTAAGCAGTTCCTGTAGCTACGCCCGTGGGGGCTAAGTTGTTACCCAGTCTGCTTATCATCTACCACCTTGGCAAGGCAACTCGTTCCTCAGCACCTGATGAACTTCGTCTGTACAGCACAGTCTATTTAACATCAAGGGCGTGTCAAACTTCCACATCTGAGACTGAGTATAATTTGGACTTTAACCCCTTTGGGGCCCATATCATCCTAGTGCATACTGACTTGCATTTATGTCCTTAATACTATTTTCCTTGTATTATCTCAGTTTACATTATCTGTGTATTACCTACCGCCTCTAGAGGGCGTAAGTGTCATCATTCACTTTAATAAAGTGTGTTTTTATTTTCACTTATTGGTCTGAGTGTCTTAAAAACCGTAACACTGACACTACTTGAACTGGTTGGTTTTTATGAGTTTCCTGAATCCCTGCTGGCAGTGCCAGACTGCTATGAACTCCAACAGATTTATGTGCAGAAGTCTTTCTTGTGTTGTTCAGACTCCCTGTATTGCAGTGTTGTAATATCAGCCCCAGCCTGTCAGGCTTGAGTCTGCTGAACTCCTTTGCCACTGGTGGTCTATCACTGGTATGCCTCTATGTAGATTTTTTTGGGTCCCCTACCAAAATAATTCCTTCTTCACTATGGTGTCTGTATGCTTGTTCCGATGGGATAGGAACAGTGATTGAAAGGGTCTCATGTGGCATTTTGCCTATGGCAGGATGTGAGATTACATCAGAACCCCAATAAGCTGCATGTAGTCTTGAGCCGTTTGAATCTTCAACTTCCTGAAATGTCTGACCTTGGCAATACTTCCCTTTATCCTGGATGGGGAAAGGGATACTAGGTTGTTGGATGTATTCAGGATCATACCTAAAAAGGTCAGTTGCCGAGATGGTACAAGTTTGCTTTTCTGAAGAAGCACTTGCCATCCTAATTTATATAGATGAGCAAGCGCTGTGGATGTATGTTGCAAGGTCAAGCTCTTGGACTCTGCTACAAGAAGGAGATTGTCCACACAACAGATAATTAAAATCCCTTTTCTTCTCAAAGGTTGCAGGGTGTCCGTTAGAACTTCCAAAAAAAATTCTGGGGGCTGAAGAGAGACCAAATGGCAGAACCCTGAACTGTCAATGATGCCCCGCAAAGAAGAATTTGAAGAATTTCCTGAGATAAGGGCTTATCGGAATGTGATAATAGGTATCCTACAGATTATGGTTCAGAGAAGGGACCATGGCCGAACTGCTTGCATCACTGCAGAGACTGCTTCCATCTTGAAAGTTTTCTTCTTTATAAGCCTGTTGAGAAGCTTCAAATACAGGATGGTTCTGAAACCCCTGATGTTTTTGGGTCTGTGAATATCACTCAATAATACCCCTTCTTTGGGTCCAGGGGAACCAACTGACTGTGACCAAGATCTGTATGGATTTTCTTAATTCCATGGCCTTGACTGGATATTTTGGGATCTTTGACAATCTGAAGATAGTACTGTGGGGAAGACTGTTGAATTACAAAGGACACCCTGCTTCCAGTATCTTATACACCCATTTGTCAAGGGTAGTCAATTCTTTCAAAGCCTGGAGAAAATATTCCAGTCGACCGCCCACTGAAGCAGGAAGCAGGGTTCGCTGTATTACATAAAACTTCTCTTTTGCACTGATTACCTCTAGGGGTATTCCTTCTGAAAGACCCTTTTGAGGACTGTAAGAATGGTGGCTTCAACTGATCGTATGCTCTTAAGTCACAAAATTATCTTTGATAGGTGGAAGGCGGCCCTGAAGGAGATCCTAGTTCTCTTCTATCTAATCTCGAGGGCGAAAAAAACATTTTCCGCAGGTTATTTTAATCATTTTCATCCAAATGATCCCCAAATAACATGGAACCAGAAAACGGAAGGGACACAAGGTTACTTTTGGATGACTGATCAGCTCCCCAGGCTTGTAACAACAAGGCTCTTCTGGCAGTGATTGAGAGGAAAGAAGCTCTAACTCCTAATCTAATAATATCCCAGAAAGAAACTACTGCTGCTTTGATGGACATCCTTCATTAACATCAACCTGGAAACAGAAGATTCTCGCTTTTTTTCAAGTTGGGAAAACCATATTCTGACAGTTCTTGATACATAGGCAAAGGCTGTAGAAACTTTCAGATTCTGTCCCAGTATGGACAGTTGCTTCTTAAGGATGCTCTCCATTCTCCTAGACATTGGGTCTTTTAACGAGGAGCAGTCTTCCACTGGTATAGTAGTTCTCTTAGTTAATAGAGAAATAGCTGTGTCAATTTTTGGTGGTATCAACCAAGCTGAAGATTCTTCCTCCTTAAAAGGGTACATCTTCTGGAATCTCTGAACTAGACACGCTTACCACCCTTCTTCCACTCTGAATTAACTAATTCCGTAACTGGTCATTTGGAAAAACTGGGACTTCCCTCATATCGTACAAGAAAAGAGGATTTTAGCCTTACCTGTTAAATCCTTTTCTCTTAGTCCATATAGCTTACAGGTAACTCTGGGAAGGCGACAACACCTTTAAGTAAGCAGGAACATTTTATAAAACTAGAAATCTAAAATACATAGTTGCTCCAAGTATGATCTCAGAACAGAAATTTAATAAATGTAGTTACATATATAGTAGGTTGAAAAGAGAAATTTATTTACAGATATTTCCTTTTCTTCTGTGTATCTCCACGTCACTTATAATGCTTTATGAAGGTGGAGATAGAAGTCCATGTGGCTACTTGGTATATTTCCTCCTGAATCTGCTGATTAAGAAGTTACACAGATGGGGCTTTCAGAAGCAGGTCGTCCATGTATGGAGTAACTCTGATGCTGTCCCGATGGAGGACGGATACTTAAGCTCCCAGGACATGGTTGAAGACTTGAGGAGCTGTAGTCAGACCAAAGGGAAGAGCTGAAAACTGAAAGTGCCCTAGGTCGCAGGCAAATCAGAGATACTGCCTGCTCTCTGGATGAATGGTGATGTGTAGATACGCGTCCTGAAGATCCAGAGAGGCAAGGAATTCCACCCAGGGACATAGCAGCAATCACCGTCTTTAGGGACTCCTGATGATTACGAGTCCTGATCACAAAGGAATTAAGATCCTTCAAATCCAAAATGGGATGACAACAGCCGTCCTTCTTGGAGACCACAAAGAGGTTTGAGTAAAAACCCATACCTCTGTCCTGAACTGGTACAGGCTCCAGACCATCCTTATCCTGAAGGGCCTGGATAGCACCATTGAACAGACTGTTTCTCTGCGCCCTGGGACATATGAGAGGGGAAAAAAGCGAAAGGGAGGAAGAGATGAAAGGTATCCTGTACCCTTCCTCCACCACCTGTAAAACCCATGGGTCCGCCACTGAATCCTACCAGGCGCTGTGGTAGTGACGCAGACTGCCACCCACAGCTGAGTAAGGACCTGGGTCCGGCGAGTCATGCGGAAGGTGGCTTGGAAGCCTTAGGCTTGATGGAGACCTTGGGCTTCCATTGCTGTTTGGGCTTGGAGGAGGCACGCAGAGCTGAGGGAACCGCCTGGTTTGCCGGACATGTTGAAGGAGCGAAAAAACAGATTACGCTTGAGAGGAGTTTTCTTCCTGGGGACCAAAGGCAGAAGGGTACTTTTACCCCCTGTGGTCTCACTAATCAGATCATTAATATCTGGCCCAAACAATGAAGTGCCTTGAAAAGGCAAGGAGACCAACGCTTTCTTGGAAGCAGTGTCAGCAGACCAGATCTTGAGCTTGTCTGGCAACCACAGACATGGTGGAAACCCTTGCCACCAGATAGATGTCATCAAATAAGGCAGCAGAAACATAGCGCTGGGCCTCAGAAATGTTGGCAAGAAGCAGCAACATATCTGAAGTAGGAGCACCCTGACGGACAGCCAGAGTGAACTGTTCAGTCCATACCGCAATGGCCATTCCGCAGCGAACGATGAACACATGTGTAAGGGGAGGTATTTTTTGTGGTCTCCTCATGGGCGGCCAAGGGTTAACTCTCTGCACATAGCAGAATAAACATAGAAACAGTTATGCAACACTCAGTTATGCAATCCTCCTCAGTTATGCAATCCTTTTTATCCTGCTCTAACTGGCTTATATCATATCAGTTAGGGCGTAGTTTGTATGTACCTCACATTAACCAGTTGAAACACATCTCTAGGTTCTCAGAGACATCTTGAGACAGAGAGTATGTATCTAATCTCAAGCCTGTGTGTTTAAAAGATTGTTGCTGCAGGAGCATATGGAGGGCTCTCCCATACTGATGAAAACTCCGGCGGCAGCTAAGTATCTTTTGCGTGTGTGTGTGTGTGTGTGTGTGTGTGTGTGTGTGTGTGTGTGTGTGTGTGTGTGTGTGTGTGTGTGTCTCTCTCTCTCTCTATCTTTGGTGGAATTCAGGAACCTAGCAATGGCAGTACCAGCAGTGGCAAAAATGGACTTGAGGGAAACCTCAAGTTTGTTGTCAGTCCAGTCTTTCAGAGAGGAAGCATCAGAAACTGGCAAGGCAGTAGACTTAGATACTCTGAAGATAGGAGCATCCACTTTGGGGATGAACCCACTTAGCAAGCGCTGCCTCAGAGAAGGGGTAAAGATTGGCAAGTTTCTTGGAAACAGAAGAAGGTTTCCTGTCCAGAGATTTCCACTCAGACACAAGGCGGTCAAGAGTGGGGTTAGGTGGAAAACATGCAAGGGGGTTCTTAGGCTCCTGAAAAACATCACAGGGATCTGAAGAAACCTCCTGGGCAAAGGGAATGTTTAGAGTCCTTAAGACAGCCCTGATCAGGCCCGCAGCCTCAAAGGGGTCCCCAAAAAACTGAGAGGAGCCCACAGAACAACATTCCTCAACATCTGAATTCACCAAGAGTTCATCCTCAGAGGAATCTGATACATTACCCCCGCATTCAATTCTAGAATTGTTCCTGCATAATTAAAGGGGCGTAACGCCTACACAAAGTTACCAGTAACCTGTATTGGACGACAGAGAAAGCCTTTTAGACAGAGAAAGAAGCTTATCAGGAGTCTTCCACTCATCCAGAATAATCTGAACCAGAATGGGATTAGGTGGAAAAACAGTGCTGGACGTCTTAGGCTTTTGACATCAGAAGTAGCCTGCTGCTCTACACGAGCAGAGGAAATATTTCAAGTGGTCAATACTGCCTTAAAGGGATAGTAATACTTAATTTTATATTTATTTAATATTGTAGGCATAAAAAATAAGAAAACAAAGGGTCAGCTTCAAAGGGGTGTGAAGCCGCCCCTTCAGAATACACATCATCCTCAGAGTGCCCATCTGATTCTTCAGTGGAAGAATCAGATAAATCAGGAATGCCAGGAGCCTTAGGGGCTACAAACCTGAAGGAGGTAGGGGGTTTCCATGACTGAAGAACCCCCTGAATAGAGAGAGGAAACAGTGCCATAGAAGACCAAATCCTTGACCAATGTGGCTTTTGATCATGGCTGGAAGGCCCTGGCAGAGACATGGGGGCCACAGCACGAGGGGCATAAATGCCCAGAAAACCCCACAGGAAGCCCTGAATTACACTAGGAACAGTAGGTGAGGGGGGTCTGAGACACCACTGAGTCATTAGCTTTAGGCCTAGCCCCACGTCCAAGTCGATCTATCATCCTAACAGGAGAAAAGTGTCAAAACAGTAAAGGAAGACCCAAATACGGTTACCCAGATTAAGGATTTCACCCCAGAAAGCCTAAAATGTACTTATCTGGCGAGCGAAAGGTTAACCTGAGTGGGAGAGATGAGGACACCAAGCCCTGCGTATGATACTCGTGAAGAAAGGAAGACAAAATGGCATCCGCACAGGGAACCAATCAGAAAACGGACCACGAAATGGGCATTTATGGGAAACTTAGTTTCCTTAATACAGCATGTACCAAAAATCAGAACCAAATCCCCCAAGGGTCTCCAAGACACTGACAATGTCCACCGAATAGTTAGGGCAGTGGAGACAAGTAGAATGAGCCATCTCCCAACTCTGTACTCAGAGCGGTTGTGGAGATATGTCCAAGAAACGGATGTCCCATAGAGATCAATGGTGCATCGCAGCTATGCAATAAAGCGCACCCTTAAAGGTGCGGAGTTCAAATTTCACACGAAAATCTAAAAAGTGTTTATAAAAGTGTAAGCACACATATAAACACTATATGAAATAAACAAAATAGTTAAAACATGAATACAAGACCCCCAACTTACCAATGCTGGCAGGGAAGGGGTTGAATACCATATAGCAAAATTGTAAAGTATGGATAGGCACTAGACTAAAAGTAATGAAGCCACTTAGAACTCTTTACCCTTATGGTAAGGTGCACTCTAGAGCAAAAAGAACACAATATTATAAAAAAGTGGTAACAGAAGGGGAAGAAAGACATAAGAGAGTCCCTCCCCAGTGTAAACCACTAAAAAGAAGCTCCTAAATAGAGGCACTCCAAAATAAGTGACTATAATGGTATAACAGTATATGTTTAATAGGATACAAAATACACAATACAAATCACATTTAAAAACAATTAAAAAGAACTCGACCAGAGCTCCGAGAGTAAGTCCCAAAAAGCACATATATAAATATAATAGTGCAAAAAAATATTTTATAGTAATGTACAGATAGTCCAACCCCCCTAAATAATATAAACATATACTAAAGAGAAGAAATTAGTACCTTTATAATGATGTACTAAAAAGTCTATCTGAATCCTAATAATGAAATAACCTAACTAAACCAAAGTGAATATATCACAGTAATAAATGTGAACAAGTGTGTAGAACACATCTAGTAATCAAAAGAAAAAAAAAAAAAGTGTATAAAGACACAATGAGTACTTATCTTTTTAAAATATATAAGATATAAAAGCTCAACAGGACTTCTGAAAGGGACCATAAATGCTAGGAAGCTCTAGCCGAGGTAACCAATTATCCAAACACTTATCGCCCTAAAGGCTTCATCAAGGTTAACTGTTCATTACACAAAAACATATATTTAAATATTCTGAGGGCCAATGCAAATGTGGCAAACAAGCCACGTGACTAGAGCACATGATCCACATCCCGCGAGATGTGAACAAGCCAGATCAATTCACACAGATAACCAGTCACGTGACTGCACTCAACATAGTTGACTCACATCACATGACATGTCCCCATGTAAGTAAACACATTAATGTGTCTCTTATTAACCACCTCTATGAGTGTGTCTCTGCCAAGCGAGGACAATACCAACATTTAGGGTCAAGCAAGAAAATTTCTCGCTTAATATAGATTTTAAAAAAAGCTTAAGAAGCCAAATGTTGGTAATTCTTATGCACATTATTTACATATAAAGCCAGATTATAGGCAGACCCAATATCTAAGATCTACCATATAAATCTCACGGTCCCTATATTAAAAGAACATACTGCTGGTAATTTATAATATGTATAAAACCAAATTTCAGGCAGACCCAATACTCCACATTACCCAAAAATCTAACATATGAGTCTCACAATCTCTATATTATATGGACACACTCTGTTACAAAAAATATATAAATAAATGTGCATGCGCCATTTACCTAAAAAAACTCCAAATCAAACTAGGCGTCAAAATGGATGTTAAGTGGAATCATTATACATAAAATCCAAAAAGTTATATAACAATGTGGCGCACATCAGCATGATTAAATACTTTAAATGATGACAAAAAACACAGTCACAGCGGGTTCCGAAGGATCGTATTAGTTACGCTTGCGCCATCCCCCACAAAAGGATACGAAACTCCAAAGAGCTCAGCACCCAGATGAACACGGTGGGAATCTTACAATAATCTATGGTCCAGCATTATAAGCTACACATACGATACGGAGCATGTCGTTATAGTTAGACCCTATGGGATAGTGTAAAGATATAATCATGATCACAATAGTACATAATCACTCAAGTATAATATCTCAGATCTTCGTTACCTGAGAATTCCTAGATATTTAATCTGTCTGAGCTTAATAGTTGTGTTGCCCTCTTATGCATTGGCCCCCAGAATAAATATAATCCGTGAAGTATCTAAAAGAGTCCATGAAAATGGGAGAGAAATCAAAAGATATATAAGCAACGATATTTATAATCCAAGCTTAACGATGTATAATTATCTTCAACATATGGAATATTCTGAATGATGTAGATCTTTATCCTCTGTATTTGGCACATACATATTGATTCTCAATAGCTAAAAGTCTCTACACAAGCTATTTCTCACTGGGAGATATCACATATGATGAAATCTCCTGTAAGAGCACTCATAAAGCAGGGATTGTGATACTCAGCCAAATATCCTGATAGATGTCCTATTCATCCTGTTTCCTACAGTATTTCCAAAGCATACGATACGCCAAGTCCAAACGGATTGTTCTATCTCTTAATTCACTTACGATATAAAAGGATCCATTTTCCTCTTTTAGACAACAGTCCCACTTATCGTTTCTTCCAAAATATATTTTAAACTCAAATCCTACATATATCCTACAAAATAAATGTTAGTAGGACTAGAATGTTTCTTAAGGTCCATTAATATTGAAAAAAAAGGGCTCCACATCTCAGCCAGTGTAAAGAGGGCATCAAATCCAAAGTTGTATCCTATAAAGCGATATTCCTATCTGATTTCCAGATTGTTTCCAGGTTATAATGGCTTAACTCAGTCCCATCAATGTTCTAAAATATCCGACAGATCTGAAGTCTCAGTCTTGAAACTCGCTTCCCGCTCATTTATATTTGTAGTGACCTAGGAGGCAAACATAAGAGAAACATGTGTTAATAAAGGACTGGGCTTTATATCACTTCCTTTCATATCTAATACACAGAATAAAGGTTTATCAACCAATCATACATAAATCCGTATTGAGAGCCTCAGATGAATCCTCTATACGACTATGTATTATCAACCAGTCGTACATAAGTCCATAGTGAGAGCCTCAGATGAATTCTCTATACGACTAATTATTTTAGGACAATGTCTCTACACCATTGTCCAATCAGACATATTCTGATTACCTCCTAACCTTTATTATGTAAATAAAAATCCCCTTATGTTAATCAACATAAATAGTAATTGAAAATCATATCTTCATTCATGCCTACTGGTTGTTGTGATTGTAGTGTGTAAATCCACCACAATTCTCGTCGCAGAAGTTTATCGTTTATATTGCCTCTACGTATGCCCATGTGCACCTTCTCCAACCCAAATATTTTTATGTTTTCAATGGAACTATGATGTACATGTAAAAAGTGAAGGGCTACACTAGTCAACATGATACCTTTTCGTACATCCATTCGAGCATTTCGTATGAGACAGATGTTTTTGTATATGACTTTTTAGCATCTGCGTTGTCTGACCTACATAGTACACTTCACATGAGCACTGTATTGCATAAATACAATTCTTAGTCCGACAGATGATAAAATCTCGCATATTCAAATTTTTATTCTTAACTGGACTAAAAATTTGTTTAGATGTACATATATAATGGCAAATTGAACAATTGCCACATGGAAATGTACCTTTGCAACTTTGTCCCTCTGCTCTTCTTGTTATCGAAAATCTGCAATATTAGGCCCTCTTCTCGCAATAATGGAAGGTCTTTCTGACAAATATTGTTGCAGTATGGGATCACTGTGTAATATGCCAATGCTTACAGAACAGATCCTGTACCTTGTTCCATTGGTTATTGAAGGTTGTAATGGGCTGGATATTAAGATTTTTTTGTGTGTCCTTTTTTCTTGTTTGTAACAACTCTTGTCTTGTGGTATTTTTACCCCTTTTAAAACCTTGCTTTAAACAGTTTATTGGATATTTTCTATCCAAGAACCTCTGTCTAAGTGCTTGTGTCTCTTGTTTAAAAAAACTCCTCAGTAGAACAATTTCTCTGTCTTACTTCCCACTACTCTAAAGCAGAGGTTGAATTTTTGGATCTCCTCATTAGTATTGATCAAGCTCATTGTATACAGACGACTCTTTCGTAAACAAACTTCTGTTAACTCACTTTTGCATTTCTCCAGTGCTCATCCTCAACATCTGAAGAAGGCGATTCCTATAGGACAATATTTACGGGCCCGGAGAAATTGTTCCACTGAGGAGTTTTTTTGTTTTTTTTTTGTTTGTTTTTTTTAAACAAGACACAAGCCCTTAGAAGTTCTTGGATAGAAACTATCCGATAAACTGTTTAAAGCAAGGTTTTAAAAGGGGTAAAAATTCCAAAGACAAGAGTTGTTACAAACAAGAAAAAAGGACACAAAAAAATCGTAATATCCAGCCCATTACAACTTTCAATAACCAAAGGAACAATGTACAGGTTCTGTTCCATAAGCATTGGCATATTACGCAGTGATCCCATACTGCAACAATATTTGTCGGAAAGACCTTCAATTATTGCGAAAAGAGGGCCTAATATCGCAGATAGGCTAACACATAGCCATTTTTCGATAACAAGAAGAGCAGAGGGACAAAGATGCAAAGGTACGTTTCCGTGTGGCAGTTGTTCAATTTGCCAGAATATATGTACATCAAACAAATTTTAGTCCAGTTAAGAATAAAAATTTGAATATGTGAGATTTTATCAACTGTCTCACAAAGAATTGTATTTATGCAATACAGTGCTCATGTGAAATGTACTATGTAGGTCAGACAACGCAAATGTTAAAAAGTTGTATACAAAAACATCTGTCTCTTATATGAAATGCTCGAATGGATGTACAAAAAGGTATCATGTTGACTAGTGTAGCCCTTCACTTTTTACAGGTTCATCATAGTTCCATTGAGAACATAAAAATATTTGGGTTGGAAAAGGTGCACATGGGCATACGTAGAGGCAATATAAACGATAAAATTCTACGACGAGACTTGTGGTGGATTTACACAATAGAATCACAACAACCAGTAGGCATGAATGAAGATATGATTTTCAATTATTATTTACTTTGATTAACATAAGGGGATTTTTATTTACATAATAAAGGTTAGGAGGTAATCAGTATATGTCTGATTGGACAATGGTGTAGAGACATTGTCCTAAAATAATTAGTCGTATAGAGAATTCATCTGAGGCTCTCAATATGGATTTATGTACGATTTGTTGATAATACATAGTCGTATAGAGGATTCATCTGAGGTGCTCAATACGGATTTATGTAGGATTGGTTGATAATCCTTTATTCTGTGTATTATATATGAAAGGAAGTGATATAAAGTCCAGTCTTTTATTAACACCTGTTTCTCTTATGTTTGCCTCCTAGGTCACTACAAATATAAATGAGTGGGATGCGAGTTTCAAGACTGAGACTTCAGATCTCTGTCGGATATTTTAGAACATTAATGGGACCGAGTTAAGCCATTATAACCTGGAAACAATCCGGAAAATCAGATAGGAATATCACTTTATAGGATACAACTTTGGATTTGATGACCTCTTTACACTGGCTGAGATGTGGAGTCCTTTTAGCCCTTTTTTCAATATTAATGGACCTTAACCCCTTAATGACCGGCCGATCGGCGCAGTCTAAGGACCACGGAGCATTTTTTTTTTTCTTCTTTCGCTTCCGAACTCCCCAAACGGCGTGCAGCTGCGGGGTGAGCCCGGAATTCAATGACGGTCATAGTACGTCATGGGTCATTCAGTCAGATCGACCCTTGACGTACTATGACCGTCAAGGGTCGTTAAGGGGTTAAGAAAGATTCTAGTCCTACTAACATTTATTTTGTAGGATATATGAAGGATTTGAGTTTAAAATATATTTTGGAAGAAACGATAAGTGGGACTATTTTCTAAAAGAGGAAAATGGATCCTCTTATATCGTAAGTGAATTAAGAGATGGAACAATCCATTTGGACTTAGCATATCGTATGCTTTGGAAATACTGTAGGAAACAGTATGAATAGGACATCTATCAGGATATTTGGATGAGTATCACAATCCCTGCTGTACGAGTGCTCTTATAGGAGATTTTATCATATGTGATATCTCCCAGTGAGAAAGCTTGTGTAGAGACCTTTAACTATTGAGAATCACTATATGTATGTGCCAAATACTGAGGCTAAAGATCTACATCATTCAGAATATTCCTTATGTTGAAGATAATTATACATCGTTAAGCTTGGATTATAAATATCGTTGCTTATATCTCTTTTGATTTCTCTCCCATTTTCATGGACTTTTAGATACTTACTGCACTGATTATATTTATTCTGGGGGCCAATGCATAAGAGGGCAACACAACTATTAAGCTCAGACAGATTCAATATCTAGGAATTCTCAGGTAACGAAGATTTGAGCTATTATACATGAGTGATGTACTATTGTGATCATGATTATATCTTTACACTATCCCATAGGGTCTAACTAGAACGACATGTGCCGCATCGTGTGTAGCTTATAATGCTGGACCATAGATTATTGTAAGATCCCCACTGTGTTAAACTGGTTGCTGAGCTCTGTTTGGAGTCTTGTATCCTTTTGTGGGGGATGGCACAAGCATAACTAATACGATCCTTCGGAACCCATTGTGACTTTTTTTGTCATCATTTAAAGTATTTAATCATGCTGATGTGCGCCACATTGTTATTATATAACTTTTGGATGTTATGTATAATGATTCCACTTAATGTCCATTTTGACGCCTAGTTTGATTTGGAATTTTTTTTTTTTTTTTTTTTAGGTAAATGGCGCATGCACATTGATTTACATATTTTTTGTAACAGAGTGTGTCCATATAATACAGAGATCATGAGACTCATATGGTAGATTTCGGGTAATGTGAAGAAAAAATAGAATTGTCCCAAAGTTGGAGCGCTCCAGGGGCAGTACAACAGCCTGGACTGAAAATAAGGATTAATTTTAGAGAAGATATAGTTTTATATTGGTAATATCACAATAGAGCTACAGAAACTAGCTGCAACAAATGTGTAAAAAATATATAAAAACAATATATACAAAAAATATATAATATTGTAAAAGATTATATATATATATATATATATATATATATATATATATATATATGAAATAGGAAAACCAAAGATGATAGTAAGTTGTTAATACTACAATTAGGATGAACTAGCCAGTTTGTACCCACAGTCTGGATGGAATGAGGATGGAGGGATGAAGATGAAATGATCAGCCAATGGATAATGACATATGATGGTTGAAGCTGTGACGAAAATGATGGAATTAGTCGATTCTCAAGTCAATGCAGCAGGAGTCAGTGTATGGTGGCCTTGTCCACCAAATGCAAGTCTGGGTCTGGGAACACTTAAAACACAGCACACATGACAAGAGAAGGAGTAATTTAAGTGTAGTAGTTTTAATATAACAAAAATAAAGTAACAATAAGTTGCACTAACAGTAGCCATTCTTGGGCTTTATGCTCATCAAGTGGGGGCTCTCTCCCGTTACAGCCAACGAACTGCGTCCTCCTAGCGTCCTGTATACTGGTCCGGATGGTTTCTGCCATCTGTTTAGATAAACTTCTTCCAGATGTTTAAGTTCAGGAAAAGAGTCTGTCCACACAATGGTATACCCACTAGGGTTAATCCAATATAAAGTTATGGTGTTGGATATATAGTGGCAGTATGTGCACTACCGACTGGGATGAAAAACCTTATGGTAAGGTGCGTTCAAAACTCCAAGCGGGCTGGTATGCAGGCCTGTCAGAGGCGGAGGCAACCTCGCAGGGGGTGTGGAGGAGACCCGGTACTATAAGGCAAGAAGCCAGAGTGTCTCCCGAACGTTTTCGCAGACACAGTCTGCTTCCTCAGGGTAAAGAAAATAAGCATAAAAGTGCCAAAGAGGCAGGGTTTGAGCCTTTAAATACCCCATTCTTAAATGTCCATTGGCTGATATGCAGAGTTCTTGATAGGTACATCTAAAAAGCATAAAAAAACATAAAAGACATCTGCTTCTGAGAAATGAACTTCGTTAAAAAACGTAAATGCATTATTTGTGCTTGATAAAAATGATATGTGACATTTGACCTAATAAAAGAAATTACATTTGACCTAATAAAAAATGAGATCCAATGATACTGAATTATACTGTGTGGAATCGGAAAGTAGTGTCGCTGGACTCATAATGGTGTGTGATTGTCACTGAAAAGTGAGAGACTAAGACTTATAATGTGTGATGTTCATGTGATGTGAACAAAAGAGTACTAAAATGTGAGATGATACGGAGAATGAAATTAAGAATGAATGTGTGTGTGGTGTTGTGAGGTGTGTGAGTGAACCTGGATGTGAATGTGCTCGGTGCTACAATTGTGAACACATAAATAAAGTATATAGTGTGCTGTGAATCTTATTTAGTACCATGTGAAAGTCCAAAAAATGCTAAAATACTAAAACATAATGCTTGGTTAATTTCCCCAATAACAGAGGGGTTGTGGTTAATGATAATTTTGATATGTGTAATCAAAAATGTGTGGATTAAGATGTTTGAATGGGAATTAGTGGACTAATCTTAGTGTCATGGTAGTTTCTAATATCAGATTGAGTTGGAAGTAGCTTATACACAAAATTTGGTGAGAGCTATATCATACAAATTATATAAAAAAATGACAATTGTAGAACGATGATAAAATTAATCAGCGTTAAAACACCATCAAAGTTAAATAAACAATCAAAGTTTAAAAAAAAAACTTGTATATGTTTGATTGTCTGGAATATTTAGACTTATGTTAATATACTATAAAGCAAATTAATTTACCTATATGCGATTATATTTAAAGGGATAGTAATACTTCGTTTTAACTTTTATTTTGTAGGCATTAAAAAAACATGAAGAATGATATAAGTCTTATCTCTCAAACCTTTATGGTTTATGAGATATTCACAAGCAAAGTTCCCCTCCCCGCCCCTTTTACCTAGTGTAAGCCATCTCTTCTCAGATGTGAGTCTGGTTGTATGACAGGACAGATAACAGAAGGGGACAATTTTCTTTGTATGAAAACAATGAAAGCCCCCCCCCCCCTTGACAAGTTTTTCAGCTTTTTCCATTATCTTAATTGAAGATTGTCCCTCTCTGCAGTCTACCTGGGCATCTCCCTTCTGATCTGGTTGAACAGGGGGGGGATACTTTGTTTGTGAATATCTCTTAAACCATAAAGGTTTCAGAGATAAGACTTATATCATTCTTCATGTTTTTTTAATGCCTACAAAATAAAATAAAGTTAAAATGAAGTATTACTATCCCTTTAATTCAAAACAAATTAGTGAGAGTGTCCTCAGTGATAAGTATAACCATCAAACTAAGACAGAGATTAGTGACAAAGGAACACAATAAAAATAATTATCAGGGCCCTAATATGTAATATAATTTTAATCATACTATTTTTTCATATGAAAATGTCATAGATTGTATAAAGAATAAATGAAAAATGCGAAGTGCAGCAAAGTTCCGAGTCAAACAAATACATTAGAAAAAGTTCCATCTAATAGGTATTATTTTTGATCATTTAATTTAAGATTATTCTTTGTTGGGGCTTTCCGAATTGCAGACAAGTCAGAGGAAGGCTGCGAAATCAAAATAGACATTGAGCCCTCTTGGATGTAGAGTTTTCAACTCAAATCCAATACGACTCTCTTTGTCTTAGTTTCAGAAGACGATCACCTCCTCTATGGCCCAACTGCACTTGTTCGATGTCCACAATGGTGAGGCCTTCACGTTTACAATTATGTACAGATTTACAATGATCAGAAAGGCTATGGTTTTCAAAGCCTCTCTTAATATTATATAGATGTTCATTGAATCTTACTTTCAACTTCCTTTTAGTCCGGTCTACATATTGAGCTCCACAAACACAAGTGATCTGATATACTAAATATGTACTTGAGCGTGTGATGACATTTTTAATTTTATATTGTTTTTTTGTAATTGTAGATGTAAATTCAGTATTTTTAGATTTTGGTAGGTGGGAGCAACAGCTGCAACCAGTTCGTCCACATTTATGCATACCCTCCCTCGTAAAAAATGATTTCACAGAGGGCTTGGTACTTTTTAAGTGGATATCACTGGGTGCAATAAAACTCACCACATTTGGATTTTTCCTATAGATAATTTTCGGATGATTACCCAATATAAGTTTTAGCAATGGGTCTTCCATTAAAACATGCCAGTGTTTGTGGAGTATATGATTAATTTGTTTGGACTGAGCACTATAGGTTGTACTGAAAACTAGCAAAGTATTGGTGGACTTAAACATTCGAGGTTTGTATTGTAGTAGATCTTTCCTTTGTAATTGTGAACTTTTCTGTCTAGCTTGCTTTATGACTTTGTGATTATATTTTTTTATCTTTAAATTTCTTAGTAAGTATTTGTGATTCTTTTATAAAATATTCCTCTCTAGAGCAATTTCGTCTAATTCTTTGAAACTGCCCAAAAGGCACACTGTTGATCCATTGCCGATTATGACCACTGGAAACACGCAGATGAACGTTTCCATCCACATTCTTCCGATGGTTTTTTGAAAGGATATCATGATTTGGGCCTCTAAAAAGATCATCAAGCAACTCAATATGCTCAGCATGAATGTTGTTAATAAAAGATGAATTCATAGGATTATTATTCATGTAAATGAAGAATTCCTTGCATTGGTCCTCAGTGCCGTCCCAGATCAGCAATAGATCATCAATGTCCCTTCTATAATAGATTATGTGTTTAGAGAAAGGATTATTGTTATGTATATATTCGTGTTCCCATTTGCCCATATACAAATTTGCATATGATGGTGCAAAAGCTGAACCCATGGCTACTCCTGAGGCTTGAAGATAACTATTTCTTATTTGATAAGCAATTCTATGATGTAAAATGAAATCTATGCAGTTAACAATAAATTGTATTTGTTACGGAGGTAAAACTTGATGTGTATTCAGAATTGATTGGATAGCTTTAATACCTAGAGACTGTGGGATGCATGTGTATAAGCTGGAGACATCACGTGACTCTCAAAAAAATCTGGCCTCCATGTGATGTGTTCCAAACTATTGAGAACCTGGATAGTGTCTTTAAGATAAGATGGTAGGGTGAAAACTAAAGGTTGTAGGAATTAATCAATATATTGTGAAATTGAATAGGTTAATTAATTAATTCCTGAAATGATTGATCTTCCTGGTGGGTGATTGAGTGATTTATGTAACTTTGGAAGATGATAAAAGATCGGTATTGTGGGGTTACTGTTAAGAAGAAATTCATATTCTATTGAGGTAATTATTTTAAATGCCTTTTTTTAAAAAAATATCTAATTCTCGTAAAAATTCAACAATAGGATCTTTCTTTAGGATGGTGTATGTATTGGTATCACTCAAAAGTCTATATGCTTCTCTTAGGTAATCTGTCTTGTTTTGTATACAGATACCCCCGCCTTTGTCTGCCTGCCTGATCACAATATTATCATTTTTTTTATATATTCTTCAAAGATTCTTTCTCAAATTTATTTAGATTTTGGCATGATTTTGGAATATTGGGAATCATTTTTTCTAAGTCTCTAGTGACTGATTGAATACTTTTATTTGTTCAGATTGACAAAAAGTGGGAAAAAAAAGGTTGATTTTTTTTTCTTTTTATTACTATGTATCGGTTCCCATTGTTCAGACTGACCAAAATCTTTTTCTAGCATTTGTAATGAATATTGAATTTATCTTGCATAGAGGAGGTGATTGTTTGAAGTTTCTGCTCATCTGGTTTTAAAACAAAAAAAAAAAAAACTCTTAAGTGTTACTGATCTATTTATTTAGATTAATATATGCATCAAATTTGTTAAGGGACTGTGCTGGGGCAAAGGATAGACCTTTTTTAAGAACACTTGATTCTGATTTCTTAAGTACATGGTCGCTAAGGTTATATATAGAAGAATTTTTTCAGTTTATTAAATCGTTTCTATTCTTGTAGGCAAAGGTTTTTTTGGGGGTTTGGGTGTTTGTGCTTGTGGCATTTGGTAAACCGTTATTTGTTGTGTTGTTATTGGTTGATGAAGTTACACTACTCTTTGGTTTGTAATCATCTCCAATTGGATGTTTGATATGTTTGTTTGATTCGCTTGTGGTGTTATTATTTGAGAACTGGGAGGAATGGACGGGGGATGGGTGTCCTGTGGTGGGAATATCATTTGTGTCTGGCATTTTGGATGTCTGCCTCTCCCTAAAAAAGACTGATGTGTTTTAGGAATTGCTCCATTCTTATATGTAGATAATGGTTGAAATTGGTTAGTAGTGGATATATTAAAAGTAGGGTGATGAAAGTTCTGTGATACTTGGTGTTGATTATGTGAATGATATGTATTCGTTATTTGCCTGCTATTATTGTTAAGTGTTCTGTGTTGATTGGTTAAATGGTATTGGTTATATCTAAAATTCTGGTTATTCTGCCTATATTTATTGGGTCTTGAATTAGAAAAGCCATGCTGGTTAATGATTTTAGATCTATTTTCATAATCATATTTGTCTCTTATGAATTTTTGTTGCTTAGTATGTATTATATTCTTTTCCAATGTATTTAGATTTTTATTAATTACTTTGTAACTTCTTATGTTCATTAGTAAGAACAACACCACTGATAGATCTCTCAACATCCTCAATTTCCTTTTTTGTTTTGTTCAACTTATTTTCTCTGTATTTGATCAAAAGTTCTATTAATTTTAGTGAACAATTTTCCAGGATAGTGTCCCATTCTGTTTGATATTCAGTTTCATCCATTTCAAAAGAGGGAGCTTTCTGGTCTCTAAGACCTCTAGGTACAATTTCATGTTTTTGATAATTTTCCAATGAAATGAGGTCAAACCAATCTTTTGTTTCTTTAATTAGTAATCTTTCCAGATCCCTATTTAGTTGTAAAGGGTCACAAATCCTGGTAGGTTGTTCATAGTCTGCCTATAGAAAGTCTAATGTTCAATTTCTATGATTTCATATATATTAATATGTATTTGGTTCAGTCATGTTTAATTGTCCCTGGTGCTGCTTATCCAAAACTCAGAGGGCTATAGTCAAGGAGAAACAAATGGGAAGAAAAAATAGAATTACCCAAAGGTGGAGCGCTCCAGGGGCAGTACAATTTGGACTGAAAAAATGGATTAATTTTACAGAAGATATAATTTTATATATTTGTAATATCACACGACTGGACTAAATATAGAGGGCTATTCGTGTTTAGAAGAGAAAGAATTAATAGAAAAGGTGGAGCTGTGTGCTTATATTTGAAAACAGAGCTAAATCCAGTTTTGCGAGGTGATATTAGTGAGGAAACTGGCCAAATTGTGGAGTCCATGTGGGTAGAAATCGAGACTAAATGTGGTGTAAAAGGTAAAAAAAAGTTGTTAGTGGGCATATGCTACAAACCACCAAATATCGATGACAATGATGAGGCCCAACTGCTATTGCAAATGATGAAAGCTGCCCAGTTTGGGCATACTATAATTATGGGAGATTTTAATTATCCAGATATCAACTGGAAAAATGAGGCCTGTCAGAGTGCTAAGGGTAGCAGGTTTTTGAACACACTTCGTGAAAGCTACATGTCACAAACGGTGGAAGCGACGACAAGAAATAACAATGTATTGGACCTAGTGCTCACTAATAACACAGAAGTGGTATCCAACATTAAGGTAAGAGAACATTTGGGAAATAGTGATCACAACATGGTTACATTTGAGATCAGTCTGGCAAAGCAAAACTGTATAGGTTCAACCAAAACTCTTAATTTTAAAAAAGCTAACTTCAAATTGTTAAAGGGGAACTACCACCCCGCAATAACTTAACCTGAAAGGAGTCTTCATCTGGCGACTAGCTGCTTAGTAGCGCTAGTTGGCAGCAATATTACCAAGTGGCTCCAAAAGGGACTGACAGCGCAGGCGCACGGACGTCACTGTGACGAGATGTCCATGCTTCCTGCTCCTGTGACCGTCAGAAAAATGCAAAAATCTTTGGAACCGGGTAATATTGCTGCTGACTAGCACTACTAAGCAGCTAGTCGCCAGATGAAGACTCATTACAGGTTAAGTTATTGCGGGGTGGTAGTTCCCCTTTAAGGGCTTCAATGCAACACATAGACTGGGATATTTTATTTAAAGGCAAAAATACTGAGGAAAAATGGTCAGAATTCAAATTTAGGTTGCAGAAATGTACCCAACAGTATATACCAATGGGGAACAAATGCAAAAGAAGTAAGTCACAGCCAATGTGGTTAACTGCACATGTAAAGAAGGAAATGGCAAGGAAAAAAAAAAAAAAACACATTCAAATTCTTTAATTAAATCTGAAGGAACTGAACAATCTCTCTTAAAATACAGGGAGTGCAACAAAGATTGCAAAAAGGCAATTAGGGTAGCAAAAATAGATAATGAAACTCGAATTGCAAGGGAAAGCAAGACTAATCCAAAAAAGTTTTTCAAATATATAAATAGCAAAAAACTTAAGAGGGAGTGCATTGGACCATTCAAAACGGAGATGGGTGAGTTGGTTAGTGAGGATAAGGAAAAGGCCGATGTTTAAAACACTTTCTTTGCATCAGTACACACAAGGGAGCAAGGAATGGTAGAAGAGCCTCCGCAAGTAACAAATAAAACAATACAATTAATAGATATTGGGTTAACTCAAGAAGATATCATGGGAAGACTGAACAAAATTAAGACCGACAAAGCACCGGGTCCTGATGGTATACATCCAAGGGTTCTTCAGGAACTTAGTGCAGTGTTAGCAAAACCCCTATATTTACTCTTTAAAGATTCTATTACCACAGGATTGGCGATGAGCTAACATAGTGCCTCTATTTAAGAAGTACAGGATGCAAAATTTTTTGTAACGTTGATACCTTTATTGGCTAACTAAACAGATTTAAAATGCAAGCTTTCAAGACTTCTTAGGTCTCTTCCTCAGGCATGTTATACAGATAAATATGAAAACTTCTCTTAAATACAAGTACACATTACATTGTTTATAATGGAAATCAGATAAGAACGTTAGTCCAGATACCAATTCCTTGATCAGTCAATGGTAGAGGATGTGATTTAAATAGCATTCTTCCTCTGGTTCCAGGTATTTATGATTCCAGAGGGACTGTCGTAAAAGTTAATTCACAATTAAGTACTGTGACAGAAATTCCCTGTCCAGGCCATAGGTCAAATTGTAACATTAATTTTACCTCCCATAATTTTCTGTCCCTCTGATTGCGAAATTGTCTCATTAGTACAGTCAATTTAATGTCCTTGATACTGTGCCCACTTTGGCAAAAATGTTCTCCCACTGGTGTCTGTCTTTTTGTTGTTAATGCTGGATCTGTGGGAATTAAACCTCTTATGTAATATCTGTCCCGTTTCCCCCACATAAAGAGCTGTTGGGCATTTTGCACACGATAAGGTATATTACATTGGATGATTTGCAGGTGAGGTTATGGTGTAACTGGGTGTTTGGTATGGGTATCTTGTCTGTGGTATAAATGTGTGCACAGGTTTTACACCTACTTTGTAGGCAGGATAATGTGCCATTTTTTGTATCTTTGTTCAGGGCACTCCTTACCATCAGTTGCTTTAAATTGGGAGGCTGTCTGAAGGAGCATAAGGGAGGCTGTGGAAATATGTTCTTAAGTCTTTCATCTGTGTGTAGGGTTGCTTGAAGTTCTCTTGATATTTTGCGCAGAGCTTCAACCTTGGGGTGGTAAGTGACAACAAGTGGCATACGGTTTCCCTTATGCTGTTCTTTGAAGCTCAACAGATCTTTTCTTGGTATGTGAGTAGCTTTCTGTATCTTACTGTCAATAATCCTTGCACTGTAACCCTGTCTTATAAAGTCTCCTCTGAGTTTCTGGAGGTGCTTGTCACAGTCCGCCATGTCAGAACAGATGTGATTATATCTGATGGCCTGGCTGTATATGATGGAGTTCTTTGTGTGTTATGGGTGAAAGCTATCGTTCTTCAGGTAGGTTGGTCTGTCTGTTGGTTTACGGTAAAAGGATGTGTGGATGGAGTTGTTCTGAATACTGACAGTCGTGTCTAGGAAGTTAATGTTTGTGCATACCAAACACCCAGTTACACCATAAGATCAATGGTAACTTCACCTGCAAATCATCCAATGTAATATACCTTATTATGTGTGCAAAATGCCCAACAGCTCTTTATGTGGGGGAAACGGGATAGACATTACATAAGAGGTTTAATTCCCACAGATCCAGCATTAACAACAAAAAGACAGACACCAGTGGGAGAACATTTTTGCCAAAGTGGGCACAGTATCAAGGACATTAAATTGACTGTACTAATGAGACAATTTCGAAATCAGAGGGACAGAAAATTATGGGAGGTAAAATTAATGTTACAATTTGACTCTTTGACCTATGGCCTGAACAGGGACAAGGAATTTCTGTCACAGTACTTAATTGTGAATTAACTTTTACGACAGTCCCTCTGGAATCATAAATACCTGGACCCAGAGGAAGAATGCTATTTAAATCACATCCTCTACCATTGACTGATCAAGGAATTGGTATCTGGACTAACGTTCTTATCTGATTTGTATTATAAACAATGTAATGTGTACTTGTATTTAAGAGAGAAGTTTTCATATTTATCTGTATAACATGCCTGAGGAAGAGACCTAAGTCGTCTTGAAAGCTTGCATTTTAAATCTGTTTAGTTAGCCAATAAAGGTATCAACTTTACAAAAAATTTTGCATCCTGTATTTCTACGGCTAACACAGTACCAACTCTCATCTATTTAAGAAGGGAACTGAAACAGAACCTGGGAATTACAGACCTGTGAGTTTGACCTCTGTAGTGGGAAAACTGTTAGAAGGGATAATAAGGGACTATATTCAGGATTACAACACAAAAAATAAAATCATTAGCACGAATCAACATGGTTTTATGAAGAACAGATCATGCCAAACTAATATTTTCAGCTTCTATGAGGAGGTGAGCAGCAACCTTGACAATGGCAAGGCAGTAGATGTAGTATATCTAGACTTTGCAAAGGCATTTGATACAGTGCCACACAGAAGGCTGGTGTATAAAATAAGGAAATTGGGGCTAGGAGATAACCTTTGCAATTGGATACAAAACTGGCTGAAGGATAGGGAACAGTGTGTGCTTGTAAATGGAAAACTCTCCAGTACAGTTAAAGTGGAGAGTGGAGTACCTCAGTGTTCAGTATTAGGTCTGCTGCTTTTTAACATGTTTATAAATGACCTGGAAATAGATATAGAAAGCAAAATATCAATATTTGCAGATGATACTAAATTATGCAAGGTCATTAATTCAGAACAGGATATTTTCTCTCTACAGAGGGACTTGCATACAATGTCAGATTGGGCAAACATATGGAATATGAAGTTTAATGTGGGGAAGTGTAAAGTCACGCATTTGGGAGGAAACAATCCCAAGGATACTTATGAACTTAATGGAATCATTTTAGGGGACTCATTGCTAGAGAAAGACCTGGGTATCCTTGTCAACTACAAACTTGGAAACAGTGACCAGTGTCAAACAGCAGTAGTAAAGGCAAACAAAATCCTGTCTTGCATAAAAAAGGTATCGAAGCAAGAGTGGATAACATTATTTTGCCATTATACAAATCATTGGCAAGACCTCACCTTGAGTATGTAGTGCAATTTTGGGCACCGGTTCTGAAAAAGGATATACTAGAACTAGAGGGGGTACAGCGGAGAGCAACAAAATTAATTAAGGGAATGGAGGACTTGACATATGAGGAACGACTAAACAAACTTTGTTTATTTACTCTAGAGAAAAGACGACTAAGAGGACACCTTATCACATTGTACAAGTATATGAGAGGTCAATACAAGGATCTCTGCGGTGAGCTATTTATTCCAAGGCCTGATCAGGTGACCAGGGGACACCCCTTGAGATTAGAGGAAAGGAGGTTTAAACTTCAGCAGAGGAAGGGTTTTTTTACTGTAAGGTCTGTTAAATTGTGGAATTCATTGCCCAGGGAGGTAGTTATGGCAGATACAATGGATACATTTAAGAGATTAGATACATTTATTTCAAAAGGGAACATACAGAGTTATACTGTTTATCAGCAGGCTGATCAGAAAGGTCTGATAAAGACTAATTTAATTGGTAGCAGGAAAGCTATAAAATTCTCAGTTCTGAGGTACTAGGCAAAGGTTGAACTTGATGGACTTGTGTCTTTTTTCAACCTAATTTACTATGTTACAATAGAGCTACAAAAAATAGCTGCAACAAATGCGTAAAAAATGTATAAAAACAATATATACAAAAAAATATATAATATTGTAAAAGATATATATGTAAGAAATAGAAAACCAAAGATGATAGTAAGTTCTTAATACTACAATTAGGATGTACCCACAGTCAAAAGTCACATCATTTTTATCAAGCACAAATAATGCATTTACCTTTTTTAACGAAGTTAATTTCTCAGAAGCAGATGAGTTACGTTTTTTATGCTTTTTATACATACCTATCAAGAACTATGCATATCAGCCAATGGACATTTAAGAACGGGGTATTTAAAGGCTCAAACCCCGCCTCTTTGGCACTTTTATGCTTGTTTTCTTTACCCTGAGGAAGCAGACTGTGTCTGCGAAAAAACATTCGGGAGACACTCGGGCTTCTTGCCTTATAGTACCTGATCTCCTCCACAGCCCCTGCAAGGTTGCCTCCGCCCCTGACAGGCCTGCATACCGGCCTGCTTGGCGTTTTGATCGCGCCTTACCACAAGGTTTTTCATCCAAGCCGGTAGTGCACATACTGCCACTATAACCAACACCATAACATAACAGATAGCAGAAAGCATCCGGATCAGTATACAGGACGCAGTTTGTTGGCTATAACGGGAGAGATACCCGCTTGATGAGCATAAAACCCAAGAAGGGCTACTTTGAGTGCAACTTTGTTATTTTGTTTTTATATTATATTAAAACTACTACACTTAGATTACTCTTTCTTCTTCTCTTGTCATGTGTGCTGTGTTTTAAGTGTTCACAGACCCAGATTTCAGGTAATGTGGAGTATTGGGTCTGCCTGAAATTTGGTTTTATACATATTATAAATTATCAACAGTATGTTCTTTTAATACAGGGACCGTGAGATTTACATGGTAGATCTTAGGTACTGTGGGATATTGGGTCTGCCTATAATCTGGCTTTATATATAACGTGCATAAGAATTACCAACATTTGGCTTTTTAAGCTTTTTTAAAATCTGTATTATTATTAGCATAGTCCCTTTCAGATGTCCTGTCAATCTTTTACATCTTATATATTTTGGAAAGATAAGTACGCATTTTGCCTTTATACACTTTTTGTATTTTCTTTTATTTTTTTTCTTTTTATTACTAGAGGTGTTCTGTACTAATTCACATATGTATTACTGCGGTATATTCACTTTGGTTTAGTTAGGTTATTTCATTTTTAGGATTCAGATAGACTTTTTAATACATCATTATGAAGGTACTAATTTCTTCTCTTTAGTATATGTTTATATTATTTAGGGGGGTTGGACTATCTGTACATTACTATAAAATATTTTTTTGCACTATTATATTTATATATATGCTTTCTGGGTCTTACTCTCTGAGCTCTGGTCGAGTTCTTTTTAATTGTTTTTAAACGTGATTTGTATTGTGTATTTTGTATCCTAATAAACATATACTGTTATACAATTATAGTCACTTATTTTGGAGTGCCTTTATTTAGGAGCTTCTTTTTAGTGGTTTACACTGGGGAGGGACTCTTTTATGTGTCTTTCTTCCCCTTCTGTTACCACTTTTTTATAATATTAAATACCACATAGCAAACAATGCAGCAAAGATCCCAGATCAGCAGCCATTAGGAAAGTAATAATAGCCAACAAAACTCCAATTAACCCTTGTGCAGAAGGAACTGTGGGACGATAGAACTCAAAGGTTGCAGATCTTCTCTCTTCAGATTACCATTGTAAGGTAGACTCCTCAGAGAGACTCCCTCTGGAGAGAGACATGGGTTACATGGTTCTCTCTCCCAGGACAGAAAGGGTCCAAAAACAGCTCCTGTAAAATGGGTAATCAACCAAAGGAAAGCCAGTAATGGTAACCCGCCAAATGGGGGAATTTAGACACGCCATATCTACTTAAAAATAATAAAAACTTAAACTGAGTGGAACTGTTCACAACATTCCTACCAGAACGAGGAACAAACCTTAACTGGAAGGGAGTAGTGGCTAGACTGCTAGGAGGAAGGGGAAGCTCCGCCCCTGCAATTTCATTGAAAAATTGTTCCAACCTACTAGGAGGAGCTGTTGCTTCCCCATGGTTACCTGTAAGCTATATTGGACGACAGAGAAATAAGAAATAATGGACTGGATTGAATAATGGGCAATCGCCCTCACTGTTTTAATCATGCTGGACTGTATTTTTCCAGTCCATTATTCAATTTCCTTTTTTCACATGTCATTTGCTGAACCATTGATGTAGTGTTAGGAAGTCTATAACACTGACCTGCACTTATTTATTTATTTATTCACTATTTGTGTTCATGTTTTTCTTTATTATTATTTTAACAATTACTTAATAAAATAGGATTTTAGTCTTACCTGTTAAATCCTTTTCTCTTAGTCCATACAGGCTACTGGTCACTTTGGGTAGGCAATCAGCCCCTTTAAGTAGGCAGGAACATTTCTGAGAAGTGACTGCTGGGTGGAGCCAACCTCACTTTAGCTTGCAGCTAGCCAATCCCCAACCAGTAAAATTTGCAGACTAATTATTGACTAGGAAGTAAGAAGGTAAAGGAAGACTCCTGTGAGCATGAATCCGAAAGGACCCCCACGTTCTGCTGCAGAGTGCCAAGCATGGTCTCTTGACAGGGTGGAAGACCAGTAACCTGTATGGACTAAGAGAAAAGGATTTAACAGGTAAGACTAAAATCCTCTTTTCTATGTCATCCAATACAGGTTACTGGTAACTTTGGGATGTCCAACCATTAAATTCCCCAGGGCGGGAAGAAAGGCAAGGACCAGGCGCAGGCCCCCAAAGTCACCAGAGTACCAATGAGCCTACAGATCATGAATAGCTCAACACTAACCGCAAAGTGTCAACAGACACTGAACAGGGGTAAAAACAAACTCCATGAACTGTTGCACAGCACTCGGAACTAGAGCCAACAGAGCTCAAAAGTGAAAGAGTACTGAGAGACTAAAGAGATCCTAGACAGGCAGGGCTGCCTCCAGGATATTCCTCCCAAAACTGGCATCAGCCGATGCAAGCACATCCACATGACAGTGTTTAGAAAAAGTGTGGCCGCCTTGCACAACTGATCAGCTGAGGCCTGGTTCTTGTAGGCCCAAGAAGCCCCAATAGACCTTGCAGAATGAGCTGTGACCCTGAATGGGACAGGCTTCTTCCTAAGTTTGTAAGCCTTACAAATAGTTGACTTGATCCAAGAAGCAATGGTCACCTTGGAAGCAGGCTTTCCTGAGGGTCCCAGGGCAGGGATGACAAAGAGAGTTAGACTGCCTCAAGGACTCAGTGTGATGCACATAGAACTTGAGACAATGCACAACATCCAACAGATGAAGATCACTCTCTTTGTCAGAAGTAGGGTTAGGACAGAAGGAAGGAACCACAATCTCCTGATTGATGTGGAACTCTGACAACTTTCACTCTTGTGAGGTGCAAAGCACCGTCTTTTACTTGTGATAAACCAGAAAGTGTGGTTTACAAGACAGCGCATGCAGCTCCACAACTCAGCGATCAGAAACAATCGCCAGGAGAAAGGCCATCTTCCATGTCAGCAGACGTAGAGGAATGGTAGCCAAAGACTCAAAGGGAGGATGCTGGAGTACTCCCAAGACCAGGTTAAGATCCCACTGAGGAGCAGGGGACTTAAATACTGGGCGGGTATGAGCAACACCCTGGAAGAAAACCTTGACATCAGGAAGGATAGCAAGACGCCTCTGAAAGAGAGAGAGCGCAGAAGTCTGAACCTTGAGAGAACTCAGACCCTTATATCCACACCATCCTGGAGGAAGGAAAGAACTGTAGGAAGGTCAAAATCCTGAGACAGGTCTTTATTCAGCACACCAAGACAGGAAGGTAGACCAAACCCGATGGTAGGCCTTAGATGAAACAGGTTTGCGGGCACTAAGCATAGTAGCCACCACACCAGAAGAAAATCCTCTTCTTCAAAATTGAGGATTCAATCTCCAGGCCATCAAAGCCAGATGATGAACATCATCCTTCCAGAAGTAACCCTGTAGAAGGAGGTCTGGACAGGGAGGAAGTCAAAGAGGTTCCGCCACAGAGCTCCAGAAGCTCTGGAAACCAAGCCTGTCATGGCCAGTATGGAGCAATCAGAATGACTGGACAGCACTCCAGTCTCAGCTTCCAAAGAACTCTGTTCAACAGGAGGGAAGATGTAAGCCAGAGGAAACATCCACAGGATCGACAAGGCATCTACTGCCAGAGCCATGGGCTCGGCCCAGCGAGACAGAATGTTGGAACCTTCCTGTTGTGTCTGGTTGCCATCAGGTCAATGCATGGAAGACCCCACTGTTGGATGAGGAGGTTGAACACCCCTGTATGTAGTTCCCACTCTCCGCTGTCGACCTCGTACCGAATGAGGAAGTCTGCCAGAATGCTGTCTATACCAGGAATATGAACTGCGGAAATGGCAGGGACATGCTCCTCTGCCATGATAAAATAGCCTTGACCTATAGCCAAGCTGCAAGACTTCTTGTGCCACTTTGCTTGATGATGTAGGCCACCGCTGTGGTGTTATCCGACTATACCCTGACCGGGCAATCCTCCAGTTGCCATGTCCAGTGGAGCAGGGCATGAAATATCACCCGAAGCTCCAAGACATTGATGGGAAAGAGATTCCTCCTGTGACCACTTGCCCTGAACACTCAAGTGCCCCAGCATCGCTCCCCATCGGAGAGGCTGGCATCAGTCGTCACCTTGGCCCAGAAGGGCACCAGGAAGGGTCTGCCTTTCACGAGATTGTTCAGGTTGAGCCACGATAGACTCTGCCCTACTTGAAGAGGGAGAGATAGGGATCTTTCCAGGAGATCAGGACGGCCCTTGCAGGCCAGGATCAGAAACCTCTGAAGTTCCCTGGTGTGAGCCATGGCAAACAGAACTGCTTCTATGGTGGAAATGAACTTCCCCACCAAGGATAATAATAATAATAATAATCCTTTATTTATATAGCGCACACAGATTCCGCAGCGCTTTACACTCATATTGGTTCCTGTCCCCATTGGGGCTCACAATCTAAATTCACCTATCAGTATGTTTTTTGGAGTGTGGGAGGAAACCGGAGTACCCGAAGGAAACCCACGCAAACACAGTGAGAACATACAAACTCATTGCAGATGTTGTCCTTGGTGGGATTTGAACCCAGGACCCCAGTGCTGCAAGGCAACAGTACTAACCACTGAGCCACTGTGCTACCAAGGATGACAACTTCTTGGCTGGAACCGGATCCTGAGACAGGATAGCTTGGACCTTCAGTGGTATCTGATGAGCCACTTCGTCTGTCAGAAACACCATCCCCTTCTGAGTGTCGAAGACCATCTTCTGAGAAGGAACAAGATCTGACTTGTCTAAGTTGATGATCCACCCGCGATGGGAGCATTAATGCAGTCCTGCACCTGCTGGTGAAGGAGTCTGAGACGAGGCCTTCAGAAGGAGGTCGTCCATTTATGGAGTCATCCTGATGCTGTTCTGATGTAGGACAAAAAAAAAAAAAAAAAAAAAATCAAAGCTCCCAGGACTCTGTTGAAGACTTGAGCCGTGTTCATGCCAAAGGGGAGGGCAGGGAACTGGAAATGCCCTCAGTCACAGGCAAAACGAAGATACTGCCGACTCTCTGGATGAATGGTGATGTGCAGATAGGCATCTTGAAGATACAGAGAGACCAGAAATTCCCCAGGAGACATGGCCGCTATCACTGTGCGTAGAGACTCCTGGGGGTACTGGGACCTGACCACAAAGGAGTTGAGATCCTCAAGATCTAAAATGGGGCGACAGCCGCCATCTTTCTTGGAAACCACAAAGAGCTTGGAGTAGAATTCCAAGCCCCACTCCTGAGGGGGAACTGGCTGCAGGACCGCCTTGTCTAGCAGCCTGAATAGCATCCTCTAAAAGGCATCTTTTCTGTACCCTGAGGCCACCACTTGTAAAACCCATGGGTCCGCCACAGAGGCCTGCCAAGCTGAAAGGTAGTGGCATAGGCGGCCACCTACCTGCGGATGGGGACCCGGGTTCGGCGAGTCATGCAGGAGGAGGTTTGGAAGCCTTGGGGCTTCGTGGAACACTTGGATCTCCATTGCTGCTTAGGCTTGGATGAGGAGCGCGGAGCCTGATGGACCGTCTGGGTCGCTTGTCGCAAGTCTGCTTGCAAGGAACGGAAAAGCTGATTCCTTTTAACAGGTGTCTTCTTCCTTAGGACCACTGGCAGGGGAAAACTCTTCCCTCCAGTGGCCTCATTGATGAGATCCTTAAGTTCAGGCCTGAACAGGGAAGAACGCTGAAAAGGCAAAGACAAGAGAGCCTTCTTAGAGGCAGTGTCAGCTGACCAGATCTTAAGCCAAAGAGCCCGCCTGGCTACCACAGACATGGTAGATGCTCTGGCTACCATACGTACAGCATCAAACAAGGCAGCAGAGACATAATGCTGAGCCTGAGCAACGTTAGCGGGAAGACGCAGCCGTTCAGAAGAAAGGGCTCCCTGACTGACAGCAGAATGGAGCTGTTCAGTCCAAACAGCCACAGCCCTATTTATCCATGCAGCAGCAAAGGTAGGGCGAAGGGCAGAGCCCGCAGTAGCAAAAATAGCCTTGAGAGAGGTCTCAAGCTTCTTGTCCGTCCAGTCTTTAAGAGCAGAGGCGTCAGCCACTGGCAAGGCAGTTGATTTTGAAAGCCTGAAAACTTGGGCACCCACTTTAGGGAGATGAACCCACTGAGTAAGGGCCGTTTCAGAAAACGGATAAAGTTTAGCATACTTTTTAGACACAGATGGTTTCTTGTCTGGAAAATTCCACTCTTCAAACACCAACGGTCAAGGGTGGGATTAGGTGGAAAGCAGGCATGGGGCCTAAACAGGCTCCTGGAAAACATCAGAGGGGTCAGAAAACGCCTCCTGCACCAAGGGAATGTTCAGGGTAGACAACACAGCCCTGATCGGGCCCTCAGCCGAGGGAATGGGGTTCGCCTCTAAGGGGACCCCAAAGAGATGAAGGAATAGCTGAACAGTCAGAGTCCACCAATAATTCCTCCTCAGAGGAATCAGACACATCAGGTACACTCAGAGGTTTAATCAGGGAAGATCTGATAGGGGCGGGGGTCTGCAACGAATTGAAGACCCCATGTAAAGTGGATGGAAGGAGTTGTAAGGAGGACCCTAGTAGTAGCCTTAAACTCTTGCATCCATATTGGCTCTAGTGCATGGCTGGAGGCCCCAGCAGGGGATTCAGGGGCAGCAGTGCATGCTGGGCAAACATGACCTGAGTATTCTCTAGGTAACCCCAATTGACATGAGGAGCAATAAGCAATGCGGGACACAGACACCCCAGTGTCCTTAGTCTTAGGTTTAGCCCCAAGGTCTAACGGAGTAGACATTATCACAGAGTCAAAATGGTAAAAGTATCAAAACACCCACAATAAAGCGTGTATGATAATTAATGCTAATTAATGTTTCTATATGTTAGGACAAGAGGCCAGTGTCTAAAAATAGAGGGACACAGGTTTAGATGTAATGTAAGAAAGTTTTACTTCGCTGAGAGGGTAGTAGATAAGTGGAACAGCCTACCAGCAGAATTGGTAGAAGTTAATACAGTGACAGAATTTAAGCATGCATGGGATAGGCATAAGGCTATCCTTAACTTAAGAAAAGGCCAAGGACCAAAATAGGTTTGAGGTTTTTACTGTAGGAAAATGGGCAGACTAGATGGGCCAAAATGGTTATCTGCCATCAAATTATATGTTTATGTTTAATGCACCCCAGAAACACTAAATTAAGACTTATCTGGTAGGCAAAGGGTTAAGCTGCGGAGGAGAGAAGGAGATTCCAAGCCCTGCGTAGGACACTAGATCTGCGGATACACAAAATGGCTGCCGTGACGGAAGCCAATCGGAAACGAGCGTGCAAAGCGGGCTCTCATGGGAAACGTAGTTTCATTGACAGAGTACGCCAACAGTGTCCGAAGCCCCCCAAAGCCCCCCATCCCCAGAATGTTGACCGGATGACAGAGCAAAGGAAAACTAACAATATGAGCCATCTCTTACCATGCTACTTGGAGCGGTTGCAGAGATACATCCCAAACTGCAAAGTCCCATAGAAGTGAATGGAGCAATGGCGACTATGCGGTAAAGGCACGCCTTAAGGGAGCGAAACAAAGTTAGCGAGGTGAATCCCAAACGTGAAAACACTCAAACACTAAACCCAACAGGGAAAGTGCCCCAAACCCCCCAAAAACTGTGAACCAGCAACAAAAAGGTTAAGTTACCACAGAAACTTGCTCCAAGCACCTCACAGACATACAGAATAAACCCAATGAGTGCATAAGTATGTAATAGGAACTCCAAACGAGACCCCTGTGCGGAGGGGAAGCATGGGACATGTGGACCTCAGCACTCAAAGGGTGCTCACCTTTTTCAGCAGGTCTTCTGTCTTCAGATTACCATATATCAAGAAGCCGCCTTGGTAGGCAACTTCTGGGGAAAGAACTTGCAGCAAAGATTTCCCCCCCAGGGCTTAGGTCCACAAAAGCTCCTAGTAAACGAAGCTATCCACATTTGGGTGATGGGAATTTGTCAGTGATGGTAATCCGCCTAATGGTGTATTACATTTTGAACAGAAAAATAATAAAAAAGCTAAAACTATAGCAGAACTGTTCTCTTGCTTGTGTCTTGACCAAGGAACAAATCTTACTGGTTGGGGATTGGCTAGCTGCAAGCTAAGGAGAGGAGGTAGGCTCCACCCAGCAGTCACTTCTCAGAATTGTTCCTACCTATTATAGGGGCTGATCACCTACCCAAAGTTACCAGTAACCTGTATTGGATGACAGAGAAAGATGCTTTTTAATGTTTAATCCCCATCTCTCCAATAGCATAACAATACCATTAGGGGTGCTTTAGGAGTGCATTCTGTAGGCAACGTCTTTTTTCCCAGTTTATGGGGATAAGTGTTTTTAGTCTACATGGATGGGTATTGTAATCTGGTTTACAGTTTGAGGTAGGGTTGCACCGAAACCGATACTGGTATCTGTGCCGACACCAGCATTTGCGCGAGTACTTGTACTCGCGCAAATGCGGCAGATGCCAGCATCGATACCCTGTGTCAGGGTTGGTGCAGAAGTGAGGGAGCCCGGGGAGCTGCTCACAATGCTCCCCGGTTGCCTCTCTTCCTCCTGTAGCGTTGGAGCGTTGCCACGGGTTACCATGGCAACGCTCCGACGCTGACTTCTGCCGGGGCTCGCGAGAGAACAGCGAGCACCTGGCAGAGGAGGGTAAGGGAGGCAAGATGGGACATTGAGCGGGTGGTGAAAGAGGCAGAGAGGGGGGCCAAGAGGGAGAAAGAGGCAAAAGGGACGAAGAAAAAAAAAAAAGGCAAAAGGAGGAAAGATCAGGAGACAAAAGGAGGGGGAACAAGAAGAGGCAAAAAGGAGGGAGGATCAGGAGAGAGCGAGAGAGGCAAAAGAGTCAAGGAGGGGGACAAAGGGGCTTCAAAAGGGAGAGAAAAAGCCAAGGCAAAAGGAGGGAGCTCAAGAGGGGAAGAATGAAGTAAAAGGTGGGAATCAAGAGGGGGAGAAAGAGGCAAAAGGGGACAGTCAAGAGGTGGTTTATGTACGTATGTATGTGTGTGTGTGTGTGTGTGTATATTAGAGATGCACCGATATATATGCTTTAGGTACTTGGAAAACTGGCAAAAAAAAGTATTGGTGAGTACTTGAAAAATATATACACACACACACATTTTTTAACATTTAAACACTTAAGAATCAGTAGGCTGTGTAACACTTTACATTGTAATGCGTTTTGCACCTATCTGGTTCTCAAGGGTTTAAGTGAGAACAGAGGGTAAGCCTGATTTGTCATCTGTATCGCATATTTCACTGTATTGGTTAACCCCCTTCAGGACCAGTGGGGTACGCAATACCCTTCACAGCTGTCTGGTCCCCTGTGAGTAAACCCTTTGAGTGCTAGAGATGTATGCAATGCATTGCAATTTGTTTGATAACTCTGGCACTCAAGGGGTTAAAGGACATTGTGCAGACTGGGATCACGCAGCCTTGTGGCACATGCCCCTTAAGGCAAGGGGTGGGTGTGATGGTTGCCCTTCAGATGTTGATTGACTACAACAGGTGGCTGAGGATGATGGGAATTGTAGTCCAGCAATAGTTCTAACGCCACCACCAGTGGGTCCGCACATCTGGTCTAGGTAAAAGCAGCTGCAATAACATTTGAATGCAGAATCACAGAAATTAACCCTTTGAGAGCTAGAGAGGTATCTAACATACTGCAACACAATGCACTGGGTACCCCTCTGGCCCTCCGAGGGTTAAATGCTAGCAGTGTCATCGTGAGCTTATTTCATTTCATTATTTTGAAAACCCTTTCTGGAAATCTTGGGTTCAGCCGTGCACAAACGATGATAGAAGTTATAGACCCAAGAACGGCTGGAGTACAGTATAAAGATTGGAAGAGTGGATGTGAGCAACAAGTGTCTCTTCAGTGGTTAGGTGACCAAAAATCAATTCAGAGTCGAATTAGTTTCAATTATCAGGATATAACATAATGGATGTGGGTGTGTTTTGTGGGTGTGGTGGAGGCAGCATTTCATTCTTGGAACCATGCAGCACAAATTATTGGGCCGGACCTGGGTGAGCACATTAATAATAATAAAAAAACAAAAGTTAAAAATATAGTTCATCAGCTCATTTAGAATACTTTTATCATCTGGTCTCTCTTATGGCCACTGATCTAGTAAATCAGTTCAATAGAGGAGTAACAGAATCCAAGCCCTTTTAAGAAGAGACCAGATGGCTATACATATTAAAAACTAGACAACCTTTTGTTCTTGTTTTATTTATTTATTTTTATAAACCATTCGTACAAATGAGTTATACGGACTAAAGAGAGGATATTAAAAAAAAAAAAAAAAAAAAAAAAAAAAAAGACATTTGGACTGATTTTTTTTGTATGTGACCTTTCCCCATATTTTCCCTCATTACTTTTATATTGTTATGTATTTGTCTAAGGATAAGATTATTTTCCGTAATAATGGAATGCCATAGGTCTCAAACGCAAAGAATAATGTTTTGCATGTTTCCCTGGCAAACTGGAGTTTGAAAGATATTTGAATCCTATCTTTGTAGTACATATCATATGTACAACATGTAAATATTTTCTATAGGTTTATAGTACTTTAATATATGTATATTTTTTAAAATATATGGTTTATATAAATTTTTACTATACATCATTATTTTTTGGAAATGTGTTCCCTATTGGTAAGAGGGATTCGATCTCTCTAAATACATGAGGTTTGTTTTTCCGGGAATTTACTCTACTTTTATTTTTATTTGTTTTTAATATTTGTGGATCAGATGGTTAATGTGTAATCCTGAAAACCGCCTATGCATAGGACGTAAAAGCAGTTTAGGTATCAATGAATGGTTAATGAAGGAAGGAAGGTGATTTACAGTTCCGCTTCATCCATCATGCATTATCTCTATGATTAAAAGTCTTAGGTCGAAACGCATCAGAGTATGCGTCAACTGTTCACATTCTCACATAAAAAGTGGACATTATAAGAGGTCCAGTTGGCTGCTGTATTAAGATTTGTTTTAGACATTGAGACCACTATATCTGAAATAAAAAAGAGCAGATTTTGACATCTGTCAAAGTATAAGAGAAATCCAGGATACATATAGATGATTAATCATCTGCAAATATTGGAACTGGTGGAACACTATCTGTTTTAACATATAGTGGAAAGATTTGGCCTTAAAGATTGACCTTCAGTGGACATTGATCCTATAAGCGAGAGAAATCTCAATGCATTTTCCTTGCTAAAACATTTTTCTAAATAAATAAATCTACATTATATATAATCTCACCCGTGGCGGCAGTAAGGAGGAGATATTCATATGACCTCTATAGTGCTCGTCCTGGAGATACTCGGCGGGGGGGGGGGGTGATTTTGACAGGTCAAACCCCGTATCCATTTAACCAACAAAGCTCCCCAAATTTTATAGCATCGCTGAAACTTTTTCCCAAATTACAGTAATTTTCCTTCACCCCCATCATACATGTTTAAAGCCACCTTTATCTAAACATCCTCTGAAACATAGGTCTGAAACTACATCTTCGCCAATTTTAAGGGCACCAAATAAGTTAGGTGTAGCATTCTAAATGCTTGTTCAGTTAAATTTATATTAATGCTGGTTTTTGCAATTCTTTTTAAAATTTCCCTCCATTTAAGTTCACTTTAAATGGATACTATTGGATCAGTTATACATAATTTCATCTTGTAGCTATTAAAGAAATCAAAAAATGCAAGTCCCATCTCTCAAACCTTTATGGTTTGAGGGATAATCGCAGCTAAAGTTCCCCCCTCCCTCCCCTTTCTGTCCCTCCCTTTTTTTGTGGTTTGCAAGCACAGTTTGTAGACCGTTCCAATGAAGCATTCCTTTTTAAATTTTGCTATTTTGGCTCTGCTGAAGAGCCTCCACTGGTCCTGAGACCAGTATCTGCCTCTGTCAGCTAGAGCGCTGATGTATGAGAAAGGGGAGGTAGGGGGGAACTTTAGCTGCAATTATTTCTCAAACCATAAAGGTTTGAGAGATAGGACTAGCACCCTTTGAGTTATTTTTTTTTTAATAGGTACAAGATGAAATTTTGTATAATTGATCCAGTACTATCCCTTTAACATTCTCCAGTTAATACTTCCCACTTATCCTGACAAACAAGCTTAGAAGCATCAGATATGAAGATTTTGTATATCCAGTATCTTACAGAATATTCAAAATACAGAGGAAGTCGACTGAGGAAGTCTGCCAGGAATTTGTCTACGCCGGGAATATGAACTATGGATATGGCAGGAGCATGTTCTTCTGCCCAGGACAAAATAGCCTTGACCTCTAACCAAGCTGCGAGACTTCTTGTTCCACCTTGCTTGTTGGTGTAAGCCACTGCCGTGGTGTTGTCGGACTGGACCCGGACCATGAAGTCCTCCAGCTGGCGCATTTAGTGACGAAAGGCATGAAATATCGCCCGAACCTCCAACAGGTTGATGGGAAGTAGAGATTCCTCCGGAGACCACCGTCCCTGAGCATTCAGATGACCCAGAACCACTTCCCAGCCGGACAGGCTGGCATCTGTCATCACCGTGGTCCAGAAGGTAAACGGAAAGGGCTTGCCCTTCAGCAGACTGGAGTGGTTGAGCCACCACGACAGACTCAGTTCCACATGGAGAGGGACACAGACATCTTCAGGAGGTCCGGTTGGCCCCTGCACATCTGGATCACAAACCTCTGGAGTTCCCTGGTGTGAGTCATGGCAAATGGGGCTGTCGCTATGGTGGAAATGAACTTCCCCTCTAGAGAAGACAACTTCTTGGCTGGAACTGGATCATGAGACAGAACAGAGGAAACCCTGTTGGCGATCTGGGGAGCCACCTCGTCCGTGAGAAACATCATATTCTGCTGAGTGTCGAAGAGAAGGCCCAGAAAGACCAGCCTCTGAGATGGTATAACATCAGACTTGTCCATGTTGAGAATCTACCCAAGATGGGAGAGAGCACGAATGCAGTCTTGAAGCTGCTGATGAAGGAGTTCTGCAGAGGGTGCTTTCAGAAGCAGGTCATCCATGTATGGAGTGACTGACGCCGTTCTGATGGAGGACAGACACTAAGGCTCCCAGGAAACAATTAAAGACTTGAGGAGCTGTAGTCAGACCAAAGGGAAGAGCAGAAAACTGAATGCCCTTGGTCGCAGGCAAATCAGAAACTGCTGGCTATCTGGATGAATGGCAATGTGCAGACACGTATCCTGAAGATACAGAGAAGCAAGGAATTCCCCAGAAGACATGGCAGCAATCACCATTCGTAGGGACTCCTGGGGATAATGAGTCTTGACCACAAAGGAACTGAGATCCTTTAGGTCCCAAATTGGAGGACAGCCGCCATCCTTTTTGGAAACCACAAACAGGTTGGAGTAAAAACCCAAACCCCTGTCCTAAACGGGAAGCGGTTCCAGAACCTCCTTGTCCAGGAGGGCCTGGATGGCACCGTTGAACAGATGGCGTTCCTCTACACACCGAGGTGTGCGAGAAGGGAAAAACCAGAAGGGAGAAAGAGAGAGGTGAAAGGGATTCAGTACCCCTCTGCCACCATCTGCAAATCCCATGGGTCCACAACAGAGCCCTCCCAGATGATGGCAACCACAGACATGTTGGAAACCCTGGACACCAAACAGATGGCATCAAACAAGGCTGCAGATACATAGTGCTGGGCCGCAGAAATGTTGGCGAGGGGCCGCAGCATTTCAGGAGTAGGAGTTCCCTGACGAAAAGCAAGTGTAAGCTGTTCAGTCCAAACCGCAATGGCCCTATTTAACCAGGCTGCAGCGAACGCTGGAAGTAGGGAAGTACCAGCGATGGCAAAAATGGATTTGAGAGAGGCCTCATGTTTCTTGTCAGTCCAGTCTTTAAGCGTGGAAGCATCAGCAACTGGCATTCAGTGGACTTAGAAAGCCTAGAAACAGGTGCATCCACTGAACCCACTGAGCTAGCGCAGCATCAGAAAAGGGGTAAAGCTTAGCAAATTTCTTAGAAACAGAAGGTTTCTTGTGCAGAGACTTCCACTCATCAGATACTAAACGGTCAAGAGTGGGGTTAGGTTAGGTATGGGGCCTCTTAGGCTCCTGAAACACAGAGGGGTCTGAAAATACCTCTTGAACTAAAGGAATGTTTAGGGTGTTTAATACAGCTCTGATCAGGCCCTCAGCAGAGGGATTAGCCCCAAAGGGGTCCCCCAAAGAACTCTGAGGAGACCACTGCAGAACATTCCTCATCAGAATCCACCAACAGTTCCTCATCAGAGGAGTATGAGACATCAGGTACTCTCTGCGGTTTAGGTAGGGACAACCTGATAGAAGCAGGAGTCTGCCAGGAGTGGAAGACCCCCTGTAACAGGGATGGAAAGAGTTGCAATGTAGAACGGAGGTCTCTGGTAGCAGCCTTAAACTCTTGCACCCAAACTGTCTCTATTGCATGGCTGGAGGTCCCTGGGGGAGACTCAGGGACAGCAGAACATGCTGGGCATAAATGACCTGAGAATTCTCTAGGTAACCCTGATTGACATGAGGAGCAATGCACAATGGAGGACACAGGCACCCCAATATCCTTAGTCTTAGGGTCTAGCTCCAACAGAACAGACATTCTCACGGTGTCAAAACGTTCAAAGTATAAGGAAACCCCAAATACAGTGTTTATGATTAAAATTTCACCTCAGAAATTGCTAAAATGCACTTATCTGGCAGGTGAAGGGTTAATCTGCTGAGGAGAGAAGGAGAGTTCAAGCCCTGTGTAGGATACTCATTCAAGGACAGCACAAAATGGTTGATGCGAGGGAGCCAATCAGGAATGCGCGTGCAATACAATCGGTCATAGAAAATGTAGTTTTCCCAGAAAAAGTACCCCAACAGTGCCCGAAGCCCCCTGAGCCCCCAACACACACCAAATGTTGATCTGGTAGTAGAGCAAGGGCAGACAAACAAAATGAGTCATCTCTGAAGTTGTTACGATGAGCAGTTGCAGAGATAACTCCCAAAACTGTAAAGTCCCATAGAAGTGAATGGAGCAATGGCGTCTATGCGGTAAAAATGTGCCTTAAAGGTGCAGAACACAAATTTTGCAAGGTTGCAACTATGACTTAATTTTACATCAAACATCACTAGAACATGACACCAGACCCAATAAACACTGAATCCAGTAGAGAAAGTGCCAACAACCCCCCAAAAGATGCTAAACCAGCAAAGGGTTAAGTTACCACAGACACTTGCTCCAAAACACCCAACAGACATTCAGATAAACCCAATGAGTGCAGGAGTATGCAATAAGAATTCCAAAGGAGACCCCTCTGCGGAGGGGAAGCATGGGACATGTGGAGCTCAGCAATCAAAGGGTTGCTCACCTTTTTAGCAGATCTTCTGTCTTCAGATTACCATGCATCAAGAAGCCTCAGTGGGCAACTCCTGAGGAAAGAACTTGTAACCAAGATTTTCTCCCCAGGGCCACCAAAGCACCTGGAAACTGAGCTATCCTTCATCTAAGGGAACTGTCAGTGATGGTAGTCCGCCTAATGGTGGTATTCTATATCTAACAGAAAAAAAAATACCTAAAACTATAGCAGAACTGTTCTCTTGCCTGTATCTTCATCCAAGGAACAAATCTTACTGGAGGTGATTGCCTAGCTGCAGCCAAGGAGGGAAGGTAGGCTCCACCCCAGCATTCACTTCTAGAATTGTTCCTGCTTACTTAAAGGGGCGGATCACCTACCCAAAGTTACCAGTAACCTATATTGGACAAAAAAGAAATTAAATGCCCCCAGTCCCATCTCTCAAACCTTTATTGTTTGAGAGATAATCGTACTGAAAGTCCCCTCCTCCCTACCCCCTTATTGAAGCACAATTGTTTTGCAAGCACACTTTCAAGGATTTATTTTTCAGTAACGCAATCTCGGCTCTGCTGAACAGCCTCCGCTTGTCCAGGGACCGGATTCCCCTGCAGTCAGCAAGATGAATATTTGTAAACATTATGCATTATTATCCCTTTAACTCTATATTAAAAATGATTTTTTTTTGGGGGGGGGGCACATTAAAATACAAAAAATATTAAAGCGGAACTTTCAAGTAAGTATCAGTATATACATCATCACAGAGTAACTTTCCGAAATTCCTCCCAATCAAATACTTTACCTCAAAATACTACATCTAATAGTTTCTATAGCAAATGCTTAACATTCTAGAGAAACCATCTGGACTGCTGAAACAATTTCTTAAACCTGTGTGTGTTAATAGACACAGTGGGCTCATTGCTTGAGTTGAGGGTTGAAACATACAAGATGCCATTTAATTGTGATAAATGCCTGTTGACATTTGAATTTCTCTTGTATTCAGACACTTTCCAGCTATTAATTCTGGGGGAAAGGTAAGGATGTCTGAGTTCTTCTACCCCTTATATAATGTGAAAGTCTGGGGAAGGGATTAAGTTGGTATTTTTGGCATAGTTTATTAGCTGTACCCACCTCCATGTCAGTTGACATCTAATATCTGGTTTGTCTATTCATATATGCAGTTTTTAATTATGTTGTGCCACTGTCATGTTTCTCCGGGTTTTTACCCTCTCTCCTATCCGGATCCTCCGTCCCTCTAGCTAGGTTCCATCCTCCCCGCCATGGTCTTGGCTTATTTTAGGCACTGGCTCCTTCCTTTCGGTGTGCTATCTAAGTGTTCTGTACCCCGAGTTCTGTTCCAGTACCTGTGATTCCTGTTTTCGACACGCTATCCTCGACTTTCCTACCATCTACTGCTCCTGTATTATCCGACTCCAGCCTGTCTTTGACTCTCCTCTTGCCTTCCGATTTGGTACCATGTTTCCCGCTGCTTTCGACCCTGGCTTGTCCAACTCCTCGCCTTGTCTACTCCTTATGTTGTGTTGCTGCCAGCTTGTTGCCGACTCGGATCTGTCGACTATTCTTGTTCGTACTTCCCGGCGCTCAGTGTCGAGCCCTCGGTGTCGTCGACCTTGTGTCGAGTATCCACGGTGTATCGGCTTCCAGTAGGTTGTTTGTATCCACAGTGTCATCCTGGCGCTCCGTGTCGAGTCTTCGGTGTCGTAGACCATGGGTCAAATACCCACGGTGTATCGACTTCCAGTTGGTTGTTTGTACACCAGTCGCATTATCATCATACGACCTCTTCTCAGCTTTCCAGGTCTTCCACAACAATACTATACCACTAGTAGGTCCTTCTAGTTGATTCCAGTCCTGGTGAGTAATTGTCTGTCTCCTAGGGGGTTATCCATCCATCAGGCTTCGTGGCCTGCAACCCCACCCAGCCTCTGCTGCAGCAAGATCCCCTAGGATCAGCCTCCAACAGCTAGCACCGCTCACGACTCTCCGATCCCTAGCATCTGGCTCCAAGGGTCCTATCTAGTGAGTATCCCCCTTTTATTGTTGTCGTACTGTTTTGCCTTGTTTTTATTACTGAGTATAGTAGCAGCCTGCTACTCCTTCTGGGGTATACTCCCCTCCAGGGGTTCTCTGGCGGCTCACTTTGGGTGCTAGGTCGAGAAGCTAACAGCCACCTTATGGAACAAGAGAGTATTGCTACTAGGGTTTTGAAGGGATAGTAATACTTAAAATATGCTGTATGGTTTATCCCCTTGAGTAAAACAAGGGTTCTCCCACTGCTGAAAGGTGTTTCATTCAAACGTTATTACAGCTCAAAGTTGATTTTTTTATGTGCAATATCACAGTGGCCTGAAATAGTCTAGTGGCACTGTTGCTACACCATCCTATGGAGATTTATGGTCCCGGGACCAGAGCTGTCCATAGGATGGTGTAACAACAGCACCACTGTACAATTTCAGGCCACTGTGATATTGCACCTAAAAAAATTCAACTTTGAGCTGTAATAACTTTCGAACACCTTTCAGCAGTGGGAGTACCCCTGTTTTACTAAGGGGAATAAACCCTACAACATTTTTTTTTTTTTTTTACATTTTAAGTAAACTTAACTTCAAATAACGTTATCTTTGAATAACCAGAGAGTGTTCAGAGTTATAATATGCCATCATATTATAATGATCTGGCAACTTATCCTATCAGAGAAGGATAGGTTGTGCTTTTCTGATAAGATATTTTTGGCTAATAAATGCATTGTGCTAGAAGCAAAGGGCCTCTTCTGTTTGGACTTCCATGAAGTAACCAACTTAACCAGAGTTGAAGAAACCATAACTTAACAGGATAGTATTGCCATAAAATAAGTTAATCTTGCAAGCAGTAAAAAGTTAAACTAAATACCCCAAGTCCCATCTCTCAAACCTTTTGCAAACCAAGCACACTTTGTAAACTGTTCCAGTTTAGGATCTCTCTTTCTGTAACGCGATTGCAGCTCTGCTGAAGAGCCTCAGACGGTTCCGCTACCGGATTCCCCTGCAGTCAGCTTTAGCGCTGATCTCAGAGGAAGGGGAGGGAGGGGGGAACTTTGTTTCCGAATATCTCTCAAATCATAAAGGCTGGAGAGATGGGACTTGGGGTATTTAGTTTAACTTTTTACCGCCTACAAGATTTGCTTTAGTTATTTTATGGCAATACTATCCTTTTAATCTAAGACCGGTAATTATAGGTTTTCTTTACAATTAATTATGTATAGCACTAAGAATTATATATTTCCTCTACATTTGAAGAAAAGAAGGAAATTTACTTACCGATATTTGTTTTTCTTCTGTGTCCTCTACATGGCACACAAAGGGTTAATCCCCGCCCTCCAGCTGGTAGGACCAATTGTTAAAAAGCCCGCTTCCGTAACTCCCCTCAGTTATTCTTCTTGGACAAGCTGTAGAACAATAATCCGAACAGGTGAAAATAACAGGGTAGGGTGTGCCGTGTAGAAGACACAGAAGAACAAGAAATATCGCTAAGTAAATTTCCCTCTTTCTTCTGTGTCCTCTATCCGGCACACAAAGGGACATACTGAAGCAGTGAACCAGAAGGGAGGGAAAAATTCAGAAAATATAACATATATATACATACATACATACATACATACATATATAAAAGGAGCACAGCAGAGCTTTACTGAAGTAAGATATTATGTCAATTAAAATATACTACCGTCGTGATGGCACCACTGCTTCCAGGACCTTCCTTCGAAATTTCGCATTTGCTGATGCTAAAACATCCACTTCATAGTATCTGATGAAGATGGATATGGAGGCCCAAGTGGCTGCCTTACAGATTTCTGTAGCAGAAGAAGCTTCAGCTTTTGCTGCCCAGGATGTTGACAGTGATCTTGTAGAGTGAGCAGTTATTTATTCTGGAACTTCCACATTTGCTTCCTCATAGGCTAGTTTAATGCATTCCTTAATCCAACAGGATATGGATACTTTAGAAGCAGACTTTCTTTTGTATTTACCAAAGAAGTGAACAAATAGCACTTCTGATTGTCTGAATTCTTTGGTGCGGTCTAAATAGTAAGATAGACATCTTACTAAGTCCAAACTATGAACTTTTTGTTCTGTACCATTTTGAGAAGGACAAAACGAGTGTAGAACAATTTCCTGATTAAGGTGAAAATCCGTCACAACCTTAGATCTAAACCATGCTTTTGTTCTTAGTACTACCTTATCCTTATGAAAAACAATATAAGGAGGTTTACAGGATAATGCCTGCATTTCCCCTACTCTGTGAGCTGATGTAATTACTGTTAAAAATACTGTTTTGATAGTATGATTTTTAACAGATGTTATGCATTGGCTCAAAAGCTTTGGATCTAGATAACTGATCTAAGACTAAGTTAAGATCCCATGGGGGAAAAATATTCTTTATGGTAGGCCTAACTTTCCCTAAAGCCTTGATGAATCTCTTCACCAGAGGGTCATCAATAAACTGGACTGCCAGAATAGCCGATAGGGCTGGCAGCTGTACTTTTAAAGATGCAGGCTTAAAGGGATAGTAATGTTTCATAATAAAAGCAGCTCTAATTAATCCTCATAGTATTTGGACTTTGAAGAGTGTTATTTCAATTCTGTCAGAGTTGTAGTTCAAGAGTAATTCAATGACAAAGTGCCCCCCTCCCATCCCTTTTACTGATGTAACACTTTTCAGTCAGATCAGAAGGGAGGTGCCCAGGTAGATTGCAGAGAGGGACAATCTTCAAATAAGATAAAGGGAAAAACCTGAAAAGCTTGTCAAGGGGGGCAGGGCTTTCATTGTTTTCACTGTAAGAAGATTGTCCCCTGCTGGTATCTGTCTGTCTTACAACCAGATCCACATCTGAGAAGAGATGGCTTACACTAGGTAAAAGGGGCGGGAGGGGGAAACTTTGCTTGTGAATATCTCTAAAACCATAAAGGTTTGAGAGATAAGACATATCATTCTTCATATTTTTTTTAATGCCTACAAAATAAAAAAGTTAAAACGAAGTATTACTATCCCTTTAAGTCCTAAATCAAATCCATGCTGTAGGAAATCCAAAACCTGCGGGCTGGATATCTCTTGAGATGATAAATTACTTCTCATGTACTAGGACTTGAAAGCTTTCCATACTCGACAATACACTTTTGATGTTGATGGTTTTCTCCCTGCAATAATAGTTCCTGCTACTGCTGATGAGATACCTTTTGCGACCAATGACCTCCATTCAGCCTCCATGCCGTCAGTTGTAGAAAGGCTGGATTGGGATGACAAACTGGCCCCTGTGATAGCAGGTCCTTGCATACTGGAAGTGGCCATGGCAGTTCTATTGCCATCAGAATTAAATGAGGATACCATACCCTTCTCAGCCAGTTTGGGGCAATTAGGATAACCTCTGATTTCTCCTCCCTCACCTTCCTTAGAACTTCCAGTAGCATAGGTATTGGAGGGAATATGTAGGCTAGACTGAATTCCCATCTTTTCCTCAGTGCATCCTGACCTACTGCTTTCGGGTCTCTCCATCTTGAGAAGAACTTCCTGCACTTGGAATTGAGGTGGGACACCATTAGATCTATTTCTGGAAGACCCCATCTTTTTGTTATCTGTAGAAAGGCCGCTGACTTGAGAGACCGTTCTGTCTGATCTACCTTTGTCCTGCTTAGGTAATCTGCCACTACGTTGAGATTTCCTGAAATGCAAGTTGCTGTTAAACTCACAAAATTGTCTTCTGCCCTAGTCAGTTTGTGGGTTTCGCGCATTAGAGCCCTACTCCTTGTGCCTCTCTGGTTCTTGATATAACTGACCACTGCCCGATTATCAGATCTTACCATAACAGTTTTCCCTTTGAGAAGAGGAAACCCTTGAAGAAGACATTTCCTTATAGCCCTCATTTCTAGAATGTTTATGTGAAGGCTTCTTTCCGCAATTGACCATAGACCCTGAATGATGTGCAAGTTCCAAGTTCCTGCCCCGCCGCTGAGACTGGTATCTGTTGTAAGAACCTCCCATGTTAGAAGTAGAGACTGTCTCTTCTGCAAATTTTTCATTTTCATCCACCATGATAGGTCTTTCCTTATTCTTGGCAGAAGTTGGATATTCTGACTGGAACAGTATGGATCCCGATTCCAAAAGATCAGAAAATTGCTCTGTAAACTGTGCAGATGGAAACGAGACCATGGCAGGATCTGAATGGTAGAGCTTAAGGTCCCTATCATTTGCATGAATTCCTGTGCTGTTACAGACACCTGAGCCCTGAACCTCCGGACCCTCTGTCTCAATCTCACTATCCTGTCTGTTGACAGATAAGCGGTCATCTTTAGCGGGTCCAACTGGATCCCCAAAAACACAAACTGCTGAACTGGGACCAACTGACTCTTCTGCTGTTTCACTAGCCACCCCACTTCCCTGAGGTGTTCTAGAGTCCTGTTGATGAAAAGGGAAGCCTGTTGTAGGGATTCTGCTACTATCAGGATGTCGTCTAGATAAGGCACAATCAAGATTCCCTCCTTTCTCAAATTTTGCAAACATGCTGCTAGCACTTTGGTAAAAACTCTCACTGCTGAAGATAGGCCAAAAGGAATAGCTCTGAACTGGTAATGCTTTGTCTTGACTGCAAAACACAGGAATAGTCTGTGAGCAGGCCTTATCATGATATGGTGATAAGCGTATTGTAGGTCTATTGAGGCCAGAAACCCCTGAGAAGGGATAGCTTTCAATACAGATGCTATAGACTCCATCTTGAATTAAGTTGGCCTTATAAAACTGTTCAAAAGCTTCAAGTCTAGGATAGCCCTGAAACCCCTTGATTACTTGGGGACAAGGAACAGTACAGAATAAAGAACTTGATACTGTTGATCTACCGAAACGCTCTCCACCACCTTTTCCCTTACCAAACTTTGGACTGAACGGAGCATGGCTTTTGCCTTCTGAGAGCTGACCGGAAGTCTGGTTCGTTTGAAACAGTTTCCTCTTGGGACAGAAATGAATTCGAGAGGATATCCCCTCTCTACAGTCTGCACTACCCATTTGTCTGTGCAAAAGTACATCGTCCACATATGTGCAAACTGAGTCAGTCTGCCCCCTACTGACTCTAGAGAAGGGACCCACTGATCTACATTGAAATTCCTTTTTTGTCTAAAACTTCCTAATGAAATCTCTTCTGAACCCTCTCTGGGCCTGACCTGCACTATATCTGGATTGTTGAAACGGCCTCTGAGGTTAATATCTTCTGGCTTCCTTAAAAGTAAGTCTTTGGGAGCGAAACCCCCTATTCCAAAAGGAACCATGCGGGGACCTAGGTCTCCTATCCTGGGGGAGAAATGGAGAAATTTATCTTACCGACATTTCCTTTTCTCCTGTGTCCCTCCACGGCGTATATCAACATATGGGTTTAGTCTCCTCCTCCCAGCTGATCGTAGGACCAATCGAAAAGACTGAAAAGGAACCCTGGGAACATCTCCCTTCAGTCAACTTTTGTCAGAGCTAGAACATATCCAAAAAAGAAGCTTATTAGTGGGTTGGGAGCGCCGTGGAGGGACACAGGAGAAAAGGAAATGTCGGTAAGATAAATTTCTCCATTTCTCCTGTGTCCCTCCACGGCGTATATCAACATATGGGATGTAACAAAGCAATACTCAGGGGTTGGGAAAAACAGATCTACCAGTCTGAAGCAATTTACTAATAAATATAAACAGGAGAGGTCTTACCAGCCTGAAGAGGCAGCTGCTTTGAGGATCTTTCTCTCGAAATCTGCTTCTGCAGCAGCTTGAAGATCCACATGATAATGTTTAATAAAGGTAGAAATAGATGACCAAGTTGCTGCCCTGCACAATTCTTCTGCTGTTACTGAAGCCTTTGCGGCCCATGAGGTTGCCATAGACCTAGTCGAATGCGCTCTTAGGATCTTTGGAGGATCTCTTCCTGCTTCTAAATAAGTCAATTTAATACATTCTGTGATCCATCTCGCGATGGAGGCTTTGGAAGCGGGCATACCTTTAAATTTTCCTTGAAAGTGAATAAACAAGGAGTCTGACTTTCTGAAAGGCTTTGATCTTTCCAAATAAACTGACATACCTCTGACCAAGTCCAAGGTATGTAGACGGCTCTCCTCCTGATTCTTTGGATTTGGAAAAAATGAAGGTAGTACTATATTCTGGTTCAAATGGAAAGAAGACACCACCTTAGATCTAAATTTGGGCTTTGTTCGAAGCACCACCTTGTCTTGATGAAAAATAATATAAGGCTTTCTTGCTGACAAGGCCTGAAGCTCACTTACTCTCTTGGCCGATGTGATAGCTGTTAGAAATACTATCTTCAAGGTTAGGTGTTTAATCTGTATTTGATCCAGAGGTTCAAACAGCTTAGACCGGGATAATTGGTCTAACACAATAATTAGATCCCAGGGAGGAACTACACACTTGATCCTAGGTCTTGATTTATCAATTGCCCTTAGATATTTCTTAACTATGTCTTCGTCTGCAAATTGTCTAGCCAAACAGGCTGAGATGGCTGAAAGCTGTACCTTCAGAGATGCTGGACGAATTCCTAACTCGAACCCCTTCTGTAGGAAACTCAGGACGTGGGAAGAGGAAATTGAGGATCTTTGTATACGTCTGCTGCTGCACCAGTTAGCGAAAGATTCCCAGATTCTGTAGTATACCTTGGAGGTTGAAGACTTCCTCCCTGCTAAGATAGTATTAATAACTGAATCCTCAAGTCCTCTTAATCTTAAGGAAGCCCTTTCAACCTCCAGGCCGTTAGCTTCAAAAGCCCCGGATTTGGGTGAAGAATCGGACCCTGAGATAGGAGGTCCTCCAGAAGCGGCAGAGGCAATGGATGGGCTGATGAAAGTTTTATTAGCTCTGAGAACCACACCCTTCTGGGCCAATTTGGAGCAATCAGAATGACTTCTGCTTGGTCTTGTCTGATTTTTCTGAGAACTACTGGTATCATAGGAAACGGAGGGAACAGATATGCCAGGCTGAAGTTCCATCTGTGACTCAGGGCATCGGAGCCCAATGCCTGAGGATGAGGATTTCTGGAGAAGAAAGTCTGAACCTTCCTGTTTACACTGGATGCCATTAGATCTACCACTGGAAGTCCCCACTTTTCTACGATTAGCCTGAAGACCTTCGGATTCAGGGACCACTCTCCTGGGTCTAATTTGTTGCGGCTGAGAAAGTCTGCTTGAAGATTGACACTGCCTGGAATGTGAATGGCTGACAGACGTGCTAGATTCCTCTCCGCCCAGCTTAGGATCTTCCCTGATTCGAGACTTAGGGATCTGCTTCTTGTTCCCCCCTGGTTTCTTATGTACAGGACTGCGACCATGCTGTCTGATATTATCTTTACTGGCTTGTTCTTTAACTCCGCTTTTAGTTTCTTTAGACAGAGGGCTATCGCTCTTAGTTCTAGGCGATTTATGTGAAGCTTGGTTTCCTTGGCAGACCACCTTCCTTGAATTGCCTTGTTTCTCCAGACTCCTCCCCATCCGGTCAGGCTGGCATCTGTCTGTATTCTTTCCCATTCTATGTCCTGCAATGGTATTCCCCTCTGTAAGTTCTTCTTCTTTGTCCACCAGGATAATTCCTTCCGAATCTTTAGAGGAAGAGGAATTCTTTGAGCCCTGTTGGTAAGATCCCGATTCCATCGATTTAGGAACCAACTTTGTAATGGTCTCATGTGGAATCTGGCCCAAGGAACTACTTGAACTGATGAGGTCATAGTCCCTAGGAGCTCCATGTAATCCTGAGCTATGTGGAATGAAGCTCTCTGGAATAATTTCACTCTCTTGATTATGGATTCCATCCTGGGTAAGGACAGAGATATCTTGTTCTCCTCCATGTTCAGGAGCATACCCAGAAATATTAGTCTGCGTGTAGGTCGTAACTGACTCTTTTCTGAGTTCACTATCCAACCTAGATTCTGAAGATGTTCTAGAGTTCTGGACGTCTGTTCCTGTGCTTGATGGTAGGATTCTGATATTATCAAAATGTCGTCGAGATAGGGCAGGATTGTAATTCCCTGTTGTCTCAAAGGTTCCAGCGCTGCTGCCAGAATCTTTGAGAAGATTCTTGGTGCTGAAGTTAGACCAAATGGCAGCGCCCTGAATTGCCAATGTTGCCCCTCGAAGGAGAACCGTAGAAATTTCCTGTGACTCTTTAGAATGGGGATATGATAATATGCTTCCCGAAGATCTATTGTTGTTAGAACTGATGATGGTCTCAGGGCCTGAATTATGGATGACACTGTTTCCATCTTGAATGTTCTTTGCTTCAGGTAAGGATTCAGATGTTTCAGATCTAGGATAGTCCTGAAGCCTCCTGTGGATTTTTTTACCACAAATATTACTGAGTACCATCCTCTTCTTCTGAATTCCTGAGGAACTGGCTGGATTACTCTGTTTAGATTCAGTTCTTGAATGGAGCTTCTCAGTTCCCTTGCTTTCGTGTTGTCCTTTGGGGTTCTTGAGGTTCTGAATAAATTTTGATGGGGTCTTAGATTGAATTCTAGCGGGCACCCTGCTTGAATTGATCGAATTACCCACTTGTCCTGGATGTTCTGGGATATCCAGTGATGAACAAACTGCCCCAGGCGACCCCCAACTGGAGCAGGTAGCAGGGTCCGCTGACCTTCACTGGAACTCCTTCTTAAATTGATTCTTCTTAGCTCCTTCTTTCCTGAATGAGCCCCTTGTGAACTGAGAAGAGGATTGTTTCCGCTGATCAAATCCCCTTGATGGCTGAAAACGTCTTGAGTCTCGAAAGGACTGGCGCCGCCCCTTGAAAGATGATCTCAGTGGCGATGATCTAGATCTCTTGTCTTGTGGAAGGAAAGAACTCTTTCCCCCCGTGACCTTCTTTATTATATCTTCCAGCTTTTCTCCGAACAGCAGATTGCCTTCATATGGTAAGGTGACTAATTTAGACTTTGAAGAAGGGTCTGCCCCCCATGATCTAAGCCAGAGAGCTCTCCTAGAAGTGACAGATAGGGCTGAAGATCTGGCTGCTAACCTGATAGCGTCCATAGATGCATCACAAGTATAAGCTACTGCTTCCTTGATTGTAGCTACCTCTTTAATTAGTCTGGATCTTGAGACTGAGGATTCAATCTTCTGTTCAAAATCTGTCAACCAGATTCGGATGGTTCTTGATATACATGCTAAGGCTGTAGCCGTCTTCATGTTCTGACCCAATAGCGCATATTGTTTCTTTAAGGCGCCCTCCATCTTTCGATCCATAGGATCCTTTAAAGAAGATCCATCCTCCATGGGAATCGTGGTTCTCCTGGCCAGTTGTGCAATAGATGCATCAATCTTTGGTGGACAACTCCAGCTAACCGTCTCCTCTTCCTTGAAGGGGTACATCTTCTGAAATCTTCGGGACATGGATATTCTTTTATCCCCCTTACTCCATTCAGACTTGATCAGATCTGAAACTGACTGATGTACTGGAAAGGTCGGAAGTTCTTTCTTGTTACCCACAAATGCATTATCCAAGATGCCCTTTTCCTTCACTTCTTCTGTTAATCCTAATGTTTTTCTCATGCTTCTGAGAAAAGTATCAATTTTCTCCACGTTGAAGGTTCCTTCTTCCTCTTCAACTATTTCACCTTCCTCTTCCGAATAGTCTGATAGGATATCCTGTACACTGTCTGACTCCATTTGATCCATTCTAGATGATGTGCCTTCATCTGGATCTTCTAATCTTTGCCTTTTTCTTGGACCTTGTAGTGAAGCAAAGGTTTCTTGCATTGAGGATTTCATCCATGTTAAGAAATCCTGGAACTGATTTGGCACTTCTGGACCTGCTAACTTCTTTAGACACTCCGTACATAATTTGCTGGTGTCAGAAGAAGGAATGGAAACCTCACATCCTGCACAGGTCCTGGCTTTCTGAGAGCCCTTTTCCTCCTTGTTATCAGTGGCAGTTTTATCTTTAGAGGAAGATTTTGCTGGTGTAGACATAATAGCAGCTAAAACTTAACTTTTACTGACTTACAATAAAAAGGATAGACAATTTCTTAAAGAAAAAGTTCTAATAAAATTCCTCAATTCCCACCAGCAGTATGACCTGTTCAGTTCAGCTTCAGGTTAACCTCTATATATATATATATATATATATATATATATATATATATATATATATATATATATATATACACACAAGGTAGTAATTGGCTTGTGTTCCAAGCTGGAACGCAGAGGCCCGCCAAAAGGCAACTTCTTTTTATTAAAAAAAAAAAAAAAAAAAGTTTCCTACCTTGTCTTCACTTGTTTGATGCAGTTAGACACGGACAGAAGCCCTGCAGCCAGGTAGAGCCAGGGCGTTCCATTCAGAGGGATCCTGACCCTTGGTTCCGCTGCTGTAACCTCGGCTGACCCCATGCCGATTCCCACGTGGCCTCCTTCCTCTGTAACCGGAAGTCCCGGCGTGCAGCGTTCTCTCCTTCTGGCGGCTGGAAACACAGCGCCAGAGTGAAAGAGGTGTCCCGATACCCGGAACGCAATGAATGCGGCCGGGGAGATCTCCATCTAACTGCCTTTCTTTCCCGGAGGTAACCGCTTGCTTTCTTTCTGTGTTCTTTTTTTTTTTTTTTTTTTTAATTTCGGCATAACTTAGAACTGCTGGAAGGATCTTCCAGCTCCTACTCCCAGCTCGTAGGACCAAAAAGACTGAAGGGAGATGTTCCCAGGGTTCCTTTTCAGTCTTTTCGATTGGTCCTACGATCAGCTGGGAGGAGGAGACTAAACCCATATGTTGATATACGCCGTGGAGGGACACAGGAGAAAGGAACTTTTCCCTCTGAAATTTCCTTAACCAGCTCATGCAGCTAAGAACCAAATAGAAAATCGCCTAAAAATGGAAGGGAAACTAACTTAGCCTTAGAGGAAGAGTCTCCCCCCCCCCCCCCGAGATCTAAGCCACAAAGATTGTCTAGGTACCACAGAAAAAGCTGATGATTTAGCTAATAACATCACCATATCCAAAGAAGAGTCACAGGAAAAATTAGTTTCTTTTAGCTTCTTTTATAACAACAACCTCTTTCAAGAGCTTCAATCTTCTCTTCTAAACTAGTTAACCAAATTCTCATGGTCCTAGACATACAGGCCAAAGCTTTAAATTCTGCCCCAATAAAATAAACTGCTTTTTTAACACAATCAATTTTCCTTTCCATAAGATCCTTCAAAGAAGAACCATCCTCCATAGGAAGAGTGGTCTTCTTTGCCAATTGGGATATGGTTATGTCTACCTTAGGTGGTATAAGCCAGACTGTACATAAGAATCTTCAAAGGGATACATTTTTTAAAAAAAAGTTTTGACAAAGTAAAACGCCTATCCACCTTGTTCCATTCGGTCTTTATTAGCTCCTGGACGGAACAGTGGATAGGAAATACAGGAACTGCCTTCCTATTACTTAAAAAAAGATGCATCTATCATGTCCAGCTGTTTTGGAGACTCCGTAAGACCTAAAGTCTTCCTCATAGACTTTACTAAGGAGTCTATTTTGTATATGTTAAAAGAGCCTGAATCCTCAATTACCTCACCTTCTTCCTCCAAGGAATACGGGGAATCTAGATCCTGGATACTTAAAACATCCCTCCTGGTTTTGAGATCTGACAGAGGGTCCTTCATCAGGGTCATCCTGTCTCTTTCTGGGTGGCCCAGAGTCCTCCATAGAATTAAAGGTCTGCTTCATGGATTCCTTTGAAAATGGGAGGTCATATCCTGAACTGCAGCCTGCCTTAAGCATTCTGAGCATAAACTTGGAGAATCTGATTCAGACAATTCCTTGCCACATGTAGAACATTTTCTAACATTCTCCATACTAGACTTTTCTCTATCTTTGGATGGTTTCTGAGCCAAAAAGAACACAAAAGGTAGCCCCTGAGAAATTGCATATAACTAACCCTAGTGCCATGTTTGCTGGTGCCTGCCACCTTATATTGCGTCCACCTGTACCAAACTCAACATGCGTTCCACAGGTGGAACGCACGCGCACATCCGCTTCCGGTTTCAGCTGAGATGAGAAGAGCATCCTGTTTCAGGTCCCAGACAGACATGCGGTCATGCACCCTGCCGGATTGACCACGCCACTGGAGTCATCTGGTATGTTAAAAACTATTTATGCAATGCTCAATATACCACAGAGATAGGAGAAAATGGGGAGCGCATAAATGCGATCCGATTGACATGAGGGGAAAAGAAAAACAAAATAAAAAAAAATTAAAACGGGGAGAAGATTCAAAATAGGAACAGAAACATAAAAGGGGAGACAAACCCCTCTGTCATTCCAGCTAGTCAGGACCAAGAAAAAAAACAAAAAAAAAACTGAGGGGAATTACGGAAGCGGGCTTTTTAACAATTGGTCCTACCAGCTGGAGGGCGGGGGCTTATATATGATCTATTAAATTCTATTATTAGCCCTTACAGCATTGCGGAATTAGGTGGCGCTATATAAAGAAAAATTATCTTACTGTCTGGAAAGTTTTTCCATTTATTTCTATCTTGATGTGCGTTTGATAGGATTCTTTGTTTCATGTATTGTTTTATTGCATGACAGTGTGCCAGAACAAAATAAACGTCTCCATCTTGAGTGGGGTAAAAGTTTTATTTTATAACCCATAATCTCCTCTGGTTAACCCTTGTAGTGTTATGTGTGTGTGTAGCAATCAGGATATTGCCATATTCATTTTATGGTATATGTTGCATGCAATGTGTTAATATGACATTTGCTTATTAAACATTATTTATGATTATATTGTAATTATCTGTTATTAGCAATAGGGTATAAAGATTTTTATATCTCATCCAGAAGGTATGCAATATTGAAAACCAAAGATAAATAGTTAAATTACAATTTGTCTTCCAGATCAGTTTCTAAATCTTGAAATATTTTGTATGTGGTGAAAGGACTTGTTATGAGATGTGTGGCTAAATTAGGCCCAACTCACATAACAAAATCCCTTCTACCTTAATTAGCAGAGTTTATACAGGTTTTGGGGCATTTATATACACTGCAGCTAACTGTATTATCATTAATTGTAAGGAACCACTGCTATGCTGCTGTGCTCAAATATTGCTATATTATACCACTGGATACACCTATGTAAGATTTAATGCTGTTTATGCTGGGTATGTTACTCTGATATTGGCTGTTCATTTACTGTTTGTCAATTTCTAAAGATGACTAAGTCATATTACAAGATATATCCTTGAGTCATTTTGTGTTCACCTATATTCTCCTCACATGGATTACCATTATTAATATATAAATATATTTCTTACATCCAGAACTAGATTTCCATCCGGACATCACAGACTCCATCACATTGCACAGCATGGCGATTGACTTCTTGCAGATAGAGATGGAACTCGGACTTTCCATAACTAAGAGCCTTTTTTTCCCATCACCACATGGTTTGAGAATCTCCTTTGAGACGCTACCAACCTTATTTAAAGGGATAGTAGAGACATTTTTATAAAATGGAATTTTGAAGCAATTAAAAAAACTAAACTAAATGACCCAAGTCCGATCTCTCAAACCTTTATGGTTTGAGAGATAATCACAACTAAAGTTCCCCCCCTCCCTCCCCTTTCCCCGACGCCAGTGTCTAGTGGACAGCAGGGGAATCCAGTCCCAGGACCGTCGGAGGCTCTTCAGCAGAGCAGAGATCAAGAAACATAAAAAGAATTACTTGACTGGAACGATCTACAAAGTGTGCCTGGTTTGCAAGCACACTTTCATATTTTCCTCTATTTCCAATCCATTTTCCATAATATTCAATATTTTTCCTATTTTCTCTATACCAACCAAATAATCGTTAATTTAAGCGTACCATTTATGAGCAAAAATCCATTAACCTCAAGGTAGATCCATTTCTATCCCAAACCTTAATTAGAAATGTTTATAATTTCTAAAATGTCTTTTTAAAGTGTTAGTAATGTCTAAAAACACTTTTCTGCATTTAGAAGAGCTTAAAAAGCTGATCTAAATGCAAACAAACGTATCTCTCAAACCGCTATGGTTTAAGAGATACAGGCGTTTCAAGTTTGCCGTTTCCTACTGACAGCTGTAAAGCTGTCAGCAGGAGATTCATGTAGGTCGACACAGTGGCATTTGAGAAGTGCCGAGATCTCGTTACTTACACGGAATCCCTTCATTAGAAAGGTCTAAAACGTGTACCTGAACACCACCATTCCAATGAAGGGATTCTGTGTAAGTAACGAGATCTCGGCACTTCTCAAGCACCACCGTGTCGACCTACACGAATCTCCTGCTGACAGCTTTACAGTTGTCAGTAGGAAACGGCAAACTTTAAACGCCTGTATCTCTTAAACCATAGCGGTTTGAGAGACACTTTTTTCCACTTAGATCAGCTTTTTAAGCTCTTCTAAATGCAAAAAAGTTTTTTTTAGACATTACTAACACTTTAAACTATTTCCACTCTGAGTCAACCACCTCAAATTGATAAAATCTAGGCGTGATAAATAACATCTCTCTTGGTCAGCCCATGTAAGTATTAACCATGTTTCTAATAGTTTTGAGCTTAAGATCATAATCTTGCTGCTAAATAATCTATACTATAAAAGAAGTGGTCATGTGATCACAAATTCTACGTCCATGCCTCACATACCCCAGGGAGGCAGCTAGGAGGAGATATGCATATCTCCTCCACACTGCCTGAGCCCAGCATTATACACTAAAATTAGTATTGCACTCACCCCGGGGTGGCAGCTAAGAGGAGATATGCAGATCTCCACACTGCCTGAGACCAACATACACAACCCAGGGTGCGGCTACGAAATTTGCACTGCCCCAGCACTACCTACAGAGGCACTTAATTTTCCACACCCCTCAGTATCCCTTCATCAAAACAAAAAACATGGCTGACTCACCTATCAACGTCTGAATTATAATGTTTCACAAAAAAGCAGCTCCAATTAATCTTCATAGTATATGAGCCATAGAGTGTTATTTCAATGCTGTCAGAGTTGTAGTTCAAGAGTAATTGAATGATAAAGTATCCCCCCTCCCCTTTTACCTAGTGTAAGCCACCTCCCCTCAAATGTGGAATCTGGACCAGACTGCTCACAGCAATGGACAATCATCTTCCTGTGAACAAAAGAAAACCCTGCCCCCCTTTATAGGTTTTTCCCTTATGCTAATTTAAGATGGTCACTCTCTGAGATCATCTGGACAGTCTTGCTGCTCTGAGGAGCAGTTTTACCTCAGCTAAAGGGGCAGGAGGGGGATACTTTATCATTCAATTATTCTTGAAATACAACTCTGACACTATTGAAATAACACTCTCCATGGCCCAAATACTATGAAGATTAATTGGAGCTGCTTTTATTATGAAACATTACTATCCCTTTAAAGAAAAGGGGAAAAAAAAAAAAAAAAAAAAGCAGGCACAACACATTTGTAGCAGTGACGAGACGCAACTCCTCTTCTTCTGTGGTAGATCCTCCTGTGTTAAAGATGGCTATCCACTGAATTGGATACATCTGTGCCACTCAAAGGGTTAATTGTCAATGTACTCCAATGCTGCATGCTTCACTCTACTCACTCTTAAATTCCCTACCAAGATGTGAACCCAAAAGGGAGCGAAGACCAGTGTGCAGCACTAGAGTACAATCACAATTAACCCTTTGAGTGCCACAAATGTATCCAATGCAGTGGATAGCTGTCTGGCACTCAAAGGGTTAACACACAAGACTATCTACCACAGAAGCAAATGAGTTGAATCTCAGCACTGCTATGGCGGATTCCAAAACTATGGCTGCAAACACTTGATACTCACAGGCACATGGAGCAGCTGGGAAGAAGGCAGACAGACCACTCCACACTGAAAGGACCCCCTTTTGAAAATACAATATCCCACAGCTCTTAATCCTTTGAGTGGCGCAGGGGTACGCAATGCATTGCAAAAAAAAAAGTGCTGCGTACCCCTGTGCCACTCACAGAGTTCACAGCTGTGGGACAGAGTTTTCAAAAAGGTGCCCTTTTAAAGGCTTAATGTGGCCCCTCTCCCCGCATACAACACTCAATGAGTTGGCAATATAAGGCTAAATGTGGCTATTGCTCAAGTACACAGTCTATTGCCAACCAGCCTCTCTTCCCTGGATATGGAGATCATGATGCTTTATACAGATGTTTCACCCGAGCCTCTCTGTCACAGCTTTGTGTGTTTCTGTCCCTGGCTGTCAACTGCTTCTAGCATTCCCCTACACCATAGCAAGACAGTGTCCAAATAAATCAAGCTCTGCCCTAGTGTCCTATCTAACTGGTCTGATGACCAGGTTGAGACATGCGTTTGCCAACGTTCATGTGCCCAAGAGTATTCATCCCTCACTTAGATCGTCTATAGACAGACAGTGCCAGGTATGTCTGTTGAGCTGCGGCTTAAACATTTGGGTGCCACAGATGTGCTGCATACCCTCCCCTGGCACTCAAAGGGTTAAAAATGGGCATTTCATCAGCACTCTTTGACAAAGAGCAACCCCCGAAACATTAGCACTGACACACCCCCACTATGTCATTTCTCTAGCATCCAAGGGTTTAATCTCACCCAGCACCTGTAGGGGTAAGCCCTGTCTTGTGTTCCCTGTACTCCATCAGTGCAGTGACAGGCCTAGAACCCCTGTTTGCCACTGACCCCTTGTTTAGACCTTGTGCATCTGGTGTATTGCAAAATTCCTCAACCCACTCTGTTTTTCAGTCGATATAACTATTTATAGTAATGTAAAAATGCACCCCCCCCCCTTTTTTTTCCCCAATTAACCCTTTATATGTCACTTCTATTTCACACAATTATTTGCACATACTTCTGTCACTCATAAAGGGGTTAACCATTTGAGTGCCACAGGGGTATGCAAAACATTGCTCTGCAGTGTGTTGCCTACCCCTCTGGCACTCAAAGGGTTAATGCTAACCACCATTTACCATTCCTTCACTTATGACATACATCTGACAAATGTTATGAAATTCCCTCTCTCAAAAATATGAATATTGCTTGGAGTGTTTGCCCTAAAACAATGAACAATTGTTAGTACAATCCTTAACACACAGAGCACAAAGTCTTAATTTATGTACAATTAACAATGTTGGACACACTCGCCCATCGTGTACTCAGCCTTACATTAACCCTCTGAGTGCCACATGGGTACACAATGCATTGCAATGCTTTGCCCACCCCTGTGCCACTCAAAGGCTGAACAATTGGTTAAAAAAAACAAAGAAAAACTGGCAACACCATCCCACAGTGCTAGTATTTATATAAATTTCGTACCGTGTTAGCCAGTAGAGTAGATAGGATTCAGTCTAGCAAAAAACGCATAAGACTGATAAAAAGGTGATACCTTTTAATGGCTAACTGAAGACATAGCTTCCAGGACACCAAGGCCCCTTCTCCAGGCATGGATAGAACATCTTGGTATACAGATTGTATAGAGATAGATCACACCTGTGTATTAATGAACATTTCCTTTTTCCAGGACTTTGATCTAACCCTATGCATATAATTTCATATGTATGTGGACTGTATGTTTACCAAGTTATTTGACCCACACTGTGTACTCATATTTTGTTTCAAATGTATGCTCTACTCTGTAAATATAAATACATGTTATACTAGCTTTATTTGTTAACCCATGTCTGAAGAAAGGGCCTTAGTGCCCTGCACTTGCTATGTCTTCAATTAGCCATTAAAAGGTATCACCTCTATGTCACTCTTGTGAGTTTTTTGCTACACTGAATCCTATGTAAGTTTGGTACCAATAGTCCTCCAGACTCGCTACGTCTAAACAAAATCTCTCGATTCCTGGACAGCTTCCAAAAAAAAAAAAATAAATAAATAAAAAAGTGGCATCTTAAGAGTACAAGTCACTATACCCATCTGGCCCTGGACTTTTATTATTCTTTAACAGTTTGACCATTTCCCGCATCTTCTCTATATCAATTGGCCAATTTAATCTAAAATTGCCCCAGCTAAAGTCTGATCAGTTAGAAAATAATACATTCTAGAGGAATTAATCAGAGAATGCAACCTAAAACAAATTTTTATCATTTCTATCTAAAAATTTTACTTCATTTTATTTGCTTACTTTGGTCTCCTGAATCAAAATCTGGATTCAAGAAAAGGTTTCTTCTTTTGCTGAGAGCAAAAACCTTGTACAATCACAACTGTAAGTCTAAAAGCATCCATCTGCCCCCAATGAGGACAATGAGTAGTGCTGTTTTGGCCACAAGAAAAAGATGGATCCCACTCATATCCACCCTATATTTCCATATTAGAAAAAAGAAAAAAAAAAAAAAAAACCCACACACACACAACCCTACCCCCCCCCCAATTAAAAACCTACTTCCCTTATAAAAGTTCAACCTAATTCTCAGGTGCATGTGCACGCTCACATGAACACACACAGTCTGCTTCCCAAGACTACTTCCACTAGGCCCCAAGGGTAGGTTCTCTAATGCAGGCTGGCTCCTTAATCTTTGGTCTGGCTCCTAGAGTCAAACTAAAATTTGTAAAGCCATGGTTTGAAGCCCTCTGAGCAGAAGCATTAGCAGAAAATGGATACAAGAGTAAGATAAGGCTGGGAAGGAACAACCTCTTGCCATGTGTCTTCCATTCCTCCACGAGTCCGTGAACAACAGAATGGTTAAGAGGAAAAAAATATCTGGGGAACAAGAACTTGATTCTAACACCTTAGAGATATTCAACATCTCCAGAACAGCCTGGATAGGACCCTCTGTGCAAGAACTAAGGACTCTCTCAATAAATCTCCAATAGTGAAGGAGGAGTTCAAATCGTCCTCAACAATGATAATAAGATGGGGGAATGCCTACTCTTGCTCAGCCTGGAAATTTGGGGTACTCCTGTTTGAGGTAGGGAAAGGTGGAAGAGATTGCTTTTCTATGGCACTAATATAAATAGTATCTTACTAGCGATCGTTACTAATTGCGCATCAGGAGAGTCCTGATGTCCCCCAAAATAAAGTCCAATTTATTTTTTAAATTAAGGGAGGGAAATTGCCAGTATGTACTCTGTACAAACTATACTGCATACTGTCATGACACTGATTTGGTTAAAACAGTAATAGGTTTATAAACATTTTTCAACAGCACAAATTGGTGTACAAGCATTTAGGTTATGTTTCTAAACTGTGTCCTCAGTGGTCACTAACAGGCCAGGACTTAGGAATTTCCCTGCTAGAACACAAGTGGGTTGATCAGAGGCTCAGTCATATGGATTAACTCACCTGTGCTCTTAAAGGGAAATTCTCAAATCCTGGCCTGTTGGTAGCCACTGAGGGCACAGGTTGAGAACCACTGTTCTAGACAGATGCAATTACATGTAAAAGGTTAAAAGCAAGAATTTTTTGGGTATGCCGACATGAGGTGGTAGCTGAAAAAAAATATATCACCATCAGCCCAGACAGGGTTATCATTGCCTCCTGACTGCTAGTTTCTGCACAGGTTCCAGAGCTAATAACGTGCATATACAAAGTTACACACACACACAAGCAATGTAGTGACAACGTTACCAGTCATTTAGTTTTGGAGTATTAAGTGTTGTGGAATGTATGTATGTTAAGGGTGTGTTTGTAAACTGTATTGGTGCTTTGGGAGGTTTGCAAAAGATCCAAAATACACACACATATATATTTATTATATATATATATATATATATATATATATATATATATATATATATATATATATATATATATATATACACACACACACACACAAACATATATATATACACACACACACACACAAACATATATATATACACACACACACACACAAACATATATATATATACACACACACACACACAAACATATATATATATATATATATATATATATATATACATATACATACATACACACAGTTTAAGATGGCAGACAAAAAGTATATTTTTTTTCTTTATTTCAAATATTCAAATGAATGCACTGTCCATGTTTACTTTTAAAGTTGAATGTATCCATTACTGTTGGCCAACTAGCATCATCCCCAATCAGTCATGAATGGATGGAGGGCCCTGGGTTGGGTAGCCATGGTCTACATTGTATGCAGCATTTCTTTCCTGTGGCTAAAGATTTTTCTACTTGATCACTACTGTTTGAAAGATCGATGAAACACAACAACAATATAATTTAATTACATGGACAGTGCAAAATATAAACAGAAAATAAGGTGTCCAGCCAATATATACTATAGCCCTGTCACACAAGGATGTTCCTACCCCTCCACAGTATGTCCAGTTGCAGGCATAGTTCTCCCCCCTCCTAGTTGTACAGCAAGGCCTGATTCTTGTAGGTCAAAGAAGCAACCACAAACCTGGTGGAGTGTGCGGTGATCTTAAATGGAACAGGTTTGTTCCAGATCTCATTCATCTGGCATTTGGTAGACTTGATCCAAGAAGCAATATTGACTTTGGAGGCAGCCTTACCAACTCTGTGACCCTCTGGGATGATAAAGATGAAAAGGCTTAGTGTGGTGCATGCAAAACTTAAGGCAATAAACTACGTCCAACTAATGGAGTTCTCTATCATATGTAGGGTCAGTACAAAAAGGCGGCACAACAATCTCCTGAATGTTGTGAAACTCAGAGACCGCACCTTGAGAAGAAACTCCTGAGAGGTACGAAGTACCACCTTATCTTGATGAAACACCAGGAAGGGAGGCTTAAAAGACAGAGCTTGTAAACTCAGTGACTCGCCTCTCTGAGACCACTGCCAAGAGGAAAATCCATCTTGAGTTTCAGTTGGGCAAAAAGATGGAAGAAAGAGGCTCAAAGTGAGGCCTTTGCAAAATACACAGAACCAGGTTATGGTCCCATGGGGGAGTGGGATCCTTGAAGCAAGGGAAGGCATGAGCCACCCTTGGAGAAAAAAAAACCAAAAAAAAAAACCTTGATATCTGGAATGAAGACAATACGTCTCTGAAAGAGCACAGAATGCGCACGGCTCTGAACCATAAGCGAGTTAAACCGATTCCTTTGTTCACCCCATCTTGGAGGAAAGACAACAGGAAGGGAAGGTCAAAAGAAGGAAGGTGGATTGGATCCTGAATAGAAGGACTGACCAGGTCCACAAACCACACCCTCTTGGGCCAGTAAAGAAAAATCAGAACAGACACCACATGCATCCTGATCTTCTGGATCTCCCTGGGGATGAGAGGAATAGGAGGACACACACAGGAGAGGTGGAACCACCACAGAATTGACACTGCATCCATAGCAAACTCCAGAGGATCCCACCTTCTGGAAGCAGAACATCAGAACCCTCCTGTTCTCCCTGGATGTCATTAGGTCTATCACTGGTACTCCCTACTGTTGGACAATCAGGTAAAACACTTCTGGATGGAGTTCCTGATTTCATGGATTACATCTTGGCGAGTAAGAATTCCACGGTTGAGATGGCTGGAACATAGGCCTCCACATAACAGAAAAGAGGCTTCACTTTGTTCGAGGCTGCCACACTGAGTCCCTCCATGGCAATTGATGTACGCCATGGCCATAGCATTGTCGATCTGCACCTTCACCAGCATCCTTGAGAGAAACTGGGTCCAATGAACAAGAGCTAATCAAATCAACTGGCATTCTTAAACGTTAATAGGGAATAGGCTCTTGTTCTGGGTCCACCTGCCTTGGACATTTAGGTGACCCAGAAGAGCTGTCAGAGGGTCTGCCCTGTACTGGAAAGCAAATAGTTAAAGTGTTCTGTAGAAACTATTTTGTCTGCTGAAATGAATTCTTAAAGGGACCGTAATACTTAATTTTAAGTGTATTTCATATTGTAGGCATAAAAAAAAACTATGAAAAAAGATGTAAGGCTTATCTCTCAAACCTTTATGGTTTGAGAGATATGCCTCGCTAATGTTCTCTCTCCTTGGCTGTCTGAACGAAATCAGCAATGTAACTGACAGCTGCAGAATCCGGTCATTTGACCGGATGGAGGCTCTTCAGCAGAGGGGAAAACGTGCAATCTGAACATTAATACTTCATTGGAACGGTCTACAAAGTATGCTTGCACACTCACTTTATATAACAATGTCCCTCTGTCTTATGATCGATCCTTACCAATGTCTCTTTAAAATGTGGGCTGGTGGCTGAGCCTGACTCGCAATGCTCAGCAAACCATGTTTTCATACTTTGTTCACATACATCCGCACTCTTACTCTCTGCTGAACGAAACAGGAGTCCTCAGTATGGAGCGCTGTCTTTTCCTGCTCCCCACGCACAAACCCAGAAGACTGTTATTGTCTGCAAAGTCAGCCACCCAGAGCTCCACACGGAGAATGTCCCACAGCTGTTAACCCTTTGAATGCAACAGCAATATGCAACACATTGCAGTGAGTTGCCTACCCCTGTAGCACTGAAAGGATTAACAGCTACATGCCCTCTTGCAACATTGTATCTCCATCTCATGTATTCCCAAGGGGTTGCTTTACCTTTTACTATGACATACTGTATTGTTACATACTGGATAAATGTTTTGTCCTGGACCGTCATGGGTTGCTATACCCTTAAGGACCAATTACGGGCTGGCTGTAACCAAGAGCTCTGATACTGGGGCACTTAGTTACAGCCAGTAGAAACATTGTTGCAACATGCGATTCGCTAGATTAGCGAATCACATGTTACAGAAGCAGAATGACAGGGACAGTATTTACAAATACTGTCCCTGTCACATCTCTCTGCCTCCCTCCATCTTACAGACTTCTGAGTTGGAGAGAGGAAGAGAGATATCTTGCTGCTGTGTTCCAAAGCCTGTTCCAGCATTCCTGTGAAAAAACAAAAAACCAACCCAGTTAAACAGAATTAACCCCTTGATCACTGTGGTTGCAGTGATCAACACATTTCTCCCACTCTGATCACTCTAGTAGTGCAATTTGACCCAAGAGCTGCCACTCCTGCTGATGAATGGGTATCACCAGCCAATTTATGCCCACAAATTCCTGAATTCACAGGCAACCCAGGAATTCAAGTGGATGTGGCAGGATTTACCTATGTTCAGTTTTTATTTATTTATTTTGGGGGAAATCGTGTCTCAAACAAATTTATATGCAGCCCTGTATATTGCCGCCAACCCATCAGCGTTTGTTTCCAAGGAAGAAATATGGCAACCCACAGACCTTTTAGAATTTAAAGAAATTCTGGGCCCTAACAATGACAATGGGAATAGTAATAAAACCAAAGTATTAGATCATACTGGAGTAAAAACCCCATATATGATACCCCTATATTCGCCAAAACAGTGACCAGGACTAGATACAAAATAATTTTCCGCTTTATGCACTTTAGTGATAATACCCTGTGCCTCCCAAAAGAACACCCCCAGTATGACAGACTGTTCAAAATGCACCCCCTAATAAATCATTTACAGGAAAAGTTTGCCCAAGTATATACCCCCCAAAAACACATAAGTATAGATCAGTGGTTCTCAACTCCTGTCCTCAGGACCCACTAACAGGCCAGGATTTCTCTGCTAGAGAACAGGTATGGTGATCAGAGGATCATTCACATTGATTAACTCACCTGTGCTCTAACAGAGAAATCATCAAATCCTGGCCTGTTAGCGGGTCCTGAGGACAGGAGTTGAGAAACACTGGTATAGATGAATCCCTTATGAAATATAAAGGCAGGTTAGGGTTCAAGCAATAGATTCCCTCCAAGCGATCCAAATTTGGCATTAAATTTTATAAATTATGCAAAAGTGCCACAGGCTATACCCAGGCTTTTCAAATTTATGAGGGCAAGGACAGCCAACTTGACCCTCCTGGTTGGCCCGAATCTCTGGGAACAAATGGGAAAATAGTTGGATCTAATTTACCCCTTATTAAATAAAGGATATCATTTATATGTTGACAACTACTACACCAGCCCCCTTTTATTTAAGTCACTATTTTATTTTGACACTGTGGCCTGTGGCCCTGTCAGGCACAATTGCAGGGAGATGCCCAAAGAACTTGTAGAACCCCCCCCCCCCCAAAAAAAAAAATTTAAAAAAAAAAATAAAAACCGGGATGCCCTCAGCTTTGTGCCACCAAGAGCTGCTGGCAGTTAAATTCACAGACAGAAAAGATGTCTACGTGCTTTTCCACCATCAGTGAGGACAAAACTGTGGCAGTCTCTGTTCGTGCCAGAAGAAAGCCAGTCTGCATTAGAGACTACAACAAGCACATGGGGAGAGTTGATATGTGTGATTAGCTCATGCAGCCGTACCTCACCATGCGAAAGTGTAGGGCATGGTATAAAAAAGGTTGCCATTTACATGAAGCAGACTGCAGTATATAATTCTTTTTTGATTTCCAAATTGGCAAACCCCACTCCAAAATTTAGTTTTCTGCAGTATCAGCTCCATCTTATATCCCAATTTTTTTTTCAAGGGGCAGAAATAATGCCACCAAAACCCAGTGTAGTACATTTTATTTATAAAATTCCCCCCAACCCCCCAAAAGAAAAACCCACAATAGCACTGCAGGGTTTGCTACAGCATGGGAATACGGACAGAAACCCCCACATACTGTCCTGATTGCCCTTCCAAACCTGGCCTCTGCATGGATGACTGCTTCATGGAACACCATGAAGGCACAATGCAGTAGTGCTGTAAAGTTTATTTTATTATTTGGCCAATTTTTCCCCCTGAAATATCCTGTTTTTTTATTTTTCAAACACATCCCTCCTTAAATCTAACACTATCAAAATATAATGGGAAGCAAGGCACCCTAAGTTTTCTCCCATCTCTGATAATGGAAACACACATGTTCCCTACTGGGCCCAGTAGCTCCCCCAAACCCTGACAAACCTATGCATATGGGGCACTGCCGTACTCAGACGATGTAACTCACCACTAATGTAAAGTACGTGATTGAAATCCAGAGCAACACTAAAATTTGTGTGAAAAAATTGGGAGGGATTGCAGATACAGTGGCAGCAAAAAAACTGAAGAAGTGCAAATAGAATGAAAGCCAGTGTTGTCTACTCTTCTAGAACATATACTTTTGGGGTAAAATTAATTGCAGCATTGCCAAACAGTCCAAAATGAGACAAGGCACCAGCTGTAAAAATGACATGTCTGTAAAAGGAAACTCACATGTTCCAACTGGGCCCAGTATCTCCCCCAAACCCAGACAAACCTTTGCTTATGGGGCATTGTCGTACTCAGAAGAAGGAGCCCAACACTAATCAATGCAGTTTATAAAATGTTCACCTATTCTGTGCTGAAATTCACATCAACATTGAAGTCAAAGTGTGAAAAAGAGTGAAATCTGTTTACCGATATTTCCATTTCTTCTGTGTATCTCCACTTCACTGCAAAGTATGGGATTTTATTCCCTTCCTCCAGCTGGTAGGACCGTCCTTATCAATTTAAATAGGCTACATCCCTTTCTCACTTTAGTTATACTTTTGTCCAAGCTATAACATATAATACATAAAAAGGTTAATCGGGTGGGTGTGAAGTGGAGATACACAGAAGAAATGGAAATATCGGTAAGCAAATTTCACTCTTTCTTCTGTGTACTCCCCTTCACTGCAAAGTATGGGAACTTCCCAAGTACAATATGTATAGGGAGGGAGAACATGACATACTTAGGTTACTCAAGTAACAGATAACATCTTAGTCAATGGCAATAAACACACAGTTTTAACTTATTGAGGAATCTCTGCTTGTAGTACTCCTCTTCCAAATTTTGCATCTGTAGAAGCATTGATATCCAGTTTATAATGTTTTATAAAGGTGGATATAGATTTCCAAGTGGCTGCTTTACATATTTCTTCTGGGGATACATTAGCTTTTAATGCCCATGATGTGGCCATTGCCCTTGTTGAATGTGCCTTGATCTTAAGAGGTGGTTCTAAATTAGCCTCTTTGTATGCTATTATAATACATTGTCTTATCCATCTAGCTATGGACTGCTTGGAAGCAGCCAAGCCTTTCCTTTTTCCCTATATAAACTGGATAAACAGGTTATCCGACTGTCTAAATTCCCTAGTCCTCTCTAAATAGATAGAGATGCATCTGACCAGGTCCAATGAATGTAGTCTTTTCTCTTTGTCATTCATTGGATTGGCGCAAAAAGAGGGTAAGTTTATGTCTTGATTCAAGTGAAATTCTGAAATCACTTTTCCACTGAAGGATGGTTTCATCCTAAGGACTACCTTATCCTGATGGAAGGACAAATACGGGGCCTTGCAAGACAGGGACTGCAGTTCATTAACTCTCTTAGCAGATGAAATAGATGTTAAAAAGACAGTTTTCCAAGATAAGAGTTTCATAGAGACCTTATCAAGAGGCTCAAATTTTGGGGAATCCATCAGCTGAGTAAGAACAATATTCATATCCCATTCTGGAACAATCTCTTTAATTCTTGGGCGCATTTTCTCAATAGACCTAACAAATCTTTTAACCAAGTCTTCTTCTGACCAATGCTTTACCAGGACCGCAGAGAGCTGAAATCTGAACTTTTATTGAGGCTGGACTTAATCCCATAACGAAACCCTTTTGTAGAAAGTCTAGAATTACTGGAGTTGTGACTTGATCCTTCTGTATTTTGTTTTTAATACACCATGCTCTGAACACTTTCCAAATGTTGTCATAAATTTTTAGAGTGGATTTTTTTCTTCCTGCTATTATGGTTTCTGCCACTTTTTCTGAAACTCCTTGACATTTTAGACTTTGCTGCTCAGTCTCCAGGCTGTCAGATGGAAAAAATCTGGATGTGGATGAGCTATTGGACCCTGTGTCAATAGATCCACTCTGCTCAGCAGTGTCCAAGGTTCTTGTATGGACATTCTTATCAATTCCGAATACCACGTGCGCCTCGGCCATCTGGGAGTGATCATTATTACTTCCAGTCTTTCCCTCCTTATTTTCCTGAGTACCTCTCTTATCAAGGGAATAGGAGGGAAGATGTATGCTACAGAGAAAGACCATGAATGCTTTAGCGCATCCTGTCCCCATGCAGTCTGTTTTCCACCTGGAGAAGAAATTTTTGCATTTTGCATTCTCTGGACTGGCCATCAGATCTATTACCGGAACTCCCCACTTCCTGGTGATCTGTTGAAATATTTCCTGATGGAGCGGCCACTCCCCTGGGTGTACTCTGGTTCTGCTTAGGTAGTCCGCTTGTACGTTCTGTATACCTGCTATGTGGGATGCCGATATGGCTACCAAGTTTCCTTCTGCCCAACTGAAGCTATGTACCAGTTCCTTGTTTAGGGTTATGCTTTTTGTGCCTCCCTTGTTTTTGATGTACATTACCGCCGTCATGTCTGACCTGATGTGAACTGCGCGTTCTCTTAATTCTTCCTGAAAGTTCTTTAGAGCATATCTTACTGCTCTTAGTTCTAATATGTTCATGTGTAGACCTTTCTCTGACGAGGACCACTGTCCCTGTGACATTCTGGCATTCCAGAGTGCTCCCCATCCTTATGGACTGGCATCCGTTGTTAGAATCTCCCAATCCAGATCTCTGAGCGATGTTCCTCTTTGAAGATTCACTTTCTTTGTCCACCAATTTAGTTCCCTGGAGATCTCTGTTGTCATGTGAATTCTCTGCAGAGGGTTCTGCTGGTGTTTGTCCCATGAATTTAGAAAAAAGGACTGTAGATGTCTGGAGTGGAACCTTGACCATGGCACTACTTGTATGGCTGAGATCACTGTTCCCAGACACTGCATAAAACGATGAGCATTGTGACTCTTTCCCCTTCTGAACTCTATGACTTTTTTTCTTATTTTGTCTATTCTTTCCTCTGATAGGGTTATACTCGCCTTCTGTGTGTCGAATCTCATTCCCAGAAAAAGCAGCCTCTGTGTTGGGACCAGATGACTTTTCTGATGATTGATTAGCCAACCTAAGTTTTGTAGGAAATCTACCACCATTTGTATATATTCCATGGGCTGGTTTCTGTCTTGAGCTACAATCAATAGGTCGTCTAAATAAGGGATTACCGAGATTCCTTGTTCTCTTAAAGGTTCTATGGCAGCTGTCAGAATTTTGGTGAACACCCTGGGTGCTATAGACAGACCTAACGGTAGAGCTCTGAATTGGAAGTGTTCTCCTCCTAGAGCAAACCTGAGAAATTTTCGACCGAGTTTTCTTATCAGTATGTGATAAGCGTCCTGTAGATCTACTTTTGTGTGAAAACTGTCTGGAAGTAAAGATCTTATTACTGAATTTGTTGATTCCATCCTGAAAGACTTCTAGATTACATAGGAGTTTAACCTCTTGAGATCCAGTATGGTTCTGCATGAACCAGATGGTTTTGGAACCGTAAATAAAGTTGAATAGATTCCTTGCCATTTCTGATTCTCTGGGACCGGTTGTATCACTCTTTTCTGTATCAGGGACTGAATTTCCTTCTTCAATATTTTCTGTTTTTTTATATTCTTCTGGGTTTTTGATTCCTTGAAAATGTGGGCTTTTGGGGTCTGTATGAAAGGTAGCGGTATCCCTTTTCCAGAATCTTCTGGACCCAAACATCCCTTGTCGTCCAGAGGTGTTGAAAATGCTTCAGGCGTCCCCCTACCTGTTCTGGAAAAGGGATTCGCTGCTCCTCAGAATGCTTTCTTGAATTGCTGCCTTTTGGAATAATCTTTTCTGTATCCACCTCTGCTTGGTTAGATCTCTGCTTTTTATGTTCATAATTTCTGCCCAGATACCTTCTGGATCCCTGAAAGGAATAGTTTCTGCTTCTATATGCTGATGATTTAGGAGGTGATCTTCACCTTTTCTCCTGAGGCGAAAAAGCACTTTTTCCCCCAGACAACTTTTTTATGATTTCTTCTAGCTGTTCTCCAAATAGCATTTGTCCTTTGAAGGGAAGATTAACCAGCTTATTCTTAGAAGAAACATCCGCTCCCCAGGATCTAAGCCAAAGTGCCCTCCTGGAGGCTACTGCTAAAGCTGAAGACTTTGCCCCTAATTTAACTGCATCCAAAGAGGCATCACAAATAAAGTTATTAGCTTCCTTGATGGTTGCGACTTCTCTGGCTAGCTTGGATCTAGAGGTGCCAGATTCAAAACTATCTTCAAGATTTGAGAGCCATATGCGAATAGATCTAGAGATACAGGCCAGAGCTGTAGCAATCTGAATATTACTTCCTATTAAGGAAAACTGTCTTAAGAGCAGATTCAATCTCTCTCTCCATAGGGTTTTTTAAAGATGATCCATCCTCTAAAAGGAATTATGGTATGTTTAGCCAATCTAGAAACTGCTGCATCAACCCTAGGAGGGTTTACCCAAACATTGGTATAATTGTCCTCAAAACGATACATTATAGAAAATGTTTTGGAAACTGAAGACCTTTTATCTATTTTCTGCCATTCTGTATTAATCAAATCTGAGATAGACTGATGAACAGGAAAGCTGGGCACCAATTTTTTTTTATTTCCTATAAAAGCAGTATCCATAATGCCCAAATCCTTCTGCTCAATCAATCCCAGAGACTTCCTGATTGAAGCAACAAAACCGTCAATCTTATCCAGGGAAAAAGCCCCTGAATGCTCCACAATTTCATCTTCCTCTTCCTCTGAAGAAAATTCTGAACCCTGGCTATTTACTTCTTCACTGTCCCTGCTTTTAGGGGAAGATGTTCCCTCCCCTGGGTCCTCCAACCTTTGCCTTTTTCTAGGCATTGTTGCTTCTTGCATGGCTGAGAAGGTCTCTTGCATAGAGACCTTCAACCAGGACAGAAAGTCCTGAAACTGAGTGGGCATCTACTGCATGGCTACTTTTTTAAGACATTCTTGACAAATTTTAGAATTTTCAGAGGCTGGGAACTTTTTATCACAAGAGCTACATGACTTCTGTTTCTGTGCCTTATCATCCTTAGTAGGTGCAGGCTCTACCTTTTCTTTGCTGGAAGAGGGTTTAGCCGCAGACATACTAATTTAAAATCACTTCTTTTAATAGATATGCTTTAAAAAATGAAAAAATATAAATATAAATATCACCCTGTCTTGAACATCATCCTCTTACCTTCCTCCATGGCGCCTGTTCATATATCTGGCGTGCGTTCCACCCGTGACCCGCATGATTGCGTGCACCTGCAGCCTGCTAGGTGATATCTGCCAGACTCTGTTCAGTGCTTTCTGTCCCCCGTTCTACTTCGTAGAGGGAGTGAGACGCATGCCGCTCCTGGACCTGTGGTAGCAGGAGGAAGGCCTCGCGATGATAAGCGTTCCATCTCTGGAACTCACTCCGCTATCAGGCACACTGCTGGCCGCTTCTGCGTGACACGATGCATAGATACATCTTCCTCTTATGATCGCTTTCTGGGGCTCTCCGCTCCCGCATGTCTGACCCCAGAGGTAAACGTTTCTTAGGCAGAGGCTATTCGCCTCCTGTCCTCCAGCTGACAATGACCAAAAAAAAAACAAAACTAAAGTGAGAAGGGGGTGTAGCCTATTTAAATTGATAAGGATGGTCCTAACAGCTGGAGGAAGGGAATAAAATCCCATACTTTGCAGTGAAGGGGAGTACACAGAAGAAGTGCATTTTTTTTTTTTTTTTTTTTTAACTTATGTCAAGTTTTACGAGGGATTGGTGGTAAAATGCTGGGTAAAAAAATTGAAAACATACCTAAAATGAAAGCCTGGGGTATCTACTTTCCAAAAATATACACTTTTGGGGGAAATATTAAAGTGGAGCACTGATACACAGCCACAAATGAGAAATGGTACCAGTGACGCAAGCTGTGAAAATTCAAAGTGTGAACGTGGAAACGGTCATGTTCCAATTTGGACCCTGTAGCTCCCCCAAACCTTGAGAAACCTATGCATATGGGGCATTGCCATACTCAGAAAAACAAGCTGAACAGTAATCAATGCAGTTTATAAAATCTTCACTTATCACGTGCTTGAAATTCACATCAACAATGAAATCAAAGTGTGAAAAAAGCTGATTTTTTTTTTTTTTTGACTTACATCAAGTTTTACAAGGGATTGGTGGTAAAATGGCTGCGTAAAAAGAAGAAGCTGAACACTAAACAATGGATATTTTTACATTTTCAATTATCCCATGCTTGATATCAACAGTAATATTGAAATGAAAGTGTAAAAACTGCAAAAAACAAAATATTACCACAAATTTGAAAAATATTTCTGGAAAAATTGCTGCATAAAAAACTCCAAAATTCTCCTGATTATTTACCTTATGTTGTCTAGTTTTCAGAAACATATACCTTTTTTGGGATATTTTTGGTTCTGGCATCGTCAACTAAGCTATGATGCTCACATGCACAATTGTTGAAAAATTACAGGTTGGAAATAATGGAGTCCATCTTGTAATATCTACCTTGTAAATGTGAGAAAGGGATTGAAATACTAAGCATATGGGGTACTCTTATATTCAGGAGAAGCAAATTAATATATTTAGGGGTATTTTTTGTAATGAACTAATAGTATGCAAATCCTGACAGGAAAATGTAAGTAAAATGTTTTTTTGGTTTTTTTTTCCTCTTTTTTTCCTTTTTAAATCAAATTAAACAAGGTATTCATATAATTGTGGTATCAAAAGAAAGCCATATTTGTGCTTAAAAAAAAAAGTACATAAGTTGTGTGGGTGTACAAAAGGAATTAAAGTGAAAATATGGTTGAACACAGTCAAAAAAGTCAAAATTGCTCCAGTCCTTAAGTGAAAACGACCTCAGATTTTCCCGGTCCTTAAGGGGTTAAGGAGACCGTCCCACACTGTCATTCCGTTACCATTTCCTCATTGGGACATATTCAGTGTAAAAGTCCTTATAATATGATTACGCCCCAATGACGAGATCCAAACAGAATGGCAATGAGGATTCCTTAAAGGGATAGTAATACTATTACTAGTATTACTAATCCCTACAGTAAAGCCCTACTAAAAAAAAAAAAAAAAAAAAAACAAAAAAATAGGATTTTAGTCTTACCTGTTAAATCCTTTTCACTTAGTCCATACAGGTCACTGGTACTCTGGGAGGCGTAAGTCCCCTTTAATAGGCAGGAACAACTATGCAAATGATTTGCAAGGGGCGGAGCCTCCCCTCTTACTTAAGCCACCTTCTGGCCACAGCCATTTAGATTGATTTGAGACCCTAAAACTGACCTCAGGTAAGCAAGAAGAAAGACTCCTGTGAGCATGCCCGAACGGTCTCCCACTGAATGCCACAGGAGAGCCAAGACTGGTCCCTTGACAGGGTGGGAGACCAGTGACCTGTATGGACTAAGTGAAAAGGATTTAACAGGTAAGACTAAAATCCTATTTTCACTGTCGTCCAATACAGGTCACTGGTACTCTGGGATATACAAACATTGAGCTGACCCAGAGGCGGGAAGTAAGGCAAGGACCAGGCGCAAGGCCCAAGTCACTAGAACTGCTATGACCCAGTTAATAACATAGCCCAAACTGTAAGTGTCAACGGACACCAACCAAGGGAAACCATCCCTGAACTAACACAGCACACGTAACCAGAGCCAACCGGGCTCAACAGTAAGGAAGCACTAAGAATCAGAGAGCGGAAGACCTACACAGGCAAGACTGCCTCCAGGACCTTCCTTCCAAAACTGGCATCAGCCGAAGCCAGTACATCAACTCGATAGTGCTTAGAAAAAGTGTGCACAGAGGACCAAGTGGCCGCTCTGCACAGTTGATCAGCAGAAGCCTGATTCTTGTAGGCCCAAGAGGCCCCAATAGATCTGGTGGAATGGGCAGTCACTCGGAAGGGAACATGCTTATTCCTCAACTTATAGGCTTCACGGATAGTAGCCTTAATCCAAGAGGCAATGGTAACTTTGGAAGCCGGTCTCCCTGCCCTAGGCCCCTCAGGAATGACGAATAGAGCGTCAGACTTCCTGATAGACTCGGTGCGATGAACATAAAACTTGAGGCAACGCACCACATCCAACAGATGGAGATCTCTTTCCTTGTCAGATGAAGGATTAGGGCAGAAAGAGGGAACCACAATCTCCTGATTGATGTGAAACTCGGACACAACCTTGGGTAAGAATTCCTTGGTAGTGCGAAGCACAGCCTTATCCTTGTGGAACACCAGGTAAGGAGGTTTACAAGACAAAGCCTGTAACTCTGCTACCCGGCGAACTGAAACAATAGCCAAAATGAAGGCCATCTTCCAAGTCAAGAGACGTAATGGAATGGAAGCCAAGGATTCAAACGGTGGTCGCTGGAGAACTCCCAGCACCAAATTGAGGTCCCACTGGGGAGCAGGACTCTTGAAGGCAGGTCGAACATGAGTCACACCTTGGAAGAAAACTTTCACATCAGGAAGGATAGCGATCCTCTCTTGGAAAAACACAGACAAGGCAGAAGTCTGAACTTTGAGGGAACTCAGACTGAGCCCCTTATCCACACCGTCCTGCAAGAAGGCCAGGACAGTGGGAAGATGAAACTCAAGGGATAACTTCTTATCAGAGCACCATGTCACAAAGGTTGACTATATGCGATGATAGATCTTGGAAGACACAGGCTTACGAGCACTGAGCATAGTCGACACCACAGAAGGAGAGAATCCTTTCTTTGCTAGAATCGAGGATTCAACCGCCATGCCATCAAATGGAGAGAGTGAACATCCTCCTTCCACAGATATCCCTGAAGAAGTAGGTCCGGACGGGCAGGGAGCGGGATCGGATCCGTCACAGACATGGCCATCAACTCCAGATACCAGGACTGGCGAGGCCAGTTTGGAGCGATCAGGATGACAGGACAACGTTCCCTCTTCAACTTCTGGATAACTCTGATCAATAGAGGAAGAGGAGGGAAGATGTAAGCCAGGGAGAAATCCCAAGGGATCGACAAGGCATCCACTGCTAGAGCAAGGGAATCCCTCAACCGGGAGCAAAACACCGGAACCTTCCTGTTGTGTCTGGTAGCCATCAGGTCCACCACAGGCATCCCCCACCGCTGAGTGAGCATGTGAAATACCTCTGGATGAAGAGCCCATTCTCCGCTGTCGACGGTGTGACGACTGAGGAAGTCTGCCATGACGTTGTCCACGCCTGGAATATGAACTGCAGAGATGACAGGCACGTGATCTTCTGCCCAAGACAAAATATCCTTGACCTCCCACCAGGCGGAACCGCTTCTTGTGCCGCCTTGCCTGTTGATGTAAGCCACTGCCGTGGCGTTGTCGGACTCCACTCTGATCGGAAGACCGGTCAGTTGAGACTCCCAGTGCCTCAGGGCAAGCCGGACAGCTCGAAGTTCCAGAACATTGATGGAGAGAAGGGATTCCTCCAGACCCCATTTCCCCTGAGCACTGAAGCGACCCCAGACTGCACCCCAGCCCCGAAGGCTGGCATCCGTTGTGACTGTGGTCCAACGAGGAACTAGAAAGGATCTCCCTTTCAGGAGATGAGAGAGATCTAACCACCAGTGCAGACTCAACTCGACATGAGGAGGAAGAGAAACAGACAGATGTTGATGATCTGGATGATTCCTGCACGTCTGGATCACAAATCTCTGAAGTTCCCTGGAGTGGGCCATGGCAAATGGGACTGCTTCGATCGTGGAAATGAACTTCCCCACTAAAGACGACAACTTCGGTACCGGAATTTCGTCCATGTCCAGAATCCCAGCCACTCTGACGGCAATCTGGTGAGCCACGTCCTCTGGAAGAAACACCATGCATTGAGTGTCGAACAGGAGACCCAGGAACAGAAGCCTCTGAGATGGAACCAAGTCCGACTTGTCCAGATTCAGGATCCAGCCATGACGATTCAGGGTGTGAATGCACTTCTGTAATTGCTGACGGAGAAGCTCCGCCGAGGAGGCTTTCAGTAGGAGATCGTCCATGTATGGGGTCACTCTGATCCCATCCTGATGAAGCACTGCTATCAAGGAGCCTAACACCCTCTGGAAGACCTGAGGGGCTGAAGTTAGCCCAAAGGGGAGCGCTGCAAACTGAAAGTGTCCCTTGTGGCAGGCAATCCTGAGATACCGCCTGCTCTCCGGGTGAATAGGGATGTGAAGATAAGCATCCTGAAGGTCCAGGGAGGCAAGAAACTCCCCTGGAGACATTGCTGCAATCACAGAACGCAGGGACTCCTGGCGGAAGTGGGAAGTCACCACATAGGCATTGAGATCTTTGAGATCCAAAATGGGACGAGCTCCTCCGTCCTTTTTGGCTACCACAAACAGGTTGGAATAGAATCCTGAACCTGTGTCCCCTTGAGGAACCGCCTCCAGGACCTCTTTGTCCAAGAGATCCTGAATAGCGTCGTCGAACAGACGCCTTTTTGTGGGTTCCTGAGAAGGACGAGTAAAATGGAACCGAAAAGGAGGAAGGGAAGAGAAAGGGATCCTGTATCCCTCTGACACCACTTGAAGAACCCATGGGTCCGCCACTGACTCCTCCCAAGTCCGGCGAAAGATGCGGAGACGACCACCTACAGCCGGATGCGGACCCGGGTTCGGCGAGTCATGCCGAAGCAGTCTTGGAGGTCTTGGCCTTGGGGGCAACTTTGGGCTTCCAGGACTGTTTGGGCTTGGAGGAGGAGCGCGTAGTGGGAGGACCCATTTGGGCCGAGGAGCGTGTCTCAGTCTGAAAGGAACGAAAGGACCGATTGCGTTTGGCTGGAAACTTTTTCTTAAAGACTGAGGGTAGAAGAGTACTTTTACCGCCAGTAGCCTCACTGATCATTTCTTTGAGTTCAGACCCAAAAAGCAAATTCCCCTGAAAGGGCAAGGAAAGCAAGGCTTTCTTAGAGGCTGTATCAGCAGACCAAATTTTCAGCCAAAGAGCGCGTCTAGCCACCACAGAAGAAGTGGAGGCCCTCGCCATCATGCGCACAGCATCAAAAGCAGCGTCAGCAACATAGTTCTGAGCTTCAGTGACATTAGCAAGGAGCTGCAACTGTTCAGATACTGGCGCATCCTGGCGAACTGCTTCAGTCAGTCGTTCAGTCCAGGCCGCAATGGCTCTATTAACCCATGCCACAGCAAAGGTTGGGCGCATGGCAGTGCCAATGGAGGCAAAAATAGATTTAAGAGAAAGCTCTAGCTTTTTATCCATCCAATCCTGCAGGGCAGAGGCATCAGAGACAGCCAAGGCGGTAGACTTGGATAGTCTAGAAACAGGAGCATCCACCTTGGGAGGATGAACCCATTTTGCCAGCTCAGCCTCAGGAAAAGGGTATAGTTTAGCAAACTTTTTAGAGACAGAGGAAGATCTATCAGGATTCTTCCATGCCTCAGAGACCAGACGGGCAAGAGTAGGGTTAGTTGGAAAACAAAGAACTGGCTTAGATGGCTTTTTCTGAAAAACATCAGTAGGATCATAAGTGGATTCCTGAGTCAGAGGAAGGTTGAGCGTATTCAGAACCGCTCTAATCAGACCCTCAGCCGAGACTTCAGGGTCACACTCATAGGGGTCCCCAATGGACCTGTTAGATTCAATAACAGTACGTTCCTCAGCATCAGAATCCTGTAAGAGTTCTTCTTCATAAGAATCAGTGACATCAGGAGCTCCCTGTGGCTTAGGCAGGGAGGTCCTGATGGTAGAGGGGGTCTGCCAGACCTGGAGAGCCCCCTGTATCTGAGAGGGAAAGAGTTGAAGATTGGATCTGAGATCCCTAGTGGCAGCTTTAAACTCCCTCACCCAAGATGGCTCAATAGCGTGGCTGGAAAGCCCAGGGTTGCTATCTTGACCAGTACAATTAGGGCATAGATCCCCCACATTATCGGTAGACAGCCCAATGTGGCAAGAGGAGCAAAACGCCATGGGGGTAGCAGACCCCCCATCCTCCTTAGACTTGGGTCTAGCCCCTAGCTCCAGTGAAGTAGACATGCTCACAGCGTCAATATACCCCACTAATAACACTATCACCCAGAAAAAGTGCAAATGATTAAAGTTTCACCCCAGAAATGCCTAAATTCGGACTTATCTGGCCAGCGAAGGGTTAATCTGTTGAGGAGAGAGAAGGCTCGGTCCCTGCGTAGTGTACTCGCTTAGGAAAAGTACCACAAAATGGCGGCCGTCATGACAGCCAATCAGAAACGAGCGCGAACCAGGCGCTCATGGGAAATGTAGTTTTCCCTTTACAAGTACCCCAAACAGTGCCCGAAGCCCCCCTGAACACCCCACATACATAAAACACATTCCGGATGATAGAGCAGGAGCCTAGCATTAAAATGAGCCCTCTCTGAAGTTGCTGTGACAAGCGGTTCCAGAGATATGTCCCACACTGTGAATTCTCATAGAGAGTAAAGGAGCCCTTGCGTCTGAGCGGGAAAAAGCCGCGCTTAAAGGCGCGGAACACCATTTTTAATAAAGTTTTCTTAAACATTAAAAAGTGTCCAAACAAGTATGAAACACATAAGAAACATGAGTAAACGAATAACAAAAGCTCCAAAACCCAGAGAATATCACAGAATTGCATAAAACAGTAATAATGCAATAAAAACACCCTATGAGTGCTGGAGTGTATTGAAACTCCCAAATACAAGCCCATCAAAGGGACACTGTGGGGACAAGTGGACCTTCAGCACTCAATGGGTGACTCACCTTTCCTGCAGGACTTCTGTCTTCAGGTGACCATGATGAAGTGGGAAAGAACCAGAGGTAAATTCCCCAGTAGGGAAGCTGCTTAACACAAGCTGTCCCCTCTTCAGGGCATAAGGTCCACAGAAAATCCCTGGAAGCTGCACCAGCCACTTTAAAGAGGGCAATTCACAGCCATGGTCACCCTCCTAATGGTGGTATTCCATATTTGAATAAAAAAAATAATAAAACACTAAGATGCATAGATGTTCTCTACCTGGTGTGCAAAGCACTCCAGGAACAAATCAATCTAAGTGGCTCTGGCCAGAAGGTGGCTTAAGTAAGAGGGGAGGCTCCGCCCCTTGCAAGTCATTTGCATAGTTGTTCCTGCCTATTAAAGGGGACTTACGCCTCCCAGAGTACCAGTGACCTGTATTGGACGACAGTGAAAAACGTATTGCCCCCAGTGTCATCTCTCAAACCTGTATGGCTTGAGAGATGAACGCTTCTAAAGTTGCCCTCTCCCTTCCCCGTAGTCAGCATTCTAGCTGACTGAAAGGAAGAGAGTCTTACGACTTTCAGGCGGCTCTCCAGCACAGCCTGATCGAGTTACTAAAAAAGAAAACTTTCGCTGAAATGATCTTCTACGTGTGCTTGGTTTGCAAGCACACGTAGAAGACCATTTTAGTGAAAGTTTTTTTTTTAGTTAACGTGATCGCGGCTCTGCTGCAGAGCCGCCTGATGATCTATGACCGAATTTCCCTTCAGTCAGCTACAAAGCTGACTTCGGGGAAGGGGGAGGGCGAGGGCAACTTTAGAAGCGTTCATCTCTCAAACCATAAAAGTTTGAGAGATGACACTGGGGGCAATATGTTTTTTTTTTAGTAGGGCTTTACTATAGGGATTAGTAATACTCAAGTATTACTATTCCTTTAACATTGCAAAGCATTTAAATATGCACAGTGAAGAGCAGAATCAAACAAATGCTTGCACAGAAAAAAAATGTATCTTGTATGTCATAAGTAAAACTTATACCACCCCCTTGTGGTCAGGCAAGTTACTGTTAATACATCCGATCGAGATACGTGTACAAGTCTATGACACACGGCAGTAGGTGAGGGAGACAGAGCGGTGGATCAGCGAGATTGCCTTGGAGTCCCAGGTTGTGCACCAAATGGAAGCCATTCATTAACCCTTTGAGTGTCAGAGGGGTACACAACACATTGCAAAACAATGATTTGAGTACCCCTCCAGCAGTCAAAGGGCTAAGGTTAAAGCCGTGTGTGTTTCCTGTATATTTTCAGGGAGGTCTTACAGTACACAATATGCTCTGGATGACTATATAGTAACCCTTTGCCAGAGAGTATGTAAAGCATTGCAAACTAATGTTGTATACCACTCTGGCACTCAAAGGGTTGATGCCAATGGAGTTAGAGGTATCTTTGAAATGGTGCGAGCCTACTCATATTTATTAACAGGAGGTGGCTTGGCTAACCCTTTGAGTGTCAGACATGTACACAAGGTGTGCATATCCCTCTGGCACTCGCAGAGTTGATGTGTTGGTGCCCTTGCCCTCCTTCGTTTCCTACCATTGCATGCTGTCCTGGAAGATGCCTCTTTGAAATCCCTCCCACCTTCCCCGTTGTGCTTGGTTCATCCCACACACCTACCTTCCACCCTTTCCATGCTGCAGTAAGACAGGCAGGTGAATACACACACAGTGTGTGTCTGTGTATGTTTTTAACTTACTTCTCAGAAGTGCTAGATCGGGTGGTTGCGTTGCAACCACAACTTATGATCCCCACTATCTCCCTGTCCACTGCAGTTATTGAATGCAATGGATACCTCAGTGCCAGTGATAGGGTTAACCCTTTCACTGCCACAAACATATCCAATGCATTATACACCTCTTTGATGGTGCCAGGACCGTCATGGGTAGATTTGCCTTAAGGACCCATGACGGTCCTGGCATGTCATGGGTTAAATGATAGCAGCGTTCCTCTGTGCACGCTGCTATCATTGTGTTCAAGCTGAAACTGAGCATGACTAGACCGGAGCATTCAGTCTCAATGCTCGTTTCTTCTGCAAGTACACGTGATCACTCCAGGAGCGATCACATGTACCAGCATTCTTATTCAAAAAGGCAGTGCGTTTGTGTCTGCTCTGTGCCGCTCTCTTCCTTACTGTTAAAGTAAGGGAGAGAGAAGCAGAGAGCAGACACATAGTAAAATAAAACCATGCAATAGTTGGGGGTATAAGCCCTTCAGTGCTGGGGACGGGCTGGATGCATGCAGGTCCATTCCTGACCTGCTAGGAGGCAACTTTTTTTTTTTTTTTTTTTTTTTTTTTTTAAATTTCAAACAGATCATATATTTTATTTAAACATATTTATAAAACAAATAATGTAAGTGTAAAGAAAAATATTGGGAGTTTGACTGTTGTGGAGAAATTCAGTACACTTATATACACCTCCAAATCTCAAAAAAGTGGGAAAATGAGGAGGGAAAGAGGGACATGGGGATTTTCACCCCCGGGGGGGGGATAGTGTCCATTTAAAATTGCCCATTTGGTTTGTATGAATGACCGGTCATACCTTTCATGCAGTCTCCATAAAAATTTAACCCACTGCGCCCAAATGAGAACTTTTTTTTTTTTTTTTTTTTTACCTTTTTCTTTAACTCTAATAAAATAAATGGTGGATTATCCATAAAAGTGCAGTATCAAAAGAAAGCCCTAATTGTGTGTGTAAAAATTGTATATAATTTGTGTGACTGAAATAAAAGCCTTAGGGGGAAAAACACTGTTGAACAAAGACACAGTCAAAAAGGTCAGAATTGCTCTGGTCCTTAAGTGCAATCCACCCCAGATTTTCCTGGTCCATAAGGGGTTAATCCTTCCACTCATACATCCATATCAAAAGCATTGCTATGCATTAAATATTTCTTTGCCTCAATGATTGCATCACACTTCCCTTCACCTGACTGCCTCACACTCCCCTTTTGCCTCACTGCCCAACGCTGCACTTTGCCCCCTCCCTTCCTATCGTTTCAATGTGTTTGATACCTTTCTCATACTCAAGCGCTTACAATTCCGAATAATAAAGCTCCCGCTATGTAGAAAAACAAAATCGGGGGGGGGGGCATGGCTGACCGTCGGAGAAGATGGCTGCTTAATTTCAGAGCTCCGCTGCCTTCCCTAGTTTAGTAAGCTACCTGACTGGTGTTTTGCGATATGGGACATACCAAACGTGGTACCTTGGGCTCTTCAACCCCCGGCGGTAGGGATAAACCTACTGCGGCCTCCCTGAGAGACTTTTTCCACTCGCAGTCCTCGGTCGACTCCCAGGTGGGCGACGACCTCAGGACTGGATCGCCATCTTGTTCGCACTCTTCTGGAGAGGAGGTCCCTGACCTGCAGCTTGGTGACGCACCCTGACCGAACAATCTATCCCTAGCTCTACCCACAACATCATCTCCTCCGCTCTGTGGAAATCGGATTTCAATAAACTCCTTTTGGAACTGAAGCATACGGTACAGGACGAGGTGGCCAAGCTGCGCACCGACCTGAAGGGCCTTGAGAGTAGGGTGGCGAAGCAAGAAGAAGTGTTCTCGCAGCATACGCGCAAAATCACCCATCTTGCCCAAACACCTACGCAAGACTCTTTGTACCTGGCGGAATTTAGGCGTAGGCTGGAAGATTTGGATAATCGTGGCCGACGCCATAACATCAGAGTGCACGGTGTCCCTGAACCGACCAACTCGGCCAAGGAAGATGTTGTTTCCCTTTTGACCAGCATTTTCAATTCGATTCTTGGTCGTCCTCCGGATGCCACCATACGCATGGACAGGGCACACAGGGCGCTACGACCGAGAGGCATGGATGGGGGTCCCACCAGGGACATTATATGCTGCCTAGTGGATTTCCAGTTGAAGGAGGAGATCATGCGACGAGCTCGCGCCCTGGGAACCTGGCTCCACGAGGGTTCTGAGCTTACTTTTTTCCAAGACCTTTCGGATTTAACTCTTCAGGCCCGTCGGGCCTTGAGGCCCCTTACTACTATACTGCAACAACTGAATATCCGATATGTTTGGAACTTTCCTTTTGGTCTGAAGGTCTTTTTATCTGATTCTACGCCTATCTTGCACTATTTCCATGACCTTCCAGCCTTCCTGGAACAGCTGGGGGTTCCGGATCTGCGGATTAGGGACTGGTCTTTCCCGGAGCAACGCTATCCAGCCCGTGTCAGACGGGCTGCAAGGGACTCTGCCCCTCCAGGAGACACCCGACTTGTGGTTGAACCGAGCTTTCAGAGTGGGATGGAAATTGAGGAGTAACTGTGGGGACACTTTTACACTGCCACCTGAACTGATGTACCTTCTCACAGAAGGGACTCCTTGGGTGCTTCGGTGCCCCTTTATTTACATTTCTTGCTCACTCCTGCTACTTTGTCCCCTAGACCTATAGCTCTGAGGACTTGTTCACTACATTCTACATTATGCTTTGTATTTACCACTGCTGGGGGGGGTTCTTTGGGTAGTTTTGTCCCTATCCTATATCCCCCTTTGCGCTTACGCCCTCCCCTTCCCAGTAGGGCTCTATTCCCATCACGCTCCGTACCTGGGAGGGCTCTTTACTCTATTTGGGGTGTCCCTCCTGCTTTTGTTTTTCTGACCTCCCCTCCCCTTGCCTTTCTGCCCCCTTTTCTCTCTTTTCCCTATGTTTCCCTACCCCGGACTTGGAGTTGCGCTTGCGTTCCCTCTCTCTCCCTGCTTTCTTGGGCCTTCACCTCCCGGGTGTTCCCGTTTATCTTAGGGTTGCTAGGTGTCTAGCTACGGGGGTTTTGGCTGGTGGGTGAGAGGTCTTGGGGGGGTTTTTTCTCAATTTGGGAGTGCCCTCTTGCCTGGTGGGGGGTGGCGGTGCGTGCCTGGAGGGGGGTCCCTTGTATGGGGGTTCCTGCCCTGAGGCAGGTTGCCGTGATTCCACACCATGGAAAAGTGCTTGGTTTTGTTTTATTTTATGTTTTCCTAATCTGTCTCCCCGTGGGGGCGATGTATATACTACAAGGTTTTGCCTTGGGCGGGTCTGGGCCGGGAGCTGTACTTCTCCCCTCTTTGCGCGCTCCTTTGGAGGGTTGTTCGATCCTCCGGCAGGGTGTGCGGGTGTGGTGGAGACGGGGAACCTGAAGATTTGGTCTTTTGTCTGCGCTCCCCGCCTGGACTTGCCCCTTTACCTACCCCCTATTTTGTATATCCATCTATGGTGTCTTCCTCTGCCCGGTTGCACCTGGGGGGCTGGTGGTTGGCCGGGGTGTAGGCCTGGTGGTGGGGTCGCCTTCCGGTGATCCCTGCCCCCCGGCTATGGGAGGGAGGGGGGTGACCTATGCAATACCCTTGCTGACATGGCGTGTTGCTATGTGGGCAGTGACGTGGGTGTCTCGCTTGGACCTTGGGTGGGTGGTCTACTGCGACCTTGCGGGGGCCGCCCGCCCTTGGTTGGAGCTTGGGATCTACTTAGTAACTGTTTGGTTTCTCTGTTGCTATGTTGTACCCAGTTGTATTGGTTTACACATTGTTGTACTTCATTATAGATGGGAGGGCAGCGGACCTCACTTTTTTGGTGTGGTCCTCTGTACTCTTTTGGCTCCTTTTTGGAGTCTATGTTCTTCTCCCTCGGTTGACATTTCCCTATATACCGAGGCCTTTTCTCTATTGGTGTGAACGTAGCCCTGCCCTTATTATTGGGTTTGGGACTGCCTTCAGTGTCCAATTGGACCTCAGTGTATAAGATAATTGTATTTTTCTTGTTGTGTCTTTTCCCCTTTTGTTGTTTGTCTCCCCTTGTCTCCTCCGCCTTTCCCCCCTTTTCTCTTTGTTTGTCCTTCTTTCTGTATTTTACCCCTCTTTCTTTTTTGCCTTCCTCTCTTCTTGTTCTGGCTGTCCCCCTTCTTTTTTCTTGTTAGTCTTCCCCCTGTTTGTGTGACCCTCCTTTCTCTTTTCCTCCCTCTCCTCTTATATCCCCTCCTCTCTCCCCCCCCCTCTCTTTTTTTTTTTTTTTTTCTTATAGTTTGTGCCTGACGATGTCTGCGGGTGCCCCCTTTGTTCCAGCTGATCTCCGGGTCCCGACTCTTAATGTCAAGGGTCTCAATACCCCTGAAAAGAGATCACTTCTTACACATGATCTGAAGAAGCAGCGTGTTTCAGTGGCTTTTATCCAAGAGACTCATTTTCGGGGTGCCTCCCCTCCCAGTTTGGTCTCCCGCGACTTTCCTCACTGTTTTCTCAGCTCGGATTCTCACTCTAAGACCAAAGGTACTGCGATTCTCATTTCTAAATTGGTTCCTTTTGTTGTGTTAACACATCTTTCTGATCCTGAAGGCCGTTACGTCTTTGTTAAAGGCACTATTGCGGACCGTGTTTATACTTTTGCGTCTATCTATCTCCCTAATACTCGCCAACACAAGTGTTTCGCGGGTCTTTTGACCTCCTTGTGGAGTTTTCGGGAGGGCTTCCTGGTTCTGGGTGGGGACTTTAACCTTCCTTTGGACCCTTCCCTAGATACATTGGTGGGCGCTAGCAGTGTCCCGGCCCATGTCTTACTGAAAATCAGGCGTTTGCTTCATGATGATCAACTGGTAGATTGCTGGAGAGCTTTACACCCTGATGACAGGGACAATAGTTTTTATTCTATGCCCCACCTAGATATTCACGTATTGACTATTTTTTGTTTCCCACTATCACCTGCCGCTCCTGCAGGCGGCCTGTTATGGTCCGATGACTTGGTCGGATCATGCTCCCTTGACAATGTGCCTTTCGTCTCCGCTGATCCGGCTGACCCAGTCATCCTGGAGACTTAATATCTCCCTGCTCTTGGATCAGACTGTCCTCTCTTCTACTAAATCACTCTTGCATGATTATTTCATCACTAACGACACTCCTGATGTTACAGCGCCCACTGTGTGGGAGGCTCATAAATGCGTAGTACGAGGTCATTTCCTTAAACTTTCTTCCGCCGCGAAGAGAACACGCTCGAAGAGGCCTGGTGAACTCTACTCGCAAACTGCCCTACTGGATCGTCAGCATAAGGATGGCCTGGGGGCAGCTGACCTACAGCGCCTTCTGGTCTTGCATCGGGACCTTTCCTCCCTCTTGAATCAACAAGCTCAGAAACATATTTTTAAATATTGTGCCGTGTTCTATGAACACGGGGATAAACCCGGGAAATACCTGGCGAGGGCACTTCGTAAGCGCAAACAGCTTGCCTATATCTCTAAAATCCGCTCTCCGGGGGGTTCTGTTAAGAGGCTTCCCTCTGATGTCGCTAGGGAGTTTGTTTCCTTTTACTCAACCTTGTATAATCAATCATTCGCCGACCTCCTCTGATCCCTCTCACATGGACCAATTTCGACTCAGGATTTCTTCTTATCTACATCGACATCTGAAGCGGAAATGGTCTCCTGCTAGACCATCCGATTTCTGACTCTGAGCTTTTTCTGGCTTTGAAGACTGCCAAGTCGGGGAAGTACCCGGGTCCAGATGGCCTGCCTGCTTCATACTACAAATCGTGTCATGAGGTTCTGGGTCCTCCCTTGCTGAGGGCCTTTAATGTCAGCCTGGATGGCCACCCCATACATCCTCATACTCTTTCGGCCACAATCTCTCTTATTCCAAAGGAGGGGAAAGATCCAGAGCACTGTGGCAGTTACAGGCCGATATCCCTTCTCAATGTAGACTGAAAACTTTTCTCCAAAATCCTGGCCAATCGTATAGGCCCATTCATGCAATCCTTAATCCATTCTGACCAGGCTGGATTTGTCCCGGGTCGGGAATCCAGGGATTGTACGATCCGGGCGATCAATCTAATTCAAAGTGCCCAGACCACCTCTACCCCCGCTATTCTATTGTCCACGGATGCCGAGAAGGCTTTCGACCGCCTGGATTGGTCCTTCTTATTAGAGGTTCTGATCCAGGTGGGTTTTGGCCCCCACGTTAGCATGGATCTCTTCTTTATATTCTCGTCCCTCTGCCAGGATTCGGATTAATGGAGTCCTTTCGGAACCCTTTGAGATTTCTAATGGTACGAGGCAAGGCTGCCCTCTATCCCCCTTGTTGTTTATTCTTTCTCTTGAACCTTTCATGGAGGCGATTCGACAAAATCCAGATGTTGGGGGATTGTCGGTTCTTGGTGTCCAACACAAGATTCTGGGGTTTGCTGACGATCTGTTGTTTGTCCTCACTAAACCTAGGCTTTCCCTACCGGTCCTTATGAAAGAATTTGAACTTTATGGATCCCTTGCGAATCTTAAAATCAATTTTTCCAAATCCAAAATTTTGAATATCAATCTACCACTTTCAGAGGTGACTCATCTATCCGCATCATTCCCATTCAAATGGTGCAGGGATGGACTTAAATATTTGGGGATATGGTTGACGGATGACCCTGACCGCCTCTATCTCCGTAACTTCCCCCCTTTTCTTGAAGTTTTGCATTGTGATTTTGCGACCTGGTCTCCCTTACATATTTCATGGACTGGTAGAGTTAACGCACTGAAGATGAATGTTCTTCCCAGACTGCTTTATCTGTTCCAGACGCTGCCCATTAAATTGCCGATGGCTTTCTCCTCTCTTAAAACAATGTTTCTGGGATTTGTCTGGGCTCGGAAGAGTCCTAGGCTACGCTATGAGCTTTTGACGCGTTCTAAATTGCAGGAAGGTTTGTCTTTGCCTTGTCCCAAACTCTATTACCGTGTTTGCCATTTGCTTCGCCTTTTGGAATGGACCTTTCATCCCCCACATAAGTCTTGGATTGATGTAGAGGCCTCTGGTATTCGAACCCCTTTACGGGTGCTTCCTTGGTTGAAGCTGCACCATGCCAAACGCCTTTCTTCTGGTCACCCTTTTACGTGGGCAACACTTTCTGTGTTTTTTTTCTACCTCTAAACATCTCCGGTTGTCTTCCTATCCGTCGCCCTTGACGCCTTTGCGCTATAATTCAGATTTCACTCCGGGTACTGGCCCAGGTGACTTTCTGACCTCCTCCCTAGATAACCCAGTCGCTATTGCGGACTTCTTGACCCCAGAGGCTAAGGTCAAATCCCTTTTGGAGCTGTTGCCCCATCGACCTCCCACACCGCTTGATTATTTTCATTATACTCAACTAAGTTATTTTGTGAGATCTTTACAGGGTAGACATGACCTGCTGCGTCCGACCACTCCATTTGAGGAGTTGTGTCGAGGTGGGTCATTGCCCTCACGGGGTATCTCCTTTCTGTGCAACTTGCTTCGCTCTCAGGGGGACTCCTCCATGCCGCCTTTCGTGAGGAAATGGGAATCAGCTTTGCAGGTTTCCCTGAGTACCTCACAATGGGAGAAGATCTTTCTTTTAACCCATAAATGCTCTCTGAGTGCTAAGACTCAGGAAATGTCTTATAAACTACTTACCCATTGGTATCGGATGCCTGATTTGATTCACCGCTTCTCCCCGGATGTGTCAGAGTTATGTTGGAGATGCAAGTCTGCGCCCGGTACTTTTCTACACATCTGGCGGGACTGCTCTGCTCTTGCTCCGTTCTGGTCGCGGGTTCAATTGATTGTATGCAAGTTTTCGGATACCCCTCCCCCGTTTCTACCGGTGTCTCTACTCCTGCATCACACTTCTGTACCTCTTTCTAGCTATAAGAGATCGATTGTTAAACATTTACTGAACGAAGCCAAGGCCCTCATTCCCCTACACTGGGGAGAGTCTACGCCCCCCTACTATACGTGAGTGGGTTCAGTGTGTGGAGAGGACTCGAGCTTTAGAGGAAATTGTTTGCCGTGCGGATTTGCAGGGTGACAGGTACCTTGGCACTTGGTTTTCCTGGCTGCAATTTCTGGAGGATCCGCAGACGCAGTCTTTTTGATGACGCAGCTGCTTAACTGAGTCAGTTCTTAAGGGTGTTCCCCCCCCCCTTTTTTTTTTTTTTCTCCCCCTTCTCTCTCCCCCCTTTTGTGTGTTTCTTTTGTTGTTTGTTGTCTGTCTATTGTGCCCTTCTAGTTGGTCTTATGTTTTTGTCTGTCTTCTTTGTGTCCTGGTGCTTTTTATCTTGTTTTTTATCTTCGACTATGCTCCTTTGCTGTGCTACTCTATGTTTGACTGTTTGTACGATTTATATTATCTATGAATACTTATGCTAGACATATATTGTGAGCTTATTTATGCTATGCGTTTCCCTTTATCTTGTATTTTTGGCTATCTAGTCTTCTGTATTGTTTTGTCTTGTTTAACTTTCTGATAAAACCTCAATAAAACTTGAATTTATAAAAAAAAAAAAAAAAAAAAAAAAAAAAAAAAAAACTCACACTTACACACAACCATACCACCAAAGAATGGAGTATACAGTAAAAAAAAAAAAAACAAAAAAAAAAAAAAACACTCACAAGAGTGATATAAAGGTGATACCTATTAATGGCTGAGGATATATGAAGTGCAAGCTTTCAGGACACTAATGCCCCTTCTTCAGGCATGGGTTAACAAACAAAGCTGGAAAAGCACTGCATTTATATTTACAGACCATGGCAAATTTGAAGCAAATTATATTAGTACCCAGTAGTGGGACAATTAACTTAGTACACATACATTCTGCATAGATATTAAATGATATTGCATAGGGTTGTGGTTAGATTAAAGTCCGGGGAAAAAGGAAATGTTTATTAACACAGATGTGTAAAGCCCGTTAGTTTGGGAGTTGACAAGATCCATCTCTATACAATCTCTCTACCAAGATGTTCCATCTATTATAAAGAGACATTATGCCCATCCCCAGGTTCAGGACTGTTTTAATGTGTCAAATATAACAATTCATTTAAAGCGGAACTTTCATGCTAATAACGTTGCCCCCAAATATATTACTAACCTAGCAATATGGAAAGCCATACTATCCTTATTGCTCATTAAGTCAGTGGTATTGCAGTAAAAACACATCTTTTTCAGGCATCGGGCTGTACAGAGCTTACAAGAGAATCTCTGCACGCCTGCGTGGGGAGTCCCTTCCAGTGCCTTACGGCACTAAGGAACACCATTCACCAATGCTGGCAGTGAATAGGCAGACAGAGCAGATTCAGAGGTACATTTCTTCTAAGATGCCTGCGCTGTCTGCCCTCTGGTTCCTGCTGAAGATGTGTTTTTTCAGCAATACCACTGACTTATTGAACTTAAGGATAGTATACCTTTGCATATCGCTAGATTAGCAATTTATTCAGGGGCAATGATATTAGCATGAAAGTTCTGCTTTAAATTCCCAGATTTTTCCCTCTCTGAGTGTTGTAAAGTTCCCCTTGAGAATGGTGACCTCATATTTTGCAGACTATGAATTGGACCACAAAAATTTACAGCCAACTGATGTGTCAACCTTTTTTTGTATACTGCATGGCAATGGAGGTTTATTATTTTCCTCAATATCTATCCTATTTCTCCTATATAGTAACGTCCTGTGAGTCACTGTGCACATGTGTTGAGATATACTACATTTGATAAGGAGCAAGTGAAGGAACTGTTAATTTCATATTATTGCTGTGTATCTGATATTTTTCTTTGCTGTGCACTGGATGTGTGGACAGATCTCACATCCATTGCACATCTTTCTATCTACTCTACTGGCTAACACATTACCACCTTTTTTCCTGACAGGACTATCTGTATAATATATATATACATATAGAAGGAGGACGACCTCATGGGGTGTATATCAAAAATTATTATCTTAACTTGGCTGGATAATTGTCCCGGGAAGAGGACCAAAACATTGCTGCTGAATTGTTGATTGTTTACATTTCCTTAGGACGCCATTTAAATAATTTTTTATATATACCCAGTTAGTGCGTCCTTCTATTTGTATTACAGTACAATTCGGTACTGTACCTGGGTGAGCAGAAGCAATTGATAAGTGGGAAATTAAGTGTGAGCCAACATTGTACATATACCTACATATATTGTATACATGCAAACAAACACATATATACAATGGCCAGTATTTTTACACAAACAAGAAATATGAGGACATTCCATACCTGCATAGCGTAATGGAGCATCTTTATCCAGTGCTATCAGAGGAGGATCTAGCAGAACTGTATTATCATTTTCCGTTACAATGCCGTGGTAAGTTGTTTCAATCCATGGCTTATGTTTGTTCACTGTGAAAAAAATATATATACATATATATATATATATATAATTTATAATGGAGGTTGGGTTGCACATGCTGAGCTGAATTTCTGTCCTGGGTGCTCGTATCAAAAGAAAAAGTACACACAGTTTTTGGAGTTTGTAGAAACGGCACACATAGGGTCCTTTTTCAATGTGAAAACACATTGAAAAAGGACCCTGTGTGTGCCGTTGCTACAAACTCCAAAAACTGTACACATATATATTTGCTTATATTTCAGTATTTACTTATTTGTCCCATATGCTGCAGCTGGTTTGATTTTTATATTCTGGCCATAAATTAGTATTTTAGTCAACTTACCGTTAAAGGGATAGTAAAATAAAAGCAGCTCCAATTAATCTTCATAGTATTTGGGTCATGGAGAGTGTTATTTCAATACTGTCTGAGTTGTAGACAGTAAATGAATGATAAAATATCCCCCTCCCGCCCCTTTTAGTGATGTAACAGTGCTATGCTCAGAGCAGCAGGGTGGTGTTCAAGTGGATTGCAGATCCAGACAATCTTTAATTAACATAAGAGAAAAACCTGAAAAACCTGTCAACGGTGGCAGAGCTTTCATTGTTCTCGCAGTAAGCAGATTGTCCCTTGCTGTGAGCCATCTGGTCTGTGGACCAGATTCCACATCTATGGGGAAGTGGCTTACAGTAGGTAAAAGGGGCTGGAGGGAGATACTTTATCATTCAATTACTCTTGAACTACAACTCTGACAGTATTGAAATAACACTCTCTATGGCCCAAATACTATGAAGATTAATTGGAGTTGCTGTTTTTGTGAAACATTACTATCCCTTTAAAATCTTCTCTCTTTCATCCATATATAACACAAGAACTCCCATATCCAGGAGGGCAGGGACAGGGTCTTTAGGGTGGAAATTCTCTCTTCTTACTCCAGCTCAAAACCCTGCCCTAATCCAGATTCATGTTTGATAATTACCATAGATAAAAAACCCTAAGCGGGCAAGAAGAGGAAACCCCTAACACTAAGACCCTAAGACAACTCCTGTTCCGGGGAAGTAAATGCATGTAGGTTTTTCTCCAGGTGGCAATCCTGTGTTCCATACGGAGAAAAGGATTTAACAGTAAATTCACCAAATTCCTATTTTCTTTTACAACTAATATGGAACCCAGGACCCATGGGGACATACCAAAAATTACAGGGAGGGAAAGGAGGAAAACCTCACTCTTCCAAGGATACAAGTATTCCACCAAACTAAACTGGATCTATGTAACCTCAGGTGTAAACGAACACCAAAAATAGCAGAGCAAACAAACAAGAGCCAACAGGGCTCAACTACTGAACAAAAAATCATGGAAGAAGATGTAGAGAGAATAAAAAACTGGGTCCTTAAACAAGCAACACTGCCTGAAGGATGTTCCGGTCAAAGCTGATAGTGTTTGGTAGATGTGTGCACATCACAGCCTTGCACAGTTGTTCAGCAGAGGCCTGGTTCTTGTAGGTCCAGGAAGCACCCATATAAAAGGTAAAGTGTGGTGTGATCTTGCAAGGAACAGGTCTCTTCCTGATCACATAAGCTTGGAATGTACTAACCTAGATCTAAGAGGCAATGGTGGCCTTGGATCCTCACTGACCTCCCCCAAGTCCCTCAGGGATGACAGAGGTAATCAGTATTGCAGAAATGCAGAGCATGATGCACATAGTACTTAAGGCATTGCATCACATCCAACAGATAAGATTTGTATCCCCAGTTTAAATATGGAGTCAGAACAAAAGGAAGGCTGGTGTGAAAATCTGAGGCAACCTTGGGTAAGAACTCCTGAGAGGTACAAGAGTACAGTCTCATGCTGGTGAAAAACCAGAAAAGTAGGTTGGTAAGAGAGAGCTTGCAGCTCAGCCACCCTCTGAACAGAGAATCACCAAAAGGAAAGCCATTAAGTATGCTAGGGAATGAAATGGGACAGAGGAAAGAGGCTCAAAAGGAGGCCACTGGAGGACACCTAAGACCAAGGCTGAGGTCCCATAGGGATCCCGAAATGAAGGGAACGCCCTTGAACAATGGTCTTCACATCCGGTAGAATGGCAATACATCTCTGAAAGAGGAAACAAAGGGCTGAGATCTGTACTTTAATGGACCTCAGACTCAGGTCTGGGCAGACATATTTTGTCAGCATACCACTGGTGAAAAATGGAAAAAATTCTATGGTATGAACTGTAACAGCCATAATGACCTCATCTGAGAACCCATTTCTCCCTAGAAAGGTGATCTCAAGAACCATGCCATCAAAGTTGGCCTCTCCACATCCTCACACCAGAGGGGACCCTGAAGAAAGAGGTCCGGTCTTGACAGAAGGTGGAGTGGTTCCTGAATGAACATGAGAAGGTCCATAGACCAGGCCCAATGAGGCCAGAATGGAACAAACAGGGTAACTACAGCCTTCTCCATCCTGATCTTCTGGATTACCCTATGGATGAGAAAACTTGGAGGAAGGACATAGGACAGATGGATGTTCCACGGGATAGACATCGCATCAGTCGCAAAGGCCAGGAGATCCCATATCTTCATACAGAACATAGCATTTCAGAAAAAAGGAAAGTTCCTCTCAGAGCTATGGTTGGTATACCCCAGCACTGAACGCTCTTGTAGAACACTTATGGATGCAGTTTCCAGTATCCACAATTTGATGGCTGAGAAACTCAGGAACCGTTTATCCACTGTTGGAATGTGGACCACTGAGGAGGCCGGTACATGAATTTCCACACAGTATAGAAGATCCTTCACTTCCTTCCATGCTGACTCAACCCAAGTTCCTCCCTGGTGGTTGATGTAGGCCACGGCCATTGAATTGTCCGACTGAACCCTTACTTGAGCTCCTGTCTGTACCCAAGAACAGTGCAGGAGTGCTAGGCTGATGGTGCGGATTTCCAGAATGTTGATGAACAAGAAACTTTCCTCCACTGCCAACCTATCCTAGTCTGACAGCCCAGCCCCTCAGCACCCTCCCCCACCCCACCCCAGAGTCAGATGGGGAGATGAAGCCACCAATGCAGATTCCCCCCCTCCCCTCGCTTGATGAGTAAATTTAACTTTTTTCTCACGGATATTTCTTTTTCGTCTGTGTCCCTTCATGGAATACTTATGGGTAATTAGTTCCGCCTCCCACCTGGTCGGACCAATCCAAAATGTACAAGTAGGCTGGACTTCCCCCTACTGCCAGTTTTACAATTGTCCAAGCTGAAATGATAGAAAAGGTTAGTAAATATTCAATACTATTTCAATTTATAGTCAATCATCACTTAGGGTAGGGCGTGCAGTGAAGGGACAATGAAGAAAAGTATCTGAGTAAATCTCACCTTTTCTTATGTGTCCCTTGCAAGGCATACTTATGGGACTTCCCATAGTAGTACCATATATTAGGGAGGGGAAAAGAAAACCCCAAAACATTAAATATTTAAAGGAACAATCCTACCCTTAAGACTTGACTACCGCCTCAAAGACTTTCCTTACAAAACTTGCGTCAGCAGAGGCCATAGTATCCAGTCGATAATGTTTGATAAAAATAGAAACAGAAGCCCAGGCCTTACATATTTCCTCAAGAGAGGCCATTGCCTTCTGGGCCCAAGATGTCGCCATAGACCTAGTGGAGTGAGCTTTAACATTGATTGGTGGAACCTTGGAAGCTGTGTATGCCAAATTAATACAGCTCTTGATCCATCTAGAAATAGAGGGCTTAGAGGCAGCTGAGCCCTTAAATTTCCCAAACAAATGAACAAATAAAGTCTCAGACTTCCTAAAAGATGAAGTTCTGTTCAGATGGACAGATACAACAAACTAAATCTAGATTATGGAAAAAGTCTTTGTTAGTTTGCTGGTTTGAGCAGAAGAAGAAAGGATAATTTCCTGGTTAAGATGAAATTCTGAGGAAACCTTAGGTCTGAATGAGGGATGTGTTCTCATCACTACTTTATCCTGGTGGATAGTGAGATATGGAGAACAGGAGAGAGCTTGAAGCCTGCCAACTTTCCTTGCAGACGTAACCACTGTAAAAAATACTGTTTTGAGTGTTAGGTTCTTGATTGAAATAGATTCTATAGGTTCAAATGCTTTGTGTGATGCTAATTACTGGAGCATGAAATTCAAGTCCCATGGAGGGACAATGTCCCTGATTGTGGCTTAATTCTGGATATGGCTTTAAGATACCTTCTGTCAGTGTAACCTTCAGCAAAAAAAAAGTCACTAGTACTGCAGATAGTGCTGATAATTGGACCTTTACTGAAGAGGGCTTGAGACCTTTTTGGAAACCTTCTTGTAGGAAATCTAGAACATTGCCTATAGAGGCTTGTTTACTTATAAATACCTTCACACCAGTTTTGAAAGGTAGACCAGATCCAGTAATAGATGCGAGAGGTAGAAGATTTCCTGCCAGATATAATGGTGTTAGCGACTTGACTGCAAAGACCTGTATTTATCAACGAGTCCCACTCAACCGCCATGCCATCAATTTTTGGAACGAACCCTGAGTCTGGATGAGCTAGAGCAATTGGACCCTGCATTAGTAGATTCTTCATTATTGGTAAGGCTACTGGAGCAAATAGTGACATTCTGATTAGGTCCTAAAACCATATCTTCCTGGGCCACCACTGGGCTATATGGATTACCTCTGCCTTCTCTTCCCTGATTTTGCAAACTACTTGTGGCAGCAAAGGGATTAGAGGAAATATGTACATCAGTCTGAAGTTCCAAGTTGCTGTCATAGTTACATAGTAATTTAGGTTGAAAAAAGACTTGCGTCCATCCAGTTCAACCCTTTTCCTATTCCTGTTTACCATCGCTGACCCAAAAGACGGCATCTGACTCCAAATGGCAATCAGATTTCTCCCTGGATCAACAAGCCCTAACTAAATATTAATCCCAATACTAACGTGCATAGCCCTCTATATTATGCTCTTTTAAATAAGTATCCAGGCCCCTTTTAAAGGCATCTAATGTATTTGATAGCACCACCTCCTCCGGAAGTGCATTCCATACCTTTATTGTCCTTACTGTAAAGAAACCCTTCCGCTGTTGTAGACTAAATCTCCTTTCCTCAAGTCTAAGCAGGTGGCCCCTTGTCCTGTGTACTGTTCTGTTAATGAACAGGTCTTTTGAAAGCCCTTTATATGGGCCTTGAACATATTTATATAGTTTTATCATACCCCCTCTAAGACGCCGTTTCTCTAGTGTGTACAAGTTTTTCTAGCCTCTCTTCATAACTAAAACTTTCCATTCCCCTTACTAGTTTTGTAGCCCTCCTCTGCACTCTCTCTAGTTCCATAATGTCCTTCTTCAGAAAGGGCGCCCAGAATTGAACAGCATATTCTAGGTGGGGTCTTACCATGGACCTGTAAAGAGGCATAATTATATCTTCCTCCCTTGAGTCAATACCCCTTTTAATACATGCCAATATCTTATTGGCCTTTGCAGCTGCCAGCTGGCACTGCATGCTACTGCAAAGTCTATTGTCTACCATTACTCCTAAATCCTTTTCATTAGTAGATTTCCCCAGAGAAACACCATTTAAACTATATGTTGCATTTTTATTATTATACCCAAAATGCATAACTTTACACTTGTCTATATTGAATCTCATTTGCCATTTGCCTGCCCAGTTACTCAATTTGTCCAAGTCCTCTTGTAATGAAGACACATCCAGTTCAGACTTTATTACCTTACTTAATTTTGTGTCATCGGCAAACACTGATACATGGCTTCCTATGCCCTCTGGGAGGTCATTAATAAACAAATTAAAAAGAAGAGGACCCAGGACAGATCCCTGAGGCACTCCACTTATCACGTTTATCCAACTGGAGAACTTGCCATTTACTACCACTCTTTGCATTCTATCTTTCAGCCAACTTCCAATCCACACACAAACATTTTCCCCTAGTCCTATTTCATTCAATTTGTACAGTAACCTCTTGTGTGGAACTGTATCAAATGCCTTGGCAAAGTCTAAATAGATCACGTCAACCGCCGCTCCCTCATCTATATTATTACTTACTTTTTCATAAAATGCGATCAAGTTCGTTTGACAAGACCTATCTTTCACAAAGCCATGTTGGCTATTGCTAATGATATTCCTGTTCCAGCAGAATTCTTGAATATATTCCCTTAGCAACCTTTCAAACAGCTTCCCTACCACAGATGTCAAGCTTACGGGTCTGTAATTTCCTGGCTGGGACTTTGATCCCTTTTTAAATATGGGCACCACATCTGCTTTATGCCAATCCATGGGCACCATACCAGAAATAAAAGAATCCCTGAAAATCAGATATATCGGTCTGGCCAGGGTCTGGCTTAGCTCTTTAAGTACCCGTGGGTGTATACCATCTGGCCCCGGAGCTTTGTCTACCTTGACACCATTCAATTGTTTTAACACTTTTTCTTGCGTTAGCCAGTCCCATGCTTGCTGTGACTGTTCTGTAAAAGTAGTTTGCAGATTCTTGTCCAATGGGTCTTCCTTGGTAAAAACAGAAGAAAAGAAATTATTTAAAATATCTGCCTTCTCTCTGTCACCTTTGACCATCTCACCCGTTTCAGCTAACAAGGACCCAACATTATCAGACTTTAATTTTTTGCCATTAATGTATTTAAAGAATTTTTTTGGGTTGCTTTTGCTCTCCTTAGCAATATTTTTTTCATTCTCCAGTCTAGCTAATTTAATAGCCTTTTTACAGGTTTTGTTGACATTTTTGTATTCTGCAAATGCCTCTGCTGATCCCTCAGCTTTGTAATGTTTAAATGCCGCTTTCTTGTTATTTATTTAATGAATTACTTTACTGGTTAGCCACATTGGTTTCAATTTGCTTCTTTTGTATTTGTTTCCAACAGGGATAAATTTATATGTGTATTTTTGCAATGTTATTTTGAAGGCATTCCACTTACCTTCTGTGTTTTTTCCTGAAAATATTTTATCCCAGTCAACGAGACCAAGGGATGAATTAAACCTGCTAAAGTTGGCCTTTTTAAAATTCAGTGTTTTGGTGGAACTCATATCAACTTGTTTTTTTTAATTAATCTCAAACGATACCATGTTATGGTCACTATTCCCCAAGTGCTCCCTTACTTGGATGTTAGAGATAAGTTCTTCATGGTCAGTTATTACCAAATCCAGACATGCATTCCCTCTGGTTGAGGTCTGTACTAGTTGTGACAAAAAATTGTCATTGAACAAGTTCAGAAACTTGCTGCTTTTAGCAGAGTTAGCTGTTCCATTTTTCCAGTCTATTTCTGGATAATTAAAATCCCCCATAATTATAGTTCTCCCTATTTGGGAAGCCTTTTCTATTTGCATTAATAGCTGTGTTTCTTCAAGGTCACCAATGTTTGGTGGTTTATAACAAATACCCACTAATATTTTCTGGGCAGTTTTATCCCCAGTGACTATTTCAACCCACAGGGATTCCACATGTTCACTACTGTCATCACATATATCTTCCCGCAATTGAGGCAATAATGCTGGTTTGATATACAGACAGACCCCACCACCTCTTTTGCTTGACCTATCTTTTCTAAATAACATGTAGCCCTCTAAATTGATTGGCCAATCATGTGTGTCATCCCACCATGTTTCTGTTATGCCTATCAAGTCATAGTTTTCAATTTCAGCTACCAGCTCCAGTTCCCCTATTTTACCAGTTAAACTTCTGGCATTTGCAAGCATACAATTTATGCCACTGCTGTGTTCCATTTGGTATTTTAGTTTTGACGTGGTTTATAGGCTTCTCCCTATCATCTGTGCTAACCCCGCCACCAGATCCTCCCACCTGGTTATTAACTACATCACCTTCCCTTTCTATACTATCTATCCCAGTATTTATTGGCCCCTCCCCCCCTTCCTAGTTTAAAATCTCCTCCAACCGTCTAGTAATCCTCTCCCCAAGCACTTGAGACCCTCTTGCATTCAGGTGCAATCCATCCCTGCTATAGAGATTGTACCCCAAAGCAAAATCAGCCCAGTGCTCTAAAAACCCAAAGCCCTCCTTCTTACACCAAGACTTCAGCCATGCATTGAGCTCCCTAATCTCCCGCTGTCTCTCTGGCGTAGCGCATGGCACGGGTAGTATCTCTGAGAATACTACCTTGGAGGTCCTGTTCCTAATCTTACTGCCTAAATCCCTAAAATTACCTTTTAGGACTCTCCACCTTCCTCTTACTTTGTCATTGGTACCAATATGCACCAAGACAGTTGGATCCTCTCCAGCCCCTCCCAATAATCTGTCCACCCTGTCTGCAACATGCCGAACCCGGGCACCCGGGAGACAGCAAACCATTCGGTTGCTGCGATCAGAGCCACAGATTACCCTATCTGTTCTCCTAATAATGGAGTCCCCTACCACCACAACCTGCCTAGGCTTCACTTTCCTCTGGATCCCCTCTGTGCTAGAGGAGCTGTTCTCCCGGCTGTTAGGGAGAACAGTCTTCTCCAGCAATTACACTTCTGGGTTTGCCTCCCCAACATCTTCACTTAAATGAGCAAATTTGTTTGGATGGAAAAACTCAGGACTGGCTGCCCTCTTCCTCTTCCCTCCCCCACTGCAACCACTTCTAACTGTCACCCAGCTATGTGCCTGGTTCCCTTCTAGCTGATCTCCTCCCTCTTTGCTAGGTGACCCAGCTAGACTCTGCTCCGTTAGCAAGAGACTCCTCTCAAGGTTGTCAATGTCTCTCAATGTTGCAATATGACTCTCTAGAGCTCCAATCTGAGCTTCTAGAAGGGCCACTTGCTCACATTTGCTACAGCGGTATGGACCCTGGAACTGCTGTTCCAAGCATGCATACATATGGCATGATGTGCACTGAGTGAGATCTCCAAACTTGCTCATCTTGTATGGTGCAAGTGTGAGTTCCTAAAATGTAAGCAACTAATTTACCTGTGTTGCACTACCTCCTGTATTTCACCAACTGCTGTGTTTCACAAACTGTACACTTATTTCAGAGCACTTAGTGAAGAGCACACTTGAGTTTGTGAGCAAGATCTGTGAGTCCTGTACCTAGATTTATACAGGCCTACACAGGGGATTGATCACAAACCCCTCCCTTAATTAATTAATTACACACACTCCCAGAGAAAAGCACAACCTTTTAAACTTTAACCCTTTAACCTTCTTACTGCAGGTTAGAATGTAAACACAAAAACACTTTTTCCAATGCTGGGATGTCCAACTGTTCAATTCAAATTACTCCAGAGCACACTTGAGTTTGTGTTGTCAGCGTATCCTGTGCTATTGTTTGAGGATCTCTCCATCTGGAGAATCTTTGAACTTTGGTGTTTTCTGTGGTTGCCATGAGATCTACTTTTGGAACACCCCACAGATCTGTTATACTCCTAAATACCTCCTGGATCTTGTAACCTTCTGCTTAGGTAATCTGCTTGAGTGTGCCCATAACAGAATCTTTGTAGCCATCCTGTTGACAGCTTGACTCCTTCTGCCTCCTTGCTTGGAGATGTGCATTACTGTGGCTATGTTGTCTGATCTTATCTGGACTGCTGTTCCGATCAGATGAATCTTGAAGTTATTTAGAGTGTTCCAGACTGCTTATAACTCCAACTAGTTGATATGCAATGTTCTTTCTTTGATGGACCATAGTCCGTGTACTGTTTTGTTTCTCCATTTGCCTCCCAAAACTCTGAGGCTTAAATCTGTTGTAAGGATCTCCCATGCTGGGCTTTTCAGGTACTTTCCATGACACAAATTCTTGTTTAGAGTCCATCAATTTATTCCATCCGTGTTGCTTGAGAAATGGGGATAACTTGTGAAAAGTTGGAGGAATTCTTCTTCCAATACTTTAGAAAAATTCCTTCCTCATATGGATCCTGCTCCAAGGAAGAATCTACATTCCTGATGACATATGTCCCATCAGTCTCAAATACCAGCTTGCTGTGTTGGAGTTTTTCTTCAGAAATTCTGTCACACATATCTATCATTTTCTGTCTGTCCTTGAGAGGAAAGCCTTCCCTATCCTGGTATTGAATTAGATTCCCAGGAATATGAGGGATTGGGATAGATCTAGAAGACTTTTTGACCAATTTATGAGCCATCCCATATTTGATAGATGAAACAGGCACTTCTGTAAGCTTGACTTGGCCCTCTGTTCTGATTCTTCTACGATTAGAAGGTCGTCCAGGTAGGGCAGTATTTTTTATCCCTTGTCTTATTTCTTCAAAGCAAGGAGCCAGTACCTTTGTAAATACCCTTGGTGCCGATGCTAGACCAAAAGGACTCTGAACTGAAAGTGTTGGATGTTGTATGTGAATCTCCGATATATCCGATGACTTTGCCAGATCATGATGTGATGGTAAGAGTCTTGAAGGGCGATGATGGCTAAGCAGGCTCCTGGGTACACTGCCTTGATCACTGAAGCAGCAGATTCCATCTTGAATGTTATCAATCTCATGAATTTGTTCAGCTATTTGAGATCCAGGATGAGCCTTGTGTCCCCTGATTGTTTGGGAACCAAGAATAGTATACAGTAAATACCCTGGTCTTTCTTAAATTAGCCTATAGCCAGATCCATCAATCTGGCCTTTGACCTGGAATTTGGAATAGCCGAGATTACCTGTCTTGAGAAAGGAGGGGGGCTTTTGGAAGCCTAGTGGGCACCCTACCTCTAATGTCTGCAAAATCCACCTGTCGGATGGGCTTTCCATAAATTTGCAAACTGTTCCAGTCTGCACCCGACTGGAAGTGGAGACATGGGTCCACTTGTCCTCATTGGGATTCCTTTCTAAAATGGGTTTTCCTGGGGAAGTCCTTTTTGGCATTTTCCCTTGTCCCCTGTGGCATATTTCTTCTTTTTTAGTCATATGATTTATCTGGTTGGTAACATCTGGATTCACGAAAGGGTCGTCTTCTGGCTCTATATCCAGATCTTGGTGATGAAAATTCCTTTTGCCTTTCTTCCTGGGGTAGAAAGGAGCTCTTCCCTCCTGATTAATTCTAGTTTTTCTCCAAATAGGACTTTCCCTTCAAAAGGCAATGCTACTAGTTGATTCTTAGAGACTGAATCCACATCCCACATTTTAATCCATAGGGCCCTTCTTGCTGTAACAGACAAAGCGGAGGATCTGGCCAGCATTCTGATGTTATCCAACTATGCATCAGATGAAAAATTAATGGCATCCTGCATGAAGGTCAATTCCTTTAGAAGCCTGGATCTGGAAACAGATTATTCAGCCTTATCCTCACACTCAGATAACCAAATCCTCAGAGTGCGAAAAAAGCATGCTAATGCTGTAGCAGACTTATATTATCCTTCAGTGATGTTCCGTCTTCTAGAAGAATAGTAGTCCTTCTAGAAATCTGGGCTACTGCCACATCGACTTTAGCAGGGGTGGGCCTTCTGAGAAGGGATACATCCTTTGCTGTCTTTTTGATTCAGAAAATCTTTTGTCCCCTTGACGCCACTCCTTTATCATATTTTGAATGGAGCTATGGACAGGAAAAATAGGAGATGGTTTTTTTGTGTCGTAAAAAGGCCATATCCATAACATCAAGTTCTTTATGTGTGTCTGTTAATCACATTGCTTTAATTAAGCCCTCCAATGTTCCCATATTAAAGGCCCCAGATTCCTCTACTAGCTCTCCTTCCTCAGCAGAAGAAACTGACGATCGTTCCAAAAATGGAGAAATTTATCTTACCGACATTTCCTTTTCTCCTGTGTCCCTCCACGGCGTAAAAACACATATGGGTTTAGTCTCCACCTCCCAGCTGATAGTAGGACCAATCGCTAAGTTTAAAAGACCCCTGGGTAAATCTCCCGTCAGTCAACTTTTGTCAGAGCTAAAAAATATCAAAAAGAAACTCATTAATGGGATGGGAGCGCCGTGGAGGGACACAGGAGAAAAGGAAATGTCGGTAAGATAAATTTCTCCATTTCTCCTGTGTCCCTCCACGGCGTAAAAACACATATGGGATGTAACAAAGCAATATTCAGGGGTTGGGAAAGAATCGGATATAAATCAATTCAATCATTACAGATATGAAAAGGAGAGGTCTTACCGGCCAGAAGAGGCTGCTGCCCCTAGTACTTTTCTCCCAAAATCCGCTTCTGCAGCTGCTCGAAGGTCAACATGATAATGCTTAATAAATGTTGAGATGGATGACCAAGTCGCTGCCCTGCATAATTCTTCTGCTGATACTGAAGCTTTAGCGGCCCATGAGGTTGCCATAGATCTGGTAGAATGAGCTCTTAGGATTTTATGTGGATCTTTTCCTGCTTCTAAATAAGTTAGCTTAATACATTCTGTTATCCACCTGGCGATGGAAGCTTTGGAAGCAGGCATACCTTTGAATTTCCCTTGGAAGTGGATGAATAAGGAATCTGACTTCCTAAATGGTTTAGATCTTTCTAAGTAAATTGACATTCCTCTGACTAAATCCAGAGTATGTAGCCTTTTTTCCTCTTGATCCTTTGGGTTTGGGAAAAATGATGGTAATACAATATTCTGGTTCAAATGAAACGAGGACACTACCTTAGATCTAAATTCAGGTTTTGTTCGCAGAACTACCTTATCTTGATGAAAAATAATTTAAGGTTTTTTTGCCGATAAGGCCTGGAGCTCGCTTACTCTCTTGGCCGTTGTGATAGCCGTTAGAAAAACTATTTTCAAGGTTAAATGTTTAATATGTACCTGATTCAAGGGTTCAAACAACTTTGACAGGGTTAATTGATCTAAAACAATATTGAGATCCCAAGGAGGAACCACACTTTTGATCCTTGGTCTTGATTTATCAATCGCTCATAGGTATCTCTTAACCAGGTCTTCTTCTGCAAACTGTCTGGCCATACAGGCTGAAATGGCTGACAGCTGTACGTTAAGAGAAGCCGGACGAAGTCCCAATTCGAAACATTTCTGTAGGAAACTAAGGACGTGGGAAGAAGTTATTGAATCTCTCTCTAGGCTTCTGCTGTCACACCAGTTAGCAAAGGACTCCCAGATTCTGTAGTATACCTTGGAGGTTGAGGCCTTTCTTCCTGCTAGGATAGTGTTAACAACTGGATCTGTAAGTCCTCTTAATCTTAAGGAAGTCCTCTCAACCTCCAAGCCGTTAACTTCAAAAAAACCGGGTTTGGATGAAGAATTGGACCCTGATGCAGGAGGTCCTCCATGGGTGGCAGAGGAAATGGAAGATCTGATGAAAGTTTTATCAGTTCTGAGAACCAGACCCTTCTGGGCCAATTTGGGGCAATCAGAATGACTTCTGCTTGATCCTTCCTGATTTTCCTGAGAACTAACGGAATCATAGGAAGTGGAGGGAACAGGTATGCTAGGCTGAAGTTCCACTTGTAACTTAGTGCATCTGTGCCCAATGCCTGAGGATGAGGATTTCTGGAGAAGAAAGTCTGGACTTTCCTGTTTGTGCTGGATGCCATCAGGTCTACCACTGGAAGTCCCCACCTTTCTGTGATTAGCCTGAAGACCTCTGGATTCAGGGACCACTCTCCTGGATCTAATTTGTTGCGGCTGAGATAATCTGCTTGTAGATTGACTTTGCCTGGAATGTGAATGGCTGTCAGCCGTGTCAAGTTCTTTTCCGCCCAGCTTAGAATCTTTCCTGTTTCGTGACTCAGGAATGTGCTTCTTGTTCCCCCCTGATTTTTTATGTACAGGACTGAAACCATGCTGTCTGATATTATCTTTACTGACTTGTTCTTTAATTCCGTCTTTAAATTCCTTAGGCAGAGGGCTATTGCTCTTAGTTCCAGACGGTTTATGTGAAACTTGGACTCCCTGGTTGACCATCTTCCCTGTATTGTCTTGTTTTTCCAAAAACCTCCCCATCCGGTCAGGCTGGCATCTGTCTGAATCCTTTCCCACTCTATATCTTGTAGTGGTACTCCCTTCTGTAAATTTTTTCTCTCTGTCCACCAAGATAATTCCTTCCGAATCTTGAGAGGGAGATGAATTCTCTGGGACCTGTTGTTGGGATCCCGATTCCATTGGCTTAGGAACCAGTTTTGGAGATGTCTCATATGGAATCTGGCCCAAGGAACTATTTGAACTGATGAGGTCATAGTTCCCAGGAGCTCCATGTATTCCTGTGCTGTGTGCACTGAGGATCTTTGGAATAATCTTATTTTCCTGATTATGGATTCTATCCTGGGTAAGGATAGAGATATTCTGTTTTTCTCCATGTTCAAGAGCATCCCCAGAAATATCAGTTTGCGTGTGGGTTGTAACTGACTTTTTTCCCTGTTCACAATCCAACCTAAAGCCTGAAGATGTTCTAGAGTTCTGGACGTCTGTTCCTGGGCTTGATGATAGGACTCCGATATTATCAGGATATCGTCGAGATAAGGTAGAATTGTGATTCCAAGTTGTCTCAATGGTTCCAGTGCCGCTGCCAGAATTTTTGAAAAGATCCTTGGGGCTGAGGTTAGCCCAAATGGCAGCGCCCTGAATTGCCAATGCTGTCCCTCGAAGAAAAACCTGAGAAATTTCCTGTGACTCCCGAAGATCTATTGTTGTTAGAACTGACGATGGTCTTAGCGCCTGAATTATAGATGAGACTGTCTCCATCTTGAATGTCCTTTGATTCAGATAAGGATTCAACTGCTTCAGATCTAGGACGGTCCTGAAACCTCCTGTGGATTTCTTCACCACAAATATCACTGAGTACCATCCCCTTCTCTTGAATTCCTGAGGAACCGGCTGAATTAATCTTGAATGGAGTCTCTCAGTGCCCTTGCGTTTGTGTTGTCTTTTGGAGTTCTTGAAGTTTTGAATAAATTCTGGTGGGGTCTTTGTTTGAATTCTAGCGGGCACCCTGCTTGAATTGTCCGAATAACCCACTTGTCTTGTATGTTCTATGATGACCAATGATGAACAAACTGCTCCAGGCGACCCCCCACTGGAGCAGGAAGCAGGGTCCGCTGACCTTCACTGGAACTCCTTCTTAAACTGATTTTTTCGGGGTCCTTCCTTCCTGAATGAGCCCCTTGAGAATTGAGAAGAGGATTGTTTCCTCTGATCAAATCCTCTGGAAGACTGAAAGCGTCTTGAATCTCGAAAGGACTGGCGTCTACCTTTAAAGGAGGACCTTATTGGCGAAGATCTAGATTTTCTGTCCTGTGGAAGGAAAACTCTTTCCCCCTGTAACCTTCTTTATTATGTCCTCCAATTTTTCTCCAAACAGAAGATTGCCTTCATATGGTAATGTGACTAGTTTGGATTTTGAAGAAGGGTCTGCCCCCCATGATCTAAGCCAGAGGGCTCTCCTGGAAGTGATGGATAAAGCTGAAGATCTAGCTGCAAGTCTGATAGCGTCCATTGATGCGTCACAAGAATAAGCTACCGCTTCCTTGATTGTAGCTACTTCCTTAATCAAACTGGATCTTGAGACCGAGGATTCTATCTTCTGTTCAAACTGTCAACCATATTCGGATAGTTCTTGAAATACACGCTAGGGCCGTGGCGGTTTTCATATTTTGACCCAATAGCGCATATTGCTTTTTCAATGCGGCTTCCATTTTTCGATCCATAGGATCCTTTAAAGAAGATCCGTCTTCCATGGGAATCGTGGTTCTCTTTGCTAGTTGAGCAATGGATGCATCAATTTTTGGTGGAGAACTCCAATTACCCGTATCCTCCTCCTTGAATGGGTACATTTTCTGAAATCTTCGCGACATGGATATTCTTTTGTCCCCTTTACTCCATTCAGACTTAATTAGATCCGAAACAGACTGATGTACTGGGAAAGTTGGTAGTTCTTTTTTGTTACCAACAAAGGCATTATCTAGAATACCCTGCTCCTTTACTTCTTCCGTTAGTCCTAATGTCTTTCTCATACTTCTGAGAAAAGGATCAATTTTTTCAATGTTGAAGGTTCCTTCTTCTTCTTCAACTATCTCCCCTTCTTCTTCGGAATATTCTGATAAGATGTCTTGCAAACTGTCTGACTCCATCTGATCCATTCTAGAAGATGTACCCTCTTCTGGATCATCCAATCGCTGTCTCTTTCTTGGGCCTTGAAGAGAGGCAAAGGTTTCTTGCATTGAGGATTTCATCCAGGATAGGAAATCCTGGAACTGGTTTGGAACCTCTGGACCCGCTATCTTTTTTAGACATTCTGGGCATAATTTACCAGTATCAGAAGCAGGCATGGTCATCTCACATCCTGCACAGGTTCTAGTCTTCTGGGAACCTTTTTCCTCCTTGCTATCCATGGAAGTCTTTTCCTTAGAGGTAGACTTGTTTGGTGCAGACATGATAATAAATAAAACTTAACTTTTATTAATTTATATTAAAAAAAGAAAAAAGGAACTATCCTTCCACAAGCAAGGCAACATACTCTGAAACCCTTCAGAAGGCCTACATATATATATATATGAAAGCACTAATTGGCTTGTGTTCCAAGCTGGAACGCAGAGGCCCGCCAAAATCATGCTCCACATGATAAATAAACAGATCCTACCTTGCCTTCATTTCTTCCTTGATCCTGTTAGGCTGGACTTTAAACGCTGCCACCGGCTGCTTAATTCGGCTGTCTCTTTAAATCAGCACTTGCTTCCGATGCTGCGGCCTCAGTTAACCCCATTCAGGAAGCCACGTGACATCCGCGCTTTCTTCATCTGGCCACTGATACAGCAGTGCCAGAGTCAAAGAGGAGTCCCAGAACCCGGAGCGCAATGAATGCGGCCAGGGCAATGTCTGCCTAACGGGCGTCTTTCTTTGAAGGTAATTCGCATAGGAATCACGGCTGGTAAGACCTTCCAGTCTCCTACTCCCAGCTCGTAGGACCAAAAAGACTGACGGGAGATTTACCCAGGGGTCTTTTAAACTTAGCGATTGGTCCTATGATCAGCTGGGAGGTGGAGACTAAACCCATATGTGTTTTTACGCCGTGGAGGGACACAGGAGAAATACTGCCTTCTTCATAAATAGCAGAAGAGAGACTTTCTTCTGGGTCAGACAGGCTAGGTCTTTTACGAGCTCATTCTTGCATGACAGAAAAGGTTTCCTGCATGGATGTCTTCATCCATGCAAGAAACTCTTCAAAGTGTTAGTAATGTCTAAAAAAAAAAAAGTTTTTTTGCATTTAGAACAGCTTAAAAAGCTGAGCTAAATGCAAAAAAACGTATCTCTCAAACCGCTATGCTTTAAGAGATACAGACGTTTAAAGTCCACTGTTTCCTACTGACAGCTGGTGCGTCAAAGATGCTCTCCCCTACAGCTATGGTCCTGTTGACCCATGAGGAGTCAAAAATAGGCCCCAGTAGCTGCAAATCTGGCTTTGAGAAGAGAATGAAGGCGCTTATAAACCTAATCCTTCAGGCATCTGCAAGGGGTAGGGCTGTGTTCTTAGCAATGTGTGAGATGGGGGAGGGGGGTGCTGTGGAAACATCCACTACGCTAGCACTTAAGCCATGAAAGAATATAGCCTTGAAACCAGCTTGTTAAGGAACACTCTCTTATCTGGAGTTTTATATTCTTCCAGGAGAATTTGATCAAGGGTATTATTGGGGGGGGGGGGGGGGGAAGACAGGAAAGTCTTACACCTCTGTAAAATATCCAAAGAAGACAACCCCTACCCCACACTATCAGGGGCCTAAGACCTCTAATGAGCTCCCTCTCTAAAGACAGGCTCATCCTGCTTAATGGTGGGTATTCCAGAAATGGGAAACCCCCAGAATGGAAGATGGAATAGCTGCCACAGAGGTTATCAGGGTTTTAAACCAAGCAGGCTCTGTCGGTGCTAGATGGCCCTAGGGGAAGTAGTTTGTGCCACAATACATGGGTGACATAGGGGTGAGGAACAGTGAGGAAGGGAGATAAGGGACGCCCATGAATCCTTGTTTTTGGTTTTCCCCATATACCCCTTAAGGACAGACAGGCCCAGATAATCTAGTCTAAAATTAGTTAAATCTAGTTTAAAATATCCGCAGTTTAAAGCAAAGCCCCCAAAGGAACTTAAAGGGATAGTAATACTTCGTTTTTACTTTATTTTATTTTGTAGGCATTAAAAAAACATGAAGAATGATATAAGTCTTACGGTTTAAGAGATATTCACAAGCAAAGTTTCCCCCTCCCGCCCCTTTTTCCTAGTGTAAGCCATCTCTTCTCAGATGTGAATCTGGTTGTAAGACCAGACAGATAACAGCAGGGGACAATCTTCTTTGTATGAAAAGAATGAAAGCCCTTCCCCCCTTGACAAGTTTTTCAGCTTTTTCCCTTATCTTAATTAAAGATTGTCTACCTGGGCACCTCCCTTCTGATCTGGCTGAATGGGGGGGGGATACTTTGCTTGTGAATATCTCTTAAACCACAAAGGTTTGAGAGATAAGACTTATATCGTTCTTCATGTTTTTTTAATGCCTACAAAATAAAATTAAGATAAAACTAAGTATTACTATCCCTTTAACTGGAATGTAAAGGGTTAAACTGGAGGAGAATGCAGGAGTCAGCCACCGCACAGGAAAAGTAAGATAAATAAAATGGCAACCAGAAAGTGAGCTTACCATCAGAAAGAAAGCCTGGAAAAGGGGGGTATTGTAATCTTCTCCATTACTTGTCGCCTACAATGTGTGACTCTCCAGACATGGATTACAGCACACTCTGTACACACCCCCATTCTTGAAGGGGCCAAGCATGGAGAATCAAAGTTTTTAAAACAAATGTAAAGTCCAAATACCTCAGAAGAGGGTAAACAATGAGTAAAATAATAATATGCCCCCAAACACCCCATAGATTACCAATGAAACATTCATGACAAACCTAAACAGTAAAGCAAAGGCTAAAAATAAAGACTAATGCAGCCACTGGTACCAACAAGCTAAGAGGAATAGAATAGTGCTAGGAATGAGTGCACCAACAACACCACAATGTGGAAAGCTCAAAATGGGACATGCAATAGAACATGGCACTCAAATGGGGTTACTCATCGTCTGTCTTCAGGCTCCCATTTTAGAAGGGCAGAATCTCTAAGAGAATCAGTCATGAGGAACAGACTTCTCATAAAGTTAACCTCATCAGGGTAAAAATGTCCATAGACTCCTGTCAATTTCCATCATCCTGGACACAGAGCAGGAGACTCTGGATTAGGGATGGAGGGGTTTGAGCTGGAGGGAGTCATCATCCCAAAGACCCTGTCTTTTTGAAGTGCTCTGCCCTCCAGGAGGAGGGAGCTCAACCACATGGCTCTGTGTTCCATACTGGGCATAAGGGAAAGCAAAGTTTCAAGCATTAGTAGTTCAGGATTTTTTTTTTTTAAATGCTACTTAGCTACTACTACTACTTCAGGAATCCTAGGAAATCAAGAATAAAAATCTCAGAACGCATTTACTTCAACTCCTCCCTACTGCTGCTGCTCATATATCACACTAGCAATATTGGCACAGCTTCATGCAGCTAATCAAACACAAAAGAAAAACAGTCACATGCAGTTGTATGTGTGACTAAACAGAATGTTTTATAAAGGAAAACATGTTATGAAGACTGACACTTCAGTAGATATAAACAGGAGTACCCTTTAAGTACGTTATCCAGTGCATTTCAACCTACTGCATTGCATACATGTCTGGCACTAAAGGCGTTTAAAATCAAAAGTAGATTTACACTTAAGGCTATTTTCTCCTGACATCCAGGCAAATCCAGAAAAGGGGCAAGGTTTTTAAATGCCTGTCTTGTTGAATATTCAGTGCTTAAAGGGATAATATTGCTTACATTTAACCAATTTTAATACTGTAGAGCTTAAAGAGGAAATGCCACCCCTTTTAAATAAGGCCCCAAATAAATACCCATCTGGCAACTAGCTGCTCAACAGCCCTAGTCACCAGAATTACCACCACATTATCAAGAATTTTTTCTTGCTCCCGGGACTAACAGCCTTGAAACAGCACAGATATCTTTCCACAGTGACACACCTGTACTGTCACAGTCCCTTTTGGTGCCGAACGGCTCCTTGCAATGCCTCCTAGAGCAGCCTGGGACTGGCTGTTAGTGCCAGGAGCAAGAATTCTCTAATGTGGTAATAATTCTGGCGACTAGCGCTATTGAGCAGCTAGTCGCCAGATGGGTAATTATTTGGGGCCCTGTTTAAAAGGGGTGGTAGTTCCGCTTTAAAAATATGAATAGAATGAGCCATGTCCCATCTCTCAAACTTAAATGTGATTAAGAATCTTGGTACCCTACTTTCAGGTTATTGTTATACGATCGGTTATCTTACTGATAGACCAGTTTACAGTCATAAAGGGACTGAATATCAGTTGAGTTATTGGTGATGGGAGGTATAATAATATATCCTCTGTAAATGTTAACCCTTTGAGTGCCAGAGGTGTACGCAACTAATTGCAAAGCATTGCGTACCCCTCTGGCACTCAAAGGGTTAATGGTCTGAGTTCAGAAGATAAAAAATTGAAAATATGTACAAGCTTGGGAAGATGTAAGGCTAATTTCATACTTCAGCAGGAAACAGATTCTCTGTTATAAGAAGATTAACTTTATGAACAGAGTTTTAGAAGGTTTTATATGAGAAATAGTGTGAGCAAAAGAAAAGGTGTCGCTATCTTTGCAATGATAGGGTGCCCTTCATTGAAGAGAAGATAGTAAGGGATGAAGATGGGCAATATCTCAGGTGAAACAGGTACAGTTGTAAAAATGTGTATGGTCCACAATGTAGAAAGAAAAGGTGAAATTTACTCACCGATATTTCTTTTTCCTCTGTGTCCTTCTACGGCATACTGTGGGTAATTGGCTCCGCCTCCCAGCTGGTAGGACCAATCAAAAAAATATAACTTGTGAGCTCACTTCCCCCTGCAGTTCTACAGTTGTCCAAGCTGCAAGACATAACAGGTTAGAAGTGGTACAGTAAAGGCACACTGCAGTAGATATTACATGACTGATATGGTATAGTATTATGGAATTGATACAAATACCCAAGAATAACCTTCAGGGAGGGTTGCCTTGGAAGGACACAGAGGAAAAACAAATATCTGTGAGTAAATTTCACCTTTTCCTCTGTGTCCAATCCACGGCATACTGTGGGACTTACCAGAGCAGTACCCCAGAAGTTCACGAGGGCTGAGACAGTAAGTTCAGATAGGAATGGAGGCTTCAAGCACCTTCCTTCCAAACTTGTCCAGTGATGGCTGAAGATCCAGTCTATACTGTTTGATGAAAGCAGAGACTGATTATGAAATTGCAGTCTTACAATCTCAGTAGGTGTTGCAGCTGCTTCCTGAGCCCATGAGGTTGTGATAGCACAGGTAGAGTGGGCTTTAATACCCTGAGGAGGGTCTAGATTAGCTGAGTCATAGGCCCTCTTAATGTAGTCACGAATCCCACGTGCTATAGAGGGTCTGGTGGCTGATGACCCTTTGAATTTTCCAAGTAATTGAGAAATGCGTCAGTCCTACGAAGAGTTTGGATCTGCTGAGATATATCTGAAGGCAGTGGAGAAGATCCAAATGATGTAGTCTCTTCTCAATCTTGTTTGAAGGATAGGGACAGAAGGACAGGAGAAATTTCTTGGTGAAGGTGAAACTGAGCAATGAACTTAGAGCGGAAGGAAGCCTTAGGATGTAGGACTACCTTATCTTGATGGAAGACAAAACCTGGAGTAACAAATACCAAGGCCTGATTGTTTACATATTGAGGTAAAATATCTTCTTACCAGGTGGTGGTCTGCAAAGGGAGTAGCTAGAACTGCAGAGATTGCAGAGAGCTGGACTTTCAGGGATGCAGGTTCATGGTCCTTTCAAACCCTATCTGCATCTTTTAAAGGTTTATTGGAGCAGAGATTGATGATCCAGATTCTGTGACAGGCACCACTTGTGGAAAATAGACAAGGATCTGTAGAAGAGGGTCATCTGCCTCTCAGCATGGTTTGGACGACAGGCTCAGATACACCCTGTAGTCTTAAGGATTCCTGCTCAGCCTCCAGGCCTTGAGCTGGAAGGAAGCTGGATCCAGGAAGAAGAGGACCTGGTCATAACAGGTCTGGGATGTTTGGCAGAGGCATGACTGACAGTTAAAGTAGATCGGCATACCAGGGTTTCCCGGACCCATCTGGAGCGATAAGCATGACATTTGATATGTCTCCCTTATCTTATTATCTCCATGAGTACCAGGACACAAATCGCATTCTGTGCCAGGGCCGGAGGTTCGAGCCATCTGGATAGGTAGGTCTGACATTGTCTGTTCTGAGAGGAGTCCATCATATCTATTGAAGGTCTCCTAAAGTTGCTGTTACTGAATGAAACGCTTCTTTGTTTAGAGTCCACACTCCTGGATCCAATTTCTTGCGGCTTAGAAAGTCAGCCTGAACATTTAGATGACCTGACAGGAAGGATGCGGAGAGCATCTGCAGGTTTTTTGTTACCCAACAGAGAATACCCAATGCATGGATGTTGAATGTAGTGCTCCCTTGTGTAGAAGGTAGTGTACTGCTGATATATTGTCTGATCTAATCAAGACAGCAGTACTTTGTAGATCGGCCTAAAATATTTGACAGATTTCTAAAACATTCATGTGTAGACTGAGTTGTCCAAATGCCGTCAACAGTGTGCAGATTCCAGATGTTCCTCAATCTGTGCTGCTGCCGCCTGTACACAGGATCTGCCAGTCTGGCTCAATAAGTGGGCGGCCCCTTGAGGGCTTTTCTGGGGAGTCTACCACTACAACTGCTTACTGGTGGGCCGGAACACTGGAATCCTGTGGGTCAGGTAGGGGGGGATTTCTTTTGTAATAACAGAGATAATTTTCTTGGGTTAAAGTGAATGAACCTAGGCCTATGGTAGGATCTGATAAGTTGATGAGAGGCATTACGGTAGTCGTGAAAAGCTTTATTGCGGTGTGGAACTTCCACTGAAGAAAAGGCCAGGATTCTGTTGAAACTGCGGTGCTGGGTATTTAGGGACAGGGTTACTTGCCCTTGACTGGTATTGAGTTGCATCCCCAAGAATCTTAACTGTTGGGAGGGAGAGCTTCTTTCCAAATTGACTATCCAGCAGAGTTTGCCGAGAAGGTCCCGGCAAATGTTTGTGCTGGTTACTGATTGGGGATATGATATCTCACTAATCAGAATGTTGTCTAGATAGCAGGCCACTTTGATCAGATGAATATCGCAGCATTGTCATTACCTTCATCTTTGTGGAGACTCTTGGGGCTGATGCCAATCCAAATGGGAAGTCCCTGTACTAATACGGATGACCGAAGATCTGGAATCTGAGGTAGTTCCTGTTTGTTTCCCAGATCAGGACATGATAGTATGTGTCACACAGATCTATTCAGGTGACTAAGACATGCGGATGTATCAAAATTAGAGTTGATGACTCAATTTCCATTTTGAAATGACAGATCTTTAGTACAGAGTTGAGCTTCTTAAAGGTCCAGAATGAGGCATAGCCCCATAAAAAGAGTGGAATGGAGCACCTGAATCTCTGATGTAGTGGGACCTCTCTATCTATTAAGGGAATGGAGGACTTGACACATGAGGAATGACTAGACATACCTGGATGAGGTGGCCTGGGGACACCCCTTGAGATTAAAGGAAAGGAGGTTTAGACTTCAATAGAGGAAGGGGTTCACAGTAAGGTCTGTTAACCACCTGGGTGCCAGAGCAGCACGGAACGCACAGCTTGCAACTCACTCAGTACCACTCCTGCACCCAAAGGGTCAAATTGTAGAATTCCTTGCCCAAGGAAGTGGTTATGGCAGCTATAATGGATACATTTATTGCAAAAGGGAACATACAGGGTTATACTAATTAGTAGTAGGCAATTCAGGAAGGTCCAATAAATGACTAATGTAATTGATAGCAGGATAGCTATACAATTCTCATGTCACTAGGGTATGAGGCAAACGTTGAACTTGATGGACCTGTGTCTTTATTTAACCTAATTACTATGTACCCTGTTTGAAGTAGAATCTGTACTGCCTGTTTCATCTGTAGAGACCTTGTTTTTATATAGATGACATGAAGCGAAGAATCACATGGACAGGTTGAAATTCCAGAAACCATCTGTCGTGATGAACTAGACTCCAGACCTGGTTGGTCTGTCTTTATTTTTGGAACTGCCATCTTTTTTGGAAATAATTACCATTTCCAGATCTCTGATTTTGGGGAAGGCCACACTTCCTCTTGGTCGTATCCCCTATCTGGCTTGTATCTTCTGACTTCTTAAAAGACTGATGTCTGAAGTCACCGGTTTTGGTAGGAGAGTCTCTGACTCTTTTCTCCTGGGGTAAAATGGGATCTCGATGACCTCTTGATAATTTCTTCTGGCAGGTCTCACAATAGCTTAGTTCCAGAGAAAGTCAAAGAGACCAGTCTGTATTTAGAAGAGTCTGCTTCCCAGGCTTTGCTCATCGAATCATAAGAATAGCTGAGTCTCTTTGATAGAACCCAGTTCTTTTAAGCTATGGAATCTAGAGACTGAATACTCAGTTTCTTCTAGTTTGATTAGCCATATATATATATAGTGTATGAAAGATGCCATGGGAATGGCAATGGTCAAATTCTGCCCAATTGTTTTCACTTCACTAGTAATAATATCTTGTATAGAGCTGTGCACCGGTATGTGGGGGCTTGATTTCTTATATCCCACAATACAGTATCCATAAGTCAAAGCCATCTGGTCAAAAGATTTTCTCATGGCCCTTACCAGTCAGTTCAGCTGATCAATAATGAAGCTGCCAACTTATCTGGTAATCTCAGCTTCTTCAGCTGAGGAGACTGCAGATTCAAGATCAGTGAAACCATCTTCATCATGCACCCTAGATGGTCCTTCACCTGGGTCAGAAATTCTAGGATGCCTTTGTGCTGCTTCCTGCAATGTCTTCTTCCAGCTAAGAAAGTCCTGGAACTGAGCAGGTAAAATACTAGCAGCAGCATGCTAAGGTAGTAGCACCGACTTTGGCAGGGCCTGTCATAGCTATATCCTGATCACACCCTGCACAGGTTTGGTCTTTGGGTCTAACTTCTCTGCCTGGGAGGGTCAGAAGCCTTGGGCTTTTCCCTATAACATTCGTTAGGGGTAAACATAGTGCAAATGGAATAGCAGCAATAAGCAATATTTCACAGTAAGTATAGAAGGCAACCACAAAGGCTTGTATGACTCAAACAAGCAATAAATATATATTTAAGGCAAATGGAACACCACAAGGGTTACTCACTGTGCCTGCATGTCATCCGGAATGCGTGTTTTGTCCCAGGTCCATCGAACAGCCTGTTTCCTTTATGTGTTTCACCAGTGGAATGCAAAAGTGCTGAACTTCCGGTTGAGACAAGACTGCTCTACACGCGCGTACTTTCAAACCAGCACTCTGAGCTGGATGGCAAGAATGGAGGACTGAGCACTGAACTGTATGTCTGGCCAGAACCCCAGGCCCAATTAAATTGGAACCCATGAGACCTCACCAGGATTCTGAGGTATGAGGTTCCTTTGCAAGGTGATGTAAGCCGCGATTAGGCAGGCCACATGGGAGAGAAAATAATAACATAGTACTTTCAAAGTTTAAGATGAGAGAGAGAGAGGCAAAAGGCCTCTGTCTTCCAGCTTGGTAGGACCAAAATAACTGCAGGGGGAAGTGAGCTCACAGAATTTATATTTTTTGATTGGTCCTACCAGCTGGGAGGCAGAGCAAATTACCTACAGTATGCCATGGACTGGACACAGAGGAAAGCCTGATTTTTTTGGAAGTCTACAGAAAGCGATTTTGGAAAATAAGAAAGGTCATATTGTCACTGTTCATAATACATTTCTAAAAAGCAATATTAATAGATCCAACAGAAATGGTTATAGAGAAAGTCTTAATTAGAAAATGTGTGGACTAGCTGACCATTGGCGACTAGCGAACCCCATCAAACAAAGAATAGAATGTTTTGAAACTCCTGGTCTAGAATTTACCTCTTATTGGTAGATCAGCATTTCCTCGGAAGGATTATTGATTCTAGCATATTCCCAGAGATTTGGTCAGATCACTGCTCGATTGTCATGAGATGTAATTTACAGTTAATGGACAAAACAACAAAAAGATGGAGGCTCAATGAATGAATGTTGTTAACCCCTTAACGACATGTGACGTACTATGACCGTCACAGTCCTTGAAATACTGAAGGACCGATGACGGTCATAGTACGTCATGTACTTTTTACTTACAGCATTCTACCGGGAGCGCTGTAAGTAAAAGTAGGGCCTGAAATTGACTGCTCCAAGATCGGAGCGATCTCTATCAGGCCCCAAAGTGACGTGCCGATACACGCAACAGGTCACGTGTACCGGTGCATCGGCGTGGATCAAAGCGGTCCTTATGGGACGGAAACGTCCCAGGACCGCCGGTCGCTAAGGGGTTAAACAAGGCTATTAAAAACTCTCTTTGCAATTAATGACAATGGTGATGTAATTTACGTGACCTTATGGCTCACCCATAAAGATGTAATAAGGGGAGAGAAGATTAAATTGGCCAAAACCCAGACTAAAATCATTGGGCTGATCAAAATCAGGTTTTTGAAAGCCAAACTAAAAGAACACAAAAAACAAACGATTCATCCAAGTAGAGTGGTTGCGAGAGAAATTTGTAAAGTTAAAGAGCAATTAATCTTTCTGGATAAGGAAGTTAGTATGGAAATGGACATTACATGTGGGCTAACGAGCCACATTCTTGTATGGCAAATCGACTAGAACCGTGGGAAGAAAAACTATGGAAAGCACAGTGTGCGTTCCAAAGTAAGTGACATCATGAACGCATTTCAGAACTACTATGCCAACATTTACAAAGGGCAGGGTAATTTCCAGGAAGAAGAAATGGGAAATTTCGTATCTTCCTTCCGTTTACATGGTTTAAATGCAGAGGGACTATTTAAACAGACCTATCAAAATTGAAGAGTTAGAAAATGGAATTAACGGTTATTGAAAAAGTACAGTAAATAGGGAGGCCAATTTAGCCTCCATAACAGTCAGAAAATAATGAGGACGTTAGCAACTATAGACCCATCTCCCTGATCAACTCTGATATAAAGATTTTATCTAAAGTATTATCCATAAGGTTAGGTAAATTTCAGTCACATTTAATTAATAAGAATCAGTGTGGTTTTGTTCCCGGAAGGCAAATGAAGTATGATGTTTTAAATATATGTCACAAATAGTAGAAGTGCCAACAAGAAATAATGTATTGGCATTGAAAAGATTTAAATCTGATCGTACCGTCAGCGCTTGCACTTCCTTCAGAAGAGAACCAGGTGCCCCAGTGCCCGTCTGGGCGGCTGGTTCCCTCTGCCTTCAGTTTCTCACAGCTCATGCCATCGTCTGTCATCCGGAAGAGAACCTGGCACCCTAGTGCTAGTTAGGACAGCTGGCTCCCTCTGCATTTAGCCCCTCGTGGCTCCTGCCACATCTAGCTCCTACCTTCCGCATCCGGCTGCATTGTACGGGTGCGTGTCACTGGGAATCCCTCTAGTGACGCTGCGTCCCGATTCTTAAAGGGACAGGCTCATTTAATGCTCCACCTCCTGGGGCTGGGGGAAGCTACTTAAACTGTCTGAACTCAACACCAGTCGCCCTTTCGTGGTGTTCCAGTGCAGTCTTTTTGAGTTTGGTGTCCGTGTATGATCCTTGGCTTGTTGATCCGTCTTGCCCAGTGCCCAGTGTTGTGGCTTGTCGGACTACAAACTTGGTATTGACCCATCGGCTCTGGCTGACTACCCACTCTGGTATTGACCCCTGGCTTGTCTGACTATCCACTTGGTATTGACCATCGGCTCTGGCTTACCACTCGCTCTGGTATTGTCCCCTGGATTGTCTGAACTACCACCTAATACTGACTGTAGGCCTAAGTCAGTCTGATACTCCCTTGTTGCGACCTATTCACATTGGAAATCTTCCTGGGTTCCAGCCCCAGTTTGGTGCTACTGCACAGTTTCCTGCTATTGAGACTTCTCAGGAGCAGTCTCCTATTTCTGGTAGGAGTTGTTTGCTTCCTGTTCAGCTCTCTACTCTTTTACTAGTGTCAATTGTATTACCCATTGAGTATCTACGTTATTCAATAAAGTTGGTGTTTCAAATATTGTACTGTTTCTTTGTCCGTTCCTTTGTATCTGTGACAAGTACAGAACATTCCTTCTTGAAATATAGGGAGGGCAACAAAGATTGCAAAAAGGCAAATTAGGTTAGCAAAAATAGGTAATGAAAGTCGAATTGCAAAGGAGAGCAAGACTAATAAAAAAAAAAATGTTTTTCAAAGACATAAATAGCAAAACACTTAAGAGGGACTGCATTGGACCTTTAAAAAATGAGATAGGTGATTAGAGAGGATAAGGAAAAGGCTGAAGTTCTAAACACTTTCTTTGCATCAGTATATACAAGGGAACGTGGAATGGTAGAACAGCCTCATCAAGGAACAAATAACCCAACACCTGTTAATGGTATGGTTTTAACTCAAGAAGACGTCATGGGAAGACAGACCAAAATTAAGACACAAAGCACCAGGTTCTGATGGTAACAGTAAGTCGATGCGGTTGAAAAAGAGACACGCATCCAAGTCCATCCCACATCAAATCACCCGTTAATCAAGACAAAAAAAAAAAAAAAATTAAGCAATTCCCAATTAAGCCCCATTGTGAAAAAAAATATATATAAATGGTAATCATATCACCCCATAGACATCTCTAATGTAAACAAACCCAGTTTGGCTAGTCTCTCTCTCTATAACTCAGATCCTCCAATTCCCTTATCAGTTTTGTTGCACGTCTCTGCACTTTTTCCAATTCAATAATGTTTTGGTTTTTTTTTTTGCCCAAAACTGTACTCCATATTCTAGGAGGCGGCTTATCCATGGATTTATATAGAGGCAGAATTATATCAGCATCATGTGCATCTATCTCCCTTTTTATGCAGGATTTTACCCTATTTGCTCTTGCTGCAGCTGAGTGGCATTGCTGTGAAGTCTATCATTTCTCCTCTCTCTCTCTATAAGGAGGATTCCCCAAGTAGTTTCCCATTCAGTTTAAATGTATCATATTTGTTTCTACAGCCCAAATGCATTACCTTATATTTATCTACATTAAATGTCATCTGACACTTTTCTGCCCATTCTCTCATTTTATATAAATCCTTCTGCAGAGAAAAACATCCAGCTCTGTATGTATTTCCTGAATGTATGTGCAGTGCCATACCTATGAGAACAGCAAGCGTGCCCTGCCATACCGGCGACTACAGCCAATGTGCCCGGCCACACCTGTGAGGATCAGTACGTGTCATGTACCATATTACACAAAATGCAACCATAATGCTCTCCATGTATATAAATGAAAATCAATATATATTGTAACAGCCAGTGTGCCATGTACAATATAAATACAATATCCCACCCTTATGAGCACAGCTAATGTGGCCCTCCATGTGCATGAGTACTGCTAATGCGGCCAACAATATTTAACAGCATAGTCAGTATGCACCTCCATGTTTGTGAGTTGAGGTAGCATGTCCCTAACCCACCCCAGACCTCAGAAGATATCCAGCTTTACCTCCAGGCCTGTGTTTACAAGTAATAAGTCTCTGTACTGTGCCAATGCTTTTCTACAGGCCTCAGCTGCAGTATACACTTTAATGTTCCCACCATTGACCCTTAATTACAATTTATCTTGAGCAGGCCTCATGCCTAGCATATAGGCAGCAGTTTAAATGTGTTTTTTTGTTTTTTTTTCCTTTGGGTGTGCTTACCAAAAACTGGATTGGAATAGTACTTTTTGAAGCTTTGACCAGCTTCTATTGGTTTAAGCACCCCTCCCACCCCCAGGTGCAATGCTCATTGTCTCTATGATACTATATAATGCCTGTCAGAGAGTCTCTCTCCATTAATGAGTAAAGCTGGCAAAGATTCAGCTCTCAGGATAACGTAAATTAAGGTTAGTAAATGCCTAAAATAGGAGAGATTCAACTCATAAGACAAAGCATATTAAGGTTAGGTACTTGCCAAAAATTAGGTACCTTGGCGTTGGTGGCAAGCTTAGCATTCTATGGCCATATAATGTGACAATCTCCATCTTCAATATAGTAGGGATATGCAGGCACAATGCTGCAGAGTAAAGGGTTAATAGTGATGAAAATTTGGATGTGCACCAATATTTTGTGTATTTGCTCTTAGCAGCTTTGGTGTTTCACATTCCTCATCCAAGGGTTCTTCAGGAACTCAGTGCAGTGTTAGCAAGATCCCTCTTTTTACTCTTTAAAGATTCTCTCACCACAGGCTCAGTGCCACAAGATTGGAGTAGAGCCAACGTAGTGCCTCTATTTAAGAAGGGAACTAAAACAGAACCTGGGAATTATAGACCTGCGAGTTTGACCTCTGTAGTGGGAAAACTGCTAGAAGGGATAATAAGGGACTATGTTCAGGATTACACTACAATAAATAAGATTATTAGTAGGAATCAACATGGTTTTATAAGGAACATGTCATGCCAAACTAATCTTTTCAACTTCTATCAAGAAGGAGCAACCTAGATAATAGTAAGGCAGCTGATAATATAACTAGAGTTTGCAAAGGCATCTGATACAGTGCCATACATGAGGCTGGAGTATAAAATAAGACAATTGGGACTAGAGGACAACCTTTGCACTTGGATAGAAAACTGGCTGAAGGATAGGGAAGTGGGTGTGGCTGTAAATGGACAGTTCTCCAATACAGTTAAAGTAGAGAGTGGAGTACCTCAGGGTTCAGTACTTGGTCCACTGCTTTTTAACATGTTTACATATGCCTGGAAATAATTAAAGGAAGCAAAATATCAATATTTGAAGATGACACACATTTATGAAGGATAATAAATTCAGAACAGGATATTTGTTCTCTACAGATGGATTTACATAAAATGTCAGATTGGGCAAACAAATGGAATATGAAGTTTAATATAGGAAAGTGTAAAGTCATGCATTTGGGAAGAAAAATTCCCAGTGCTACTTATGAACTTAAAGTGGATGTGTCACCTATAAGACAACATCCCATAAACATTTAGTTAACACATCCAATAGCATGAAAACGTTATTTTTTATTTTAAGCTTCCGTTTAGTTTAAATATAACTTACAGAAGTTTGTGCTGCAGCTCTGTCCCTGCTCCCCTCCCTCCTCCAATGACAGAGGCTTCTGTCAGTAAGCTGGAGCAGTCTCATTGGCAGAGATTGATATCTAGCCAATGAGACCGCTCCAGTTTCCAGACAGACGCCTCCATCATCGGAGGAAGGAAGGAAGGGAGCAGCGGCACAGCGTCGTGCTGCAGTCTATACGGAAGTGGCTGCAGCCCAGACTTCTGTAAGTTAAATTTAAGTGAAACGGAAGCTTCAAATAAAAAAAATAAAAATAAATAAATAATGTTTTTATGCTATTGGATGTGTCACCTATTTATGGGATGTTGTGCATAGGTGACACATCCACTTTAATGGAATCATTTTAGGGGACATGTTGCTAGAGAAAGACCTGGGAATCCTTGTAAACTACAAACTTGGACATAGTGACCAGTATCAAATAGCAGTAGAAAATAAAAAAATCCTGTCTTGCATAAAAGGTGAAATTTACTCACCGATATTTGTTTTTCCTCTGTGTCCTTCCACGGCATACTGTGGGCAATTGGCTCCGCCTCCCAGCTGGTAGGACCAATAGTAAATTATAAAAGAAAGGGTCATCTCTCCCTCTGCAGTTATTCTTTTGACCAAGCTGCAATGAGAGAAATATGTTAGATCTTATTCCCTTAGCAAAATGACCATACTATTTCAAGGAACAACCACCAAAGTTGAGAACGATACCAACACCCTAGGGATGGGTTGCCGTGGAAGGACACAGAGGAAAAACAAATATCATGAGTAAATTTCACATTTTCCTCTGTATCCATTACACGGCATACTGTGGGACTTACCAGAGCAGTACCCAGTTAGATGAGGGAGGGTACAGAGAGGAATTATTGAGGTAAGGCTGCCTCCAGCACTTTTCGGCCGAAGTTGGCATCACCCGAAGCAAGGAGGTCTAGTCTGTAATGCTTGGCAAAGGTAGACACTGAGGACCAAGTGGCAGCCTTGCATATGTCCTCAGGGGAGGCAGCTGCCTTCTGAGCCCAGGAAGTGGAGACAGCTCTGGTTGAGTGGGCTTTTATCCCCTGAGGGGGAGGAACGTCTGCTGAGTCATATGCCAACTTGATACACTCCCTTATCCAGCAAGAGATGGAGGGCTTTGATGCAGCACAGCCATTAAATTTACCATAATGATGGACAAATAGAGATTCTGACTTACGAGTCTTCTGAGTACGTTTGAAATAAATCTGCAAGCACCGTACTAAATCCAGATTATGAAGGCATTTTTCTAAGTCATGAACTGGATTTGGACAGAAGGAAGGAAGAACAATTTCCTGGTTCATATGAAACTGTGATATCGCCTTAGAACAAAATGAACTATGAGTCCTGAGAACCACTTTATCTTGGTGAAAAACCAAATAAGGGGGTACAGACATTAAGGCCTGAAGCTCTCCATCTCTTCTAGCTGAAGTGACTGCCGTAAGCAGGACAGTCTTTAAGGTAAGGTGTTTCATGGAGATGGACTCCATAGGCTCAAAGTATGGATGGGATGAAAGCTGCGTCAGGACAAGGTTTAAATCCCAGGGGGGAATAGTCTCCCGAATAGTAGGTTTGATCTTGGAGACTGCGGTCATAAAATTCTTGATAAGAAAATTTTCCGCAAAAGGAATGGCCATTACTGCAGATATAGCAGACAACTGGACTTTCAAGGATGCTGGTTTTAATCCTTTGTTAAAACCGGACTGCAAAAAATCTAGGATCCGTGGAGGAGAAATAGATTCCCTGCCCAGACCCTGCAACTAACACCATTTGTGAAAGATAGACCATACTCTATAGTAGATTCTGGAGGAAGATGGTTGTCTGCCCTTCAAAATAGTCTGTATGACAGGATCAGTTAAACCCTGTAAAGCTAAAGACTCCCGTTCAGCCTCCATGCCATTAGCTGGAAGGCGTCTGGGTTTGGATGGAATATGGGTCCTTGATTTAGCAGGTCTGGTGCGTCCGGAAGAGGTATGGGGGGGGCCTGACGGACAGCTGCAGAAGATCCACGTACCACATCTTCCTTGGCCAATTTGGGGCTATGAGGATTACCCTGGCTTTTTCTCTTCTGATCTTTCGAACCACTTCCGCCAATACTCGAATGGGAGGGAATACATACACCAGACTGAAGTTCCAGGGTACGTGAAGAGTGTCCTGCCCCTGAGCCTGAGGTTCCGACCACCTTGAGATGCAAGCCTGGCACTTTCTGTTCTGAACTGAGGCCATGAGGTCTATTGAGGGAGTACCTAGGACCTTGGTCAGGGACGGAAAGACCCCTACATTCAGACTCCATTCCCCTTGATCCAGTCTTGTCCTGCTTAGGTAGTCTGCTTGTACATTTAAATGTCCTGATAGGTAGGATGCTGTCAGTAGGTGCTTCTCTGCCCATGATAAGATTTTCAGGGACAGGCGATTTAACTGTAGACTCCTTGTTCCCCCCTGGTTCCGTAGATACTAGACTGCCGCTATGTTGTCCGAGCGAACCATCACAGCCTGATTGGCTAGATGGGGGCTGAAATTAAGTAAAGACTTCCAGACTGCTAAGAGTTCTAATGCATTGATATGGAGTCTGGACTCCTGTGGAGACCAGTTGCCTTGAACTGTCTGCTGATTCCAGATGCCCCCCCCCATCCTAGCAGGCTTGCATCCGTGGTGAGAATCTGCCATATGGGTTCCAATATGGAGCGACCCTTTGCTAGGTTCTGCTTCGAGGTCCACCATCTCAACTGTTGTGTGGAGGGGAATACTGGTATTCGTAATTTCTGATTGGATGGATTCTTCCTGTAATATAGAAGAAAGTTTTGCAGGGAGCATCTGGAACAGTAGAATCTGCTGTGCGGAGGACAGATGGCCCAGTAACTGAGAGAAGGCCTTTGATGAGTGAACTTTTCTCTTAAGAACATCTTTACTTGACTTGCAATGCGATTCTGACGTTCTTGGGATAGAGTGGCCAGGTTTAGATTTGTGTTGAAGTTGACTCCTATAAAGAGCAGGTTCTGAGATGGATGAAGCACACTTTTCTTTGTGTTGATTAACCATCCTAGATCCTCCAGGACCTTTTTGCAAATGGCCGTGTCTAGTTGTGCCAACTGAAAGGATTTGTTTATGATGAGAACATCGTCCAGGTAAGGAATAACTTTTATCCAGTGACTTCTTCTTAGTTCTGCCATAACCACTGAGAGAACCTTTGTGAACACCCGCGGGGCTGAGGCTAGACCGAAAGGGAGTGCTCGGAACGGATAGTGTTTCCTGAACATGTGGAACCTCAGGAAACGTCTGTGAAATGGTCTGATTAGAATGTGATGGTAAGCATCCTCTAAATCAGAGTTTCTCAACCAGGGTGCTGTGGCACTTTGGTGTGCCACGGGCATTCACTTAGGGTGCCCCATTGTATCTATAATGCTTTGAAAAAAATGTGAATGTAGACTTCCAGCTGTATATTTAAGGTTATTACTATGCACAATATGTTTATTTTAGTTGTGAAGTCTAACAATAACTATAGTTATGTATTTGTAACCTTCATTACACCCTTGACAAACGTCAAAATATAAGGGGTGCCCCGAAAATTCCAGACTGCGTGTTAGGTGTGCCTTGAACAAAAAAAAAGCTTGAGAACCACTGCTCTAAATCTATGCGAGAGAGGAATACCCTTGGCTGAATTAGTTTGATTGCAGACATAACTGTCTCCATCTTGAAATGTTGCACTCGGAGATGCTGATTCAGATCCTTTAGGTCTAAGATTGGGCGAAGTTCCCCAGAAGGTTTTAAGACTGCAAATAGTGTGGAATAAAATCTGTGAAATTTCTGTGTCTCTGGAACTTCCTCTATAACTGATGTAGGAGATGTTGCAATACCTGTTTCATTTGTGATACTCTGGACTTGTTCCTTACATGGGATGTTCTGAAACGGGAACCGGGAGGGGCATCCTGAAATTCTAGAGTGTATCCTTCCTTCACTACTTCCATCACCCATTTGTCTGACTGAATCAGGGACCATGAGAGATGAAAGTGCTCCAGTCTGCCCCCCACTGGAAGAGAAGGAAGGGCACTCCTGACTTTATTGATGGAATTGGGGCTTTTGCTGGAAATCCTTCCTGCTTCCCCCTCTAGCGGACTGGGTTCCACCCCGTCTTCTTTGATCGTTTTTCCTGGTCTGTATCATTTTGCATCCCGAAAGGACCGGCGTCTTGATTGAGAACTCTGTAATGGTGATCTTCTGCTATGTTTTTTGGGGCAAAAAGGGACTTTTCCCCGCCGAGGATTTATTTATAATCTCTTCCAATTGATCGCCAAATAACTTTGATCCTGAAAAGGGAAGAGAAACCAGCCTGTTTTTGGATGCTGCATCAGCTTCCCAGGACTTGATCCACAAGGCCTGGCACGCAGTTACAGATAGGGATGAAGCTTTAGCCAACAGCCTAATATTGTCTAAGGATGCGTCACAGGAATAATTTAACGCATCCTTAATGGTACCCATTTCTTTTAGGATTCGAGACCTTGAGACTGATGATTCCAGTTTCTCTTCAAGGTCAGAGACCCACATGCTCAAAGTGCAAAAGACTGAAGCCATAGCAGTAGCTGTCTTGAGGTTTTGACCTATTGTAGTGAACTGTCTCCTCAGGGCACTATCTATTCTCTTATCCATGGCGTCTCTCAGAGAAGTCCCATCCTCCAGGAGAAGGGTAGTTCTTCTTGCTGTTTGCGAAATAGCTGCATCCACTCGTGGAGGGTGGTCCAACTCACCGTGTCCTCTTCAGCAAAGGGGTACATGCGCTGAAAGCGCTTTGAGGTAGCACATCTTTTTTTCTCCTTGCTTCCATTCTTGATGAATCATGTCATGAATAGAGCTATGCACTGGCATAATTGGACTGGACTTCTTATAACCAATAAAGGCAGTATCCGTAACATTAAGCTCTTTCTGTACGTCAGTGAGACCTAATGTTTTTCTCATGGATTTTATTAGGGGATCAATCTTATCCATAGGGAAACTGCCGGAGTCTTCAAGAATCTCCCCTTCGTACGCAGAGGATCCTTCTGACTCTATATCTAAAATACTATCCTCCTCCTCAACATGGTGGGATGGACCCTCCTCTGGGTCCAAAAGGGGAGGCCTTTTCGTAGAAGCTTCTTGCATTGAGGAAAAGGTCTCCTGCATGGAAGATTTCATCCATGCTAAAAAGTCCGAAAATTGCGCAGGGACTTCAGTTCCAGTAGCCCTCTTTAGGCAATCTGTACATAGCTTAGCAGGGTCACTGATAGGAATACTATTGTCACAACCTGCACAGGGCTTGAATTTAACAGTAGAAGTCTCATCCTTAGAGGATTCTCCTTTTTGCTTCTCCCCTTTAAGATCCTTAGAGTTAGATATAGTTTACTAATAACAAGCAATGTACAAAAACAGATTCTGGCACAAAAATACAAGTAACTATGCAATAAGCAAACTTCTAGCCGCAAATGGCATAAATATATATGAGCAGTAGTATCTACTCACGATCCCAAGGGAGGAAGAGTCTGTGCACCGTGCTGCTTTTGTACCTGCATCCCAGCATACAAGCGTCGGCCGCTTCAGCGTGTCAGCGTGGAACACACGCATACTTCTGGTGGTGAGGACGCAGAGGGGAGCCTTCAGAAGCCCGGCGCCAATACAGACTTCAGTTTGTGCTGAGGATACCGGAACACCAAGCGCATCGCCTGTTCCTTCCTCAGAGTCCCTCCATGTATCCAGATGCCTAAACCCAGCCACAGCAGGCTTGCGGGGCCAAGGTAACACATATGCGCCGCTATTAGGCAGGGCATATAAGCGCTTTCGCTAAAAACAAAAAATGGAGCTGCTTCCAAAGAGAGAGGCAATAGTCTCCGTCCCCCTGCTTAGGTAGGACCAAATAACTGCAGATGGAGAGATGATGCTTTCTTTTATAATTTACTGTTGGTCCTACCACCTGGGAGGCGGAGCCAATTGCCCACAGTATGCAGTGTAATGGACACAGAGGAAAGAGAAATTTACTAACAGATATTTCCTTTTCTTCTGTGTATCTCCACGACACATTGCATGATGGGATTTACTTCCTTCCTCCAGCTGGTAGGACCATTCAAATTTAGATAAATAGGGAACTCCCCCCTGCGCCTTCAGTTATACCTGTTGTCCAAGGGGGAGAATACATACAGAATAACATAACAAATATACTCAAGATTCATACCCCTCATTGTGGGATTACTGCTTGCAGCACTCCTCTTCCAAACTTTGCGTCCGCAGATGCCTCCATATCCAGCCTGAAGTGCTTAATAAAGGTGGATATAGATGTCCAGGTGGCTGCTTTGCATAACTCCAGAGGAGTAGCATTAGCCTTTGTTGCCCAGGAGGTAGCCATTGCCCTTGTTGAGTGGGCCTTTATTTTAAGTGGAGGATCTAGTTTAGCCTTCTTATATGCAGATATTATGCACTGTCTTTTACATCTAGCCACAGTCTGCTTAGATGCTGCTGAACCTTTTCTTCTGCCCAAATATTGTAAGAACAAATTATCTGATCTCCTAAATTCTGCGGTGCTATGGAGATAAATGGATATACACCTGACTAGGTCTAAGCAAGTGTAATCTTTCCTCCTTTCCTATATTTAAGTCCCAAGCAGGAACAATCTCCCTGATCCTGGGGCGTAATTTCTCTATAGATTTAACAAATCTCTTAATTAAGCTATTCTCTGCCCAGTGTTTAGTCATAACAGCAGAAAGGGCAGAAACCTGCACCTTGATAGAGGCTGGACTTAGTCCCATGTCAAAACCCCTTTGCAAAAACTCCGGAATTATAGGAGCACTAACCTGGTGTTTATGGATTTTATTCCTTATAGCCCAAACTCTAAAAGTTTTCCAAATCCCATCGTAGATTCTGAGTGTTGACTTCTTTCTACCAGATAGAATGGTTTCAGACACTTTTCTTGAAATTCCTTGGTCTAATAGAGCTTGCCGCTCAATCTCCAGGCTGTCAGCTGGAAAAAACCTGGATCCGGATGGATCAAGGGTCCCTGAGACAGGAGGTCCCTCCTGTCTGCTAAACTCCAGGGTTCCTGACTGGACATTCTGACCAGCTCTGAATACCAAGTGCGTCTTGGCCATTTTGGGGCAATCATGATGACTTCTGCTCTGTTTGTTATCACCTTCGTGATGACCTCTCTTATTAATCGGAATAGGTGGGAAGATGTACGCTAGTGAGAAATTCCAAGAATGCTTTAAAGCATCCTGTCCCAATGCCTCTGCTGATTTCCCTCTTGCAAAGAACTGTTTGCATTTTCGATTCTCCAGGGTTGCCATTAGGTCTATAACTGGGGTTCCCATCTTCTTGGTAATCTGAAGGAACACTTCCTGATTTAGGGACCACTCTCCTGGGTGCACCCTGTTCCTGCTTAGATAGTCTGCTTGTATATTTTGCACCCCTGCAATGTGAGAGGCTGTAATACCCCTCAGATTCTTTTCTGCCCAAAGGAATATCTGAGACACTTCTCTGTTTAGGCTTGAACTTCTTGTCCAGCCTTAATTTCGAATGTACATGACCGCTGTCATATTGTCCGATCCGACATGAACTGCTGTCTTCTTTACATCTTGCTTGAAGTGTAGTAGAGCATATTTTATTGCTCTGATTTCCAATATATTTATGTGTAATCTTTCTCTGTGTTCCAACTTCCCTGAACTGTTTTGTTTTCCAGACTGCCCTCCAACCTGAGGGACTGGCGTCTGTCGTGATTATGTTCCATTTTGGGTCCTGCAGTGATGTTCCTTTTTCTAGATTTCTTCTGTTTGTCCACCATAACAGGTCTTGGCGCACCTTTACTGGCAACGTTATCCTTTGTAAAAGATCTTGCTGATACTTGTTCCAGTGCTTCAGGAAGTAACACTGTAGGTGTCTGGCGTGAAATCTTGCCCACGGTACCACCTGAATTGCTGACATCATAATTACTAGGCATTTCATGAATTGGTGCGCTATGTGGCTCTTCCTTTTCCTGAAGTTGTTCACTTTTCCCAGTATGCTGCATATCCTTTCTTCCGATAGGGATATCCTTGCTGTCTTTGTGTTGAATTTCATCCCTATAAACGTCAGTTCTTGTGTGGGAATAAGATGACTTTTCTGAAAATTTATCATCCAACCTAAGTCTGTAAGGTGATCTACCATCAGTTCTGTGTTTGTAAATGCTTGGGACCTTGTTTGAGCTACTAAGAGAAGGTCGTCTAAATATGGAATGATCGTTACTCCTCTTTCCCTTAATGGCTCTATAGCGGCTGCCAGAATTTTTGTGAAGACTCTTGGAGCTGTGGAAAGGCCGAACGGGAGTACTTTGAACTGGAAGTGATGCCTCCCTACAGCAAACCTCAGGAACTTTTGATGTTCTTCTTCTTTTATCTGAATGTGGTAGTATGCATCCCGCAGATCTACCTTGGTGAGGCAACTTCCTGGGAGCACTGATCTTATGACTGATGATACCGACTCCATCTTGAAAGTCTTCCTTACTAGGCAGTTGTTCAGCTTTTTCAAATCCAGAATTGTTCTTCCCGAACCTGATGGCTTTGGAACCATAAATAAAACAGAATAGGTTCCTAAAAATTTCTGCTCCCGCGGTACTGGTTGTATCTCTCCTTTCTCCTGCAAAATCTGAATTTCCTGAAAGAAAAGCTCCTTCTTTCTTGGATTCGATTGAATTCTGGATGCTCTGAATCCGTGTGGAATTGGGGTCTGGGCAAACGGAAGCGGATAGCCCTTTTCCAAAATCTGTTGGACCCATTTGTCCGATGTTATCCAGTGATCTTGAAACAGATGCAGGCGACCCCCTACCTGCTTTGGAAAAGGGTCCCGCCAATCTTCAGAATTCCTTCTTAGCTTGCTGTTTCTTGGGGAAATCCGTGCGATAACTCCCCCTTGTAGACTGGTATGAAGCCTGCTTCCTCTGGTCAAATGGTCTTCCCTGATATCTCCTAGAGTCTCAAAAGGAATAAGACTTGTTTTTGAATTAAGTTGATCTGGGAGGGGGATCTTCTCCTCTTTTCTTGAGGTAAAAAGGCACTTTTCCCCCCTGACACCTTCTTTATGATATCTTCCAGTTGCTCACCGAATAGCATGTCACCTTTGAAGGGAAGATTAACCAGTTTATTCTTTGAAGAGGCATCCACCCCCCAGGGCCTAAGCCATAAAGCTCTTCTAGAGGATACTGACAGCGCAGAAGATCTAGCTCCCAACTTCACTGCATCAATAGAAGCATCACATACAAAGTTGTTTGCCTCCTTTATGATTGACAGTTCCCTAGATAATTTAGATCTTGATGTACCAGACTCAATATCTTCTTCTAACGTATTAATCCATATACGCATAGACCTAGACACGCATGCTAGGGCTGTGGCTATCTGATTATTACTGCCAATGAGGGAATATTGTCTCTTGAGGGCTGACTCCATCTTTCTATCCATAGAATCCTTTAATGATGACCCATCTTCAAGCGGAATTGTAGTATATTTGGCTATTCTGGAAACCGCCGCATCTACCTTGGGAGGAGATGTCCAATTTTTTAACACTTGTCATATCAAAAGGATACATTTTCCCGAATCTTCTAGTGACTGAAGCCCTATCAATTTTACTCCATTCATCCTAAATGATGTCTGTAATCGATGGACTGATGGACTAGAAAACTTAGAGTAGGCTTTTTGTTACCTAAGAAGGCCGTATCAAAGATACCCAAGTCCTTCTGCTCTTCTACTAAACCTAAAGTCTTACGGACAGATCTTAGGAAACTATCAATCCTATCTAGGGAAAAATCCCCTGAATTTTCCACAATGTCACCTTCCTCTTCTTCTGAAGAAAATTCTGATGGCCCCTGACTGATTCTATCCTCATTATCTTCCAATCTCTGAGCAGAAGTGCCCTCCCCAGGATCTTCTAATCTATGTCTCTTTCTGGGTACTATAGATTCCTGCATAGCAGAGAAGGTCTCTTGCATAGAGACCTTCATCCAGGATAAAAAAATCTTGAAACTGCCCCGGCATTTCCTGAATAGCTGCTTGTTTGAGGCAGTCCTGACAAAATTTAGCATTATCTGAGGCTGGCAACTTTTTATCACAATTGGCACAGGATTTACATTTTTGTGGCTTATCTTCCTTACAGGCCCCTGTATCTGACTTTTCCTTACTAGAAGAAGGCATCTTTAAAACTTAAGTTTTAATCTGACACTAAAATGCTACCAATATTGAGGTAAAAGAAAAGGAGTTCTTACCTGCCTCCATGTAGCTTGCCTTTTATTCAGCGTGCGTTCCACTGCTAGAACGCACACCCCGCCGCCACCAAATACATAAAATGAGCCGAATCAGCCGGGCGCTGTTTCCTAGAGGCGTGCGTATCACGCTGAACCGCATCCACCTCACGGTTACTTTCAGCCTCTTTCCCGCTTCTTACTGAAGCTGCTGCCAGCTCGCGCCGATCATGCATGACAAGCACGCTTACCATGGGATTCAAAGCAAGGCCCTTCACTTCCGAGCCGTTCCAGCCCACAATTCTCCTCTATGATGCCGGTACCACTCCTGCGCTCCCGCGTGATAGGAGGAAGTTAACTGCGCTCTGCTGCAACTGGCTAAACGCTCTGTCTTCCCCTCTGCCGCCGATATCAGGAGGAGGCATCAGAACCAGAAAAAAAATAGAACTACACTCCTGCTTCCACTGCCGATTTCTTCAGGTATTTTATTTATTATTTTTTTTTTTTTTTTTTTAAACAACGGAGGTCAAAACCTCCAGTCCTCCAGCTGCTAGGACCAGAAATAACTGAAGGCGCAGGGGGGAGTTCCCTATTTATCTAAATTTGAATGGTCCTACCAGCTGGAGGAAGGAAGTAAATCCCATCATGCAATGTGACAGGGAGTACACAGAAGAAAAAGGGGTTTTGATGCAACAATGGATAACAATTTAGCCATTGTACAAATCTTTGGTAAGACCTCACCTCAAATATGCAACGCAGTTTTCAGCATCAGTTCTGAATAAAAGATTCTAGCACTGGAGAGAGTACAGCAAAGAGCAACAAAATTAATGGAAAGGAGGAGCTGACTTATGAGGAACAACTAGACAATCTTGGTTTATTTACCCTAGAGAAAAGACGACTAAGGGTGTATTAGTAGGCAAAACAGGAAGTTCTCAAACACTAACTTATTTGGCAGCAGGAAAGCTATAAAATTCTCATGTCTCTAGGTTATGAGGCAAAGGTTGAACATGATGGACTTGTGTCTTTTTTCATCCTAATTTACTATGTTACTATTCAAAAGAGCCAAAATTCATAATGCACTGATTAATTGGTATTAAAGGGATACGGTGTTTCACAAAAACAGCAGCTCCAATTAATCTTCATAGTATCTGAGCCATGGAGAGTTATTTCAATACTGTCAGAGTTGTAGTTCAAGAGTAATTGAATGATAAAATTTCCCCCTCCTGCCCCTTTTACTTAGCGTAAGCCACCTCCCCTCAGGATGTGGAATCTGGTCTTCTTACTGTGAGCATAAGGAAAACCCTGCCCCCCTTGACAGGTTTTTCCTTATGTTTACTGAATATTGTCCTTCTTTGTGATCCATCCGGACAGTCTTGCTGCTCTGAGGTCAGTAGTGTTACATCAGTAAAAAGGGGCAGAAAGGAGATACTTTATCATTCAATTACTCTTGAATTACAACTCGGAGCTGCTTTTATTTTGAAACATTACTATCCCTTTAAGAAAAATACTAAGCAAGGTTGTCCTCTCTCACCCAAGAGATTTGTGTTAAGCTTAGCCCCTTAAAAGCAATGCATTGCGTACATCTCTGGCACACAAAGGGTTAATGACCAGTAACATGCCACAACAGTCATTGGTGTCTGTGCCTTAAGAACTGGTGATGGTCCTGGCACATTAAGGGTTAACTCCCTCACCGCAGAACTTGATGAGAGCAGGGGGAAGCCTGTTGCCAAGTGCTCTGGAACCAGAGCACTTAGTTTCGCCTAATAAGCAAACTAAGTGTTAGAAGCCATATGACAGAGGCTGTGTTTGTAATCGCTACCCCTGTCACTTCTCTGTCTCCCTCCTCCTCACATAGGATTGTGAAGAGAAGGAGAAACATTGTTACAAAGTGTTTCAGACATCATTATAGTCTTACTACATTGTTTAAAAGTAGAAAAAAAGCACAGTGATCAATTGATCATTTCACCCTTTGATCATTACTCACAGTGATCAATTGTTGCAGATCAGCATTTGCTGACCTGTGTTTTTTTTTTTTTTTTTTGCCCCCTTCCTTTTTTTATTTCCTTAATACGTTTGAATAACGGCGCTCCGTTATCTTTGCGTTCTCAATTTCTATTCGTTCTGGATTGGATTGCTGACCTCTGCCTGGACCTGACTTTGCACCTACAGTGCCTGCCTTTGACCCTTGGCCTGGACTTGAACTGTTAAGACCACTGAAATTAATTTGTGGGTCTCCCTGGTACCATTTGATTTATTTATATTATTATATAAGATAGCAGCAGCACTCCTATGTCTGTTAAAAAAAAAAAAATCATTAATATTTCAGCCAGAAGGCCCGGCCTTCCTCAAGACATATAAACACATAAAGAACACCACTTTTTAAACCCTAGTGCAGAAGATGTGGCGCCAAAGTCAGCGAAATCAGACGCACATGACGTCATCACCCATGGGTGGGACAATCGCCGACGTGCGAAAGGGCAATAAACAGAGTGGTAGCGAATTAAAAGCATAGCAATTCATAGTATGACAAAACTGCGTAGTGGACCAAACAAAGTAACCTTGTCAATTCAACTGTGCGTCCTGCATTGCAGCGACTTGCCTCTTTAAAATAGTGACAGCAAGCACATCGGCAGAGAGATCTGTCATGTCTGATCAAAGCCCCTTCTGCTCATATGGCTGATGAGATTTACATTAACATTATTGAATATGTAAAATAATATCTGTTAATATGAAGAATAATAAGTCAAAGGCAGCACATTACCCCCTAAGGGCAGAACAAGAGTGCATAAGCTATCTAAAGGGAGATACATATGGGCCCACAATGAGCACATGTTGTCATGCTTGGAGCTTGTAGATAGTCAAGAGAGTTAAATCTTGGGGCCCTTTTTAAACTACATAGCAGTAAAAGAAGCAAATTTCTGATTGTGGACTGTTGATAATTGAACATTCCCAGGCTGCTGTCAATATGCTACTGTTAGAATTACTAGGTTGTTGAGTGGATATTCAGAGGTATAAATGGACTTAAACATCCCTAGTAAGCAGTGTCTCCAAAGTGCCAATGTACTTACTGATGACACCCATGCTAGTGGCTAAAGAGTGACTTATAGCATCAAAACAGACTTGGGCTGTCCAGTTTAACCACATGGTAGCATGCAACACCAGTCAGCAGTCCCCACCCATCTGGCCAGTACCACAATCACGTCCAGTTCGGCACACCCCTATCGCTGGAGAAATTTGGATATTTCGGCAAAAGCTAACATATTAATATGTTAATGTTGTCAATAGGACCAGAGTCTGGGCAGAGGTGTAGAAAATGCACTGACTGTTGCGCCATCATGTGCATGACCCACCAGTACAAGACAACCATAAACTCAAAGACATGAACAAGGAAAGAGCAGACTCTACTCATAATGTATGGTAGTGCTTAATTTAGTCTGGAAAAGAAGCAGCATGACTGCTTAAGTTGAATACTCTGCTGGAACAATTTGTCTACTCATTTTTTTACTATATTGTAGGGTGTGGTGAGACACAGGGAAAAGAAAATGGGAGAAGGAATAAGCAAACCAAAGTCATAGTTTGCCTATGGCACCTAGGTCCCATTGGGCCAGCCCTAACATTTTACTTACCAGGAGGAAGGAACATGTTACTCATAATAAGAGAGTACAAATGCCCTTGGAATAAACAACCCAATACTTAAGGTCCCACTAACAGGACTTGAGGATTCCCTGCTTCAGCACATCACCTGAACCAGAATAGCTGAGCCAATGATTGATACATGTGTACTCAAACATATAAAAGGTTAGTCAGCCCTGGGGGCACAAGCTCAGAACCAGTGGTGTAAAAAAAATTCTGGAAAAGACTTGTCCAGATTGATGTTCTAATAAGAACTATTGCAGTTCTAGAGCAAACCAGATGTAACATACATAGTAATTAAGGTTGAAAAAAAAAAAAAAAAAAAAAAAAAGACTCACATCCATCTAGTTCAACCCTTTCCCTATTCCTGTTTACCATCGTTGATCCAAAAGAAGGCGCAAAAAAAAACCCCTCAAAGCAGCAATTTCAAATTCTGCCTTGAATGGGGGGTGAGGGGGATTCCTTCTTGATTCCCAATAGCAATCAGATTTCTCCTTGAATTAACAAGCACTAACTAAATATTAATCCCAATAGTAACGCACATAGCCCTCTATGTTCTGCTCTTTTAAATAAGTATCCAGGCCCTTTTTAAAGGCATCTAATGTATTCGATAGCACCACCTCTTCAGGCAGTGAATTCCATACCTTTATTGTCCTTACTGTAAAGAAACCCTTCAGCTGCTGTAGATGAAATCTCGTTTCCTCAAGTCTAAGAGGGTGGACCCTTGTCCTTTGTACTGTACTGTTAATGAATAGGTCTTTGGAGAGCCCTTTGTATGGGCCCTGAACATATTTATATAGTGTTATCATATCCCCTCTAAGACGCCATTGTTCTAGTGTACAAGTTTAACTTTTCTAGCCTTTCTTCATAACTAAAACTTTCCATTCCCCTTACTAGTTTTGTAGCCCTCCTCTGCACTCTCTCTAGTTCCATAATATCCTTTTTCAGAAAGGGCGCCCAGAATTGAACAGCATATTCTAGGTGGGGTCTTACCATGGACCTGTAAAGAGGCATAATAATATCTTCCTCCCTTGAGTCAATACCCCTCAATACCCCTGCCACTGCACGCTACTGCTAAGTCTATTGTCTACCATTACTTCCAAATCCTTTTCATTAGTAGATTTCCCCAGAGAAACACCATTTAAACTATATGTTGCATTTTTATTATTATACCTAAAATGCATAACTTTACACTTGTCTATATTGAATCTCATTTGCCTGCTCAGTTACTCAATTTATCCAAAACCTCTTGTAATGAAGACACATCCAGTTCAGACTTTATTACCTTACTTAATTTTGTGTCATCGGCAAACACTGATACATGGCTCCCTATGCCCTCTGGGAGGTCATTAATAAGCAAATTAAGAAGAAGAGGACCCAGGACAGATCCCTGAGGTACTCCACTTATCACGTTTATCCAATTGGAGAACTTGCCATTTACTACCACTCTTTGCATTCTATCTTTCAGCCAATTTCCAATCCATACACGAATGTTTTCCCCTAGGCCTATTTCATTCAATTTGTACAGTAACCTCTTGTGTGGAACCGTATCGAATGCCTTGGCAAAGTCTAAATAGATCACATCAACCTCCTCTCCCGCATCTATATTTTTACTCACTTTTTCATAAAATGCGATCAAGTTAATTTGACAAGACCTGTCTCTCACAAAGCCATGTTGCCTCCTGCTAATGATATTTCTGTTCAAGCTGAATTCTTGAATATATTCCCTTAGCAACCCTTCAAACAGCTTCCCTACCACAGATGTCAAGCTTACAGGTCTGTAATTTCCTGGCTGTGACTTTGATCCCTTTTTAAATATGGGCACCACATCTGCTTTACGCCAATCCATGGGCACCATACCTGAAATAAAAGAATCCCTGAAAATCAAATATAACGGTCTGTCCAGGGCCTGTCTTAGCTCTTTAAGTACCCGTGGGTGTATACCATCTGGCCCTGGGGCTTTGTCTACCTTAAGACTATTCAATTGTTTGAACAATTTTTCTTGTGTTAGCCAGTCCCATGCTTGCTGTGACTGTTCTGTAAAAGTAGTTTGCAGATTCTTGTCCATTGGGTCTTCCTTGGTAAAAATAGAAAAAAAGAAATTATTTAAAATATCTGCCTTCTCTCTGTCCCCCTTGACCATCTCACCCGTTTCAGATAACAAGGACCCAACAGTAAACAGATTTGCTTACAGCGGAACTATCATGTCAATAGAATTCATCTCTGATTCACTGTTAGCATAGAATAATGAAAATAGGGTAATAAAATTTGTAAAGTTTCGGCATCATTTTAAACCATACCTTTGTATCAGACCTACATGAATAGGAGAGTGAGGCCATCTTGGCAAAGTAGGATCTTTGTCATGCGCTGTCAGTCCCAGTCTGTCACTCACATGGAACAGGGCAGTACACCGCAGGAACAGACAGTGAAGACACAAAGATCCCTCTTCTCCAAGATGGCTGCACTCTCCTATTTATGTAGGTCAGATACAAAGTTATGATTTTAAACTATGCCAAAACTTTACAAACTTTATTACCCTATATTCATAATTCCACTTATACTAACAATGAATTGGAGGTGACTTCTATTGACTTGATAGTTCTGTGTTAAGAGGCTTTAACTTACTGAATGTTAGAAAATGTCTCCATCACAGCCCTCTAGCATTAAATGGTGAAAAACAAAATCAGTAGGATTTTTATTGATCCATCTAGCACAGCCGCTTTGCTCTAGTCCTCCTCTATGTTTTAGTGTATAAACTATTGTAAAAATGTATCTGCATTGCACATACCTATAAACAAAGTGTATACATACTGAATTAAGGACAAAATGCAAATGTCCAGACTCAGAGCAGTGAATTATTTGAACAGCCACAACTAATGCCTAGGATTTCACCTTAACCCTAGGGGAGGTGATTAAGAAGGTAGCAAGCTCATCCCAGGTGAGGACTTGCTGGAACAAGCACCAACAAGAGTGTGTCCTCTTGTGGTTCCCTGAAGCTACCAGCTGGGAACAGCACTGCAATTTTGTCAATCCAGAGTCAAGATCTAAATACGCAGCACAGTAAACCGGGTATTTTACATTAAATTATAATTATGCTCAGGGTGAAGCTATTTAATCCTTTAAGGACCTGAGGGATGTGCAACACGTTGAATACCCCTGTGCCCGTTAAAGGGGTGGGATACCTAGAAAGATCACCTGATCTCCACAACAGTACATATACTCCAGTTGTTTTATATCCAGTTATGAAGAAAATGATGGGTAACAGCTCTGCATTAACACATTGCAAAGTCATGCATTTAAACACACATCTGGCATTCAATGAGTTAATAGATAAGATGGCCTTTTGGGTCGTAAAACCCTATCTATGTATGCAATCAAATATAAATACAGGGTAACCAGTATCATTCTAAGTCGGTGCTTTCTTTCCAGTGGAAATGATTTACAGTTTAAAAAAATAACATGGTATAATTTGTCGATAGAATTGTCCTGGTACCGCATACTATCACAAAATTGGGAACGTACATCAATATCTGGGATCCAGACATAAATCCTCACATAATATGTTTTATTAGTAAAATAGTAAATTCGCCAGAATTTGCAATTCTAACGTCTAAATAAGTGCTTAAGGGTGTACCTGTCAGCGAGAAAAATGTCCATTGCTGTCACACAGTAAATGCGCAAGGCCAACCAATTTGATGCATTATTGGTATGTAGCAGAATTACGTTAAGGACCACAAATGAGAATACATAGAAATCAGAACAACGGCACATCGCCTCTTAGCAGTTGTAGCAAATACAGAATGACATTCACCTCACATATGCTGCACTCGTGGGTTCACATGCACCTGATTGTAATTGCTCCCCCCAGTAACGAACAGCATCCAATACTATCCCATCAGTATCTTTTATCACAGCTACCCTCCCTCCTTCCCCTTGTACTCGCCCGAACCCTTTCGATGGATGCAACCTCACCTCTGGTACACCAGGCCCCGCGCAACAACCCGGTAAGGAGAAACAGAGAAGCCAATAATCGTCGCGACATCCCCATCTTTTCGCCCTCCTTCAGTTGCTACTAACGACAGATACAGCTGCCCCCTGCTACAGTTAGCCGAAATAAGTCTAACCAGCAGCCCTGACCTGCCGGTAGACGAAATCACATCCAAGGCAGTGCGGGCTCCGCTTCCCCCTGTCGGTACCCGGTAGGGAATAAAGATGGCGGAGACAGCTAAGAAAACCCGTCTGGGAGTGCGCGAGCACCGCGATTAGCAAGACCTCCCACCATACATACATACACACACACACAGACAGTGCAATGCGACTAGACATTTGCGTTCCAAACCACCTTCTAGTCCCGCCCACTTTTACCATTGTAACAAGAGACTTAACTACTGAGGTTGCAGATGTACCAGGGACCAGCAACCATTGAAGCTCTGTCTGTTGCGAATCCAGTAGGTCTAGTTATGCATCAGTGAAAATATTTGTGTTATAGGAGGCTCGTCTTCGTTCACATTTTTGTGCATGAGCTTTCTAGAAATATGTTTTATGAGTATTAGTCAGAAAGAAATCCAACTCCTGAGTCGAGCTCGGTAGAAGGTTAGCAATTGAAGGGACAATATATTTTAGTTGCTACCTCAACTCATTTTTGCTTTGTGTAATATGCATACCTGGGAACTTTCAAGATGAGCTGACCCTGAGATCTTTGAAAAATTAACCCTTAAAGCTTCCCATAATGTAGATTTTATGCGATATGTGCCTGCTTGCTCTAACACAGAGGTGCTCCGGTCCGTGTGCGAGGGACCTTTAACATGCTACAGTCTGGATAACTCACTGCCTGAACACAAACAAGACAAGCAGGACTTCTCACACTGTCTTTCTGGTACTAATGGCACCAGTTTAGAGGCTAAGGAAACATTTAATTGGGGAAATTCATATAGTAGGTGACACAGACCTCTCTCACCCTGAGAATTTGGCCCTTCACCCCGAGATTTGGGTCAAAACCCTGAGTCTCAGGGTCAAACCCTGAGAGTTCCCAGGTATGGTAATACGATTCTCTTTAAAATATACATGGATTAGATTGTAGTTTATGATCTTGATAATTGGTTTAATTTACAGATTTCTCCATAGATTAAAATAGAAATGTGTGGTATAAAATTAGTGACAGTATTTGTCGTCATAGTAACCTATTTGATAAGGCTGAAAAAAGTAATAAGGGTCACACTTGCCATTTCCCTTCCCTCCAGCCACTAACAACACAATCCTCAACACACACACACAACCCCCAAATAAACACATGTACAGCTAACTAAGGTGGCAAAATTGTGAGGTCACTGCTTTTATTGGGTTTTGACCTATTTAAGGGAGCCCCAAGGAGTATCCTCCCTCTTACTACGTGGCGCCCCCAGGGCCCCTAACCGCCTGGACCACAACTATGCCCAGCTTGTGGCCATGGGAAGGAAAGGGCAAGATCTTTCAGGCAAGCACTGCCTCCTCACCTCTGGTCCCTCTCCATGGCCGCTACAACCAACCATACCAGGGGAGGCGATCGAGGCCCCAGTGTTGATACACCACAAGACTGCCTCCCCTCTCACAGAGCTTTCTGGCAATCTCCTGCCCTTTTTTGCTGGCTGCACAGCACAAGCCAGTGTGCCCACCTTTATCATCTGGGCTATGCCGCACTGTCAGGTTCTGGAAGAGCCACACATGCCACCCATAGAGGGGACTCCTGAACCATCTATGTCCCTCCTTTTGCTGTGACCCTATACTAACCCTTAGGCCTTCCCCTATAGTCTGAGTAAACTCCTGTAAACCCCTATCCCCTAGGTGCATGCCATCTCCCCTGTACCACCCTTCTTTCTCCATTTTGATCTTATTATGACTAATGGTGGCACCCCCACAGGAGCAGATGAATCTGATTATGGTGTAATTCCATATATGGTATGTTATGCAGATTATAGATTGGGACACGGATGTAACACATTGTCTTTTCGAGCAAAGTGACATCAGTTTTGTTACTTCCCATCATTCCTGTTTTGGTAAAGATATTGTGTACACTTTTATTTGTCACTCATGGATACTTGAGAGTCTTCCATTTTTATTCCAATTTTTTAATAAAAAATTCTGTTTATTTACTAATTGGGGTGTTGTTATTGAATATAGAATATTTAGTCCAGATATATAGCTATACACTTTTTCTGTTTAAAGCACCAAATAGTGTATATTATTGCAGATTTTTTGTTGAAATCATGAGGCATGGTTTGTAGATTTCTGGATGCTAAATAGGAGTGTCTCATATACCATATTTGCGCTTCTCTGTTACTTTGTATTTTACAATCTGTGAGCAGGTGACCTTGAGACCAGGACAGATGGACCTTTATTGATTGCATGTGGCTATAATGTTCTTAATTTTGCCAATACCAGGCAGGCTTTCTGGAACAACGTGTCCATCTGTCCCCACACAAGGCCCTTCTTACCCTGCCAGAAGATCTTTGTGTGCTGCTGCGGTATTCCTAAATTCTTTCTTCCCTTACTGACTAGCAAGTCCTTCGACCAGTGAACAGATGAGTGACCTAACACGAATGCCTTTAAGGGCCTCCCCCGGGTCCACCTGGAAAACAGAAACACACACATTAGTTATTACCTACACGAATATAAGTTTTATATGCATTGGACCGCCAGTGCCCCAATCACTTTATTTCCCCCTCACTCCATCCTTTTGCTCCTGCCTCTGTAGCTGTCCCTATGTGTAATGAGTGAGTCCCATAACACCTAAGGTCCGCCCCTATTGCTCTGAGTGCCCTGCGTATAAGTGCCTTGAACTGGTACTTTGACAGTGAGCTTCCATCCTCGTTTTTCAATAAGGTCCCTCTGCCTCTGGGTCTGATCCGCAAAAATCTTTGCATTGCTCTGACCGGGCACACCTTGCCCTTACCTCTAGCCAGGATCACCAATTGGCCCTTTCTGCCTTGATCGGTCTTTGCCCTCGCCAGCCAGCAGTGCACTGTCTCCCGTGGCCAGTCCACTTCTTCCCTTTGCAGGCCCTTTGCAACTGCCTCATATAAGGGGGACAAACACACCCAACTCTGTTAACATATGTACCATCGCAAAGAACAGCCCCCACTTCTCCATGGATAGTACATCTGCCAATGTGTTGTCTACTCCCGGCACATGCCTAGCCACAAATCTGATATTCTTCCTTATGCAAGACAAGACCAACAGAGCTAGCACTGGCAATGATGACAACTGGTTAATTGCATAAACTACACTCATGTTATCTGTCCAAAATGTCACCTCCTTATTTGCCAACTTCTCTTTCCATAGCTTTACTGTCACCACTACAGGAAATAGTTTGAACAGTGTCAAATTCCTTGTCCACCCCTCGGCATGCCACTAGAAAGGCCACCGCTAAGCACACCACTCCCCCTGGAAGAAGGCCCTAAACCCTATAGCCCCTGCCGCATCAGTCGGTTCATTAGATATTCCTGCCTCCCTCCATAACCATACTCCACTGAATTCGCACAAAAAGGTATCCTGCACTCTCAGGTCTTCACTCAACTGTGCTGTGATCGAATCTTATGAAAGGGCCTACGCACCCCACCGTAGCCTTCTCCAACCGCCGGCTAAATACTCTAGCCATGGGGATCGCCTTGCTTGCATAACTGAGAAGTCCCAGTAAGGCTTGCATGTCCCTTAACGTTACCTGGCCTGCCCCCACTATGCTGGCCACCTCCTTTTTCACCTTATGCTCGGGCAACCTTACCTCCCTCTCCACAGAATCAATTTCACTGCCCAAAAAACTCAATCTGGTTGTAGGATTTACAGTTTTCCCCTCCGTCACTGGGACCCTTACCTCCTGGAAAACCCCCTCTACCAACAGTTTCCAACAACGATCCATATCATGTGGTCCCAAAAACAAAAAGACATCTAGTTAGTGCACCACCCCTGTCTCTCCTGCCCTTTGCTCGACCATCCAATGCAAACATGAGCTAAATGCCTCAAAATACACACATGGGATTGAACAACCCGTTGGCAAACATTTGTCAATATAAAATCCTCCCTGAAAATAACTCCCTGTAAACGTATAACTATCCGGATGAAAAGGTAGCAACCCAAATGCCAACTCTACATCCAATTTGGCCATCCATACCCCTGGCCCTGCTTCCCTGACCAACAGCAAAGCTTGCTTGAATGACTGATATACTACACTACAGGCTTCAGGGCTAATCGCATCATTCACCAAGTCCCCCACTGGGAAGGAGAGAGGTTAAATCAAGTGGTACTTGCCCACCTCCTCCTTTGGCACCACCCCCAGTGGAGAGACAATGAGGCCTTCCATGAGGGGCTCCTCAAAGGGGTCAACTCTCCTCCCCAGACTAATCCCCTTACCCAACTTTTCTTTAACCACTTTTGGAAATTGCTTTGCTGATTGCAAATTTTTTATCAACCCTTTCTGGGTGAGTACCTCAGGCAATGGAAGTTGAAACCCCTGCACAATCCCCTCACCCAAAAAATGAAACCCTCCCCCTATTTGGATAGCCCTCTAATAACTCACTTAGTCTGTATGGCTTCAGAGGTGTTATTTCTCCCAGGTTGGGGACAAAAGTCCCCCTTGCCTGCTTTCTCTCCCTTTTTTAAACAGGTTTTAGCTGGGTGGTTCCCCCCGCAGTGTGAACAGGAATGGATAAACTTAAAAGCCACACCCCTTGAACATGCCCCATCATTAAAAGTATAGCAAACCTTCCTCAGCCTGCTGCCTGTGCCTAAAGTTCTGCTCTGCATTCTTCCAAATCCCACACACCTATCATGAGTAACCAACCTGGACCATGTGTCCATGTCCCTAATTCCAAAGGACAGAACCTTACTTCCTGCCATCCTGGGCCAAAATGCTTTATCATAATAATACCATGCTGTACCCCCAAACATGTGATGAATATCAACAACAACGTCCAAATATTTCAAAATATTCTCCCCCTCCCTTCATTATATTTCAAATAGAGGCCTCAGCACTCAGTGATAAAACTTTGCCTAATCCTAGCCTTCTCCTCCTGCACCCCTTCCTCGCCTCTATTGCTTCCTAGGAAATGTTATAAATATTCCCCTGCCTTTGTCAGCTTTTGAAATTTCCTGATTATGTGGTGATGACATCATACAAGCAGTTGTACTCTGCCTTCTGACCGTATGACTCTTTCTCCTTCTCTCTCTGTTTCCCCCCTTTTTTTTCCTCGTCTAATCCCTTTGATTGCCTTGAAACACTTCCTAAACATATTGTATGTCCTTCGGCTGTCATCTGAGTCAGAGCCAGACATTTCTGTGCCTGACTCAGAGTCAGATGACCCAGTGTCTATCGCATCTTCCTCCCATGAAACAATTGAACTTGTATCAGAAGACTCACCAAATGCCATGTCTCTTGCCGCCGATGTCCCCAACTTCCTGCTTTCCTGGTCACTCTCCCCATGTCCTGCTGGCTGTCCCTACTGCAGCAGTTTCCCCTGTTCTTGAAGTCTCCTCCCACCTTTCCTCCCCCCTCACTTCCTCTTCCCCTGCAACTCCCTTCCCCCTCACTACACCAATCTCCCTGTTCCCCTCTTCCTTCCTGTTCCGCTGCTCATAATTCCTCATCTTCCTCCTCCCCCAAACCCCTGAACCCCCCCTGCTCCTCATCTGTCCTACTACAATCCTCCTCCTCCCAACCCCCTGTCAGAGACTTTGTCCTGGTGGAGCATAGAGGGTTAATTTTAATAGCAGAATTTCCTGAAAACCTGTGTTTAAAATGTGTTAAAATAAGGGGCCTCTATGGGAGAAAAATAACTAAATGACAGTAATGGTGATCAATAGAGAATTGCAGACAACCATGGTGCCAAGCACTAGTATTATCTTATGGGAGAATCTTCAAGTTTTAAACAGAGAAAGCCTCCGCTCTGAAAAATGACATCTTTATATGACGTAAGGTCAAGGTTTAAATTCCTAAAGTTGAGAAATAACATGCCAGGCCATATGCCATATGTAGAATTTTAAGGCAGAGTAAGAGTGCCCTCCATAGTTTTGATAGCATCATGACTGGCTTCTAACATTCCTTGTAAAATTAGGGATAATATAAGTATCTAATCAGGGCATACTGATGATGTAACGGTATAATGAGATGGATCTCTGTCCAATCATCGGGAATGGGTGGAGATTACGGATAAGGTACAATTTGCCTAATATAATGCTAAGAAGAAAGTAATTTCTCTCTCTTAGCTTCCTGGTTGAAAATCCTGATAACATCTGGACCTGGTTCTGGTACCTAATGGAGAAAGACAAAGAATCACTTGGATTGGTAACTGTATATTTTCTTCAGAAATACTGTATAAGTCCAGATTTTCATATTTTTCTTCTTACTTGAAGAAACTTAAATTTGTCTTATAATTGTCTTGTCTTAAGTGGACTGGCCAACCATTTGGGATCAATTATAATAAGCTATATTAGCTCTAGATTTCTGGAATTAAACAGAATTTATATATTTATTGGTAAATTATTATATTTTGCCAAGTAAGTGTAATCCTATATAATAATTTGCTAAATCGTGTGTAATGCCGCGACATGCGCAGTAGACACTGCTGAGCGTGCTGCAGGCATGCGCAGTAGAGACTGCCCGCGCCGCGGCTTATACAGAGCTGGGCGCTCCGAAGGAGCGTCCAGCTCTGTATCAGCTGCAGCATGGGCAGTCTCCACTGCGCGTGACTGCCCTGCAACCAGGTGGCAGTGGCACTGTGGCCCGTGTAACGGGCTGTTCAACTAGTATAGTTATATAGCGTGTGTTATATATATATTAGTTAATATAATTCTTGGTATTCCTAGAATAATATTTTGTGGTTCTGGGAAGATTATAATAGCTAATATTTGATCTAGGGAATTCTTTGAATCCAGTTATTAACCCTTTAACCGCTATTTGTCTGTTGTTAGTGGTGTTTTCTTTGGAATTCTCTGTGTATGTGCTAGGCTTATTTTTTTGTAAACTGGAAGTTTTCACTTTCACTAGACAAAAGAAACAGCCTTCTGGGTGTGGCACCTATTTTAAATCAGTGGATTAACCCTTGAAGTGCCTATAGGTTTTATATATATTGCGATAGTCAGATTTATGATATATGTTGCATGAAGTTGGTATCCTTTCTAGATATATATTACTGGATTAATTCTAAGTAGATTCTTGGTGTAATCTCTGATTGACTATATAATAATTGCAATTTATATGTTTTATTCAGAAGGTATGCAATAATTGAAATCAATACATAATTAAATTATAGTGATTAATCTGGGATTCTATTCCAGTTATTCTCTAAATTTGATTATTATATATATGGTACAAGGATAATTATCATAGGACCTGGCTTTATTTTTAAGGTCAATTCAAAGGAAAATATACCTTAAACCATAATTAGCATAGTTATACAGTTTCTGGGGCAGAGGTATTCATATACACTGTTGCCAACTGTATTTTATTAATTGTAAGGATCAATTAACCTTTTCTATGCTGCTGAGTGCAATTATTGTTATTTAATACCTCTGCTATGTGTGGTTAACCCTTTCATTGCTGTTAATCCTCATGGTAATAATTGTGGTTTGGTTTACTATGTATCTATTATAATTGCTGATCACTCATTTAGCTCATTGTTGCTGATACTTTTTATATATAGTATATTGTATTTTAATAAATTATATATATTTTTGCACAAATATGCGGGATTGATTATTTCTATCAATTTTTTACTGTGAAGTAGCGTGTCAATACCTAATAAAGTAGAAAGTTCTCAAAATTATTTTTATATTGTCATTTACCTATTTAAGTGACGATATCCAACCTGATTGGTTCTCTTGTTTTAACCCTTTGGATACCTTCATAATAAATAGTCTGACAGATTTTGGAGGTCCCACCGAGATCTTTATATAGGATTGACACATTTGTCAAATAATTTTATTGGCAGATATATTACACAGTAACATATTTGTGCATAAACATGTCTCAGTCAAATTCTTCTCTGTCTGATCCAATGGAACAGAGATCAGGAGAAGACATGAAATGGTCTGTAGAAGGGAGGTTAATTTATGCCATCCATTCTCGCCTAAAAATTAAAAGTGATGCATAGCAATGTAGTGATGATATAGAGCTAAGGGTAGAACCCCAATTTGATAAAATGTGGCAGTCTGATAGCTTCTATTATCGAGCATTGAATAGATGTATAGAACAAACTAAGGCAAAGGATTTGGACATCCAGATTTTATTAATTGTGCCTGAGTTGTTAAATATTATAGCCTTCCAGAGAAACAAATTAGAGGCTATGCAAAAAGGTATGGAGCCACTAAAACAGGCACTAAAGTCTAAGATTGAAAAGATCTCTGAGTTAGAGGAAGAGGTGCGTAAATATTATAAACTGGCAAAAACACAGGAAGAGCAAATTAAGGGCTTGATTTAAAGGCTCTCGTTAAACCAGCCGCTAAGTGAAAAAGGCACATCGCTCGCAAATAATACATGAGTTACAGCAGATTCAATAGGTACTCTACGAGAATAGCTAGCGAGTGTAGGCACACACAAAACACGTAACACAAAACCCGTTGTCACTCATGTTAATGCACAACGGGCGGCCAAATCACACAATAACATTGCTCAAGACAACATGTAACATAACGGCTGCCGTTGTCTAGCAACCATGATTGATGCAAAAAGAAATTCAAACACACAGCCAATCACAAAGCCCCAATATATCAAAAAACTTCAAATACACCTATATATACCCAAAAATAACCGTCACACACTGTCTGTTATCGAGTTCTTCAGAGCCAGATATCAGGACCCAGGAGCGGAGGATAGTGATTAGAGAGAGGGAGACAGGAGCATACATTGGAGGTAGAAGAGTTTTGGAGAGAGGAGAGCATTGCACATAATACGACACATAGCACACCTTTGCACATATTACATACACACATACAAACACAAACACATACATACACATAATCCTTTTATTTTATAACAACACCTTACACATTTTACTTTTTATTTTGACAGTGTGAATCTGTGAGTGAAAGTGTGTAACAGAGAGTGAGTGGATCGAGTGTGTCTGTGAGGGCCTGTGGGAGTGCCTGGGTGTGAGCGGGTGAATGATGGCAAGGAGAGGAGAACAGGAGAGAGGGATGGGGAGAGTAGTGGAGGAGGAGGGAGGTCAGGAGGGTATCCCTCAGCAGAGCAGGGGTGGGAGAGGGAGATCCGCAGGGCGGAGGGGGACCCGGCCCACAAGAGCAGGCACACGCAGGACAGGGACAGAACCTCTAGTGGGACGAGTGGTAGTTGCTTGGGAGCACCCCACACAGTCAGGGTCAGAGCAGACAGGGCACTCTGGCTCTGAGTCATCCCATGCCGGAGGTGACGAGTGCAGGATCAGGGACCCCAAACACACAGAGTAGGAGAACACGGCTCATGTGGAAGCTGTCCTGGAGAGGCAGAGTGTTCTCCACCCGACGGCAAAGGTCCCTGGCCTGTCAGCGAGGAGGAAGGCAGCCTGGAACCAGATCTGCAGCCGGGTCAATGTGGTGGCTACATGAAGGCGGGACGTGGAGTCTGTGAAGAAGAGATGGGGCGACTGCCGGAGGGTGTCAAGAACAAGCGGTCTGACATGGCCAAGCAAGCCCGAGGCACCGGAGGTGGCCCATCTGTGCCCATCACATTCTGCGGCTGGGAGGAGATGGTGCGGCAGATCATGTCCCCGACCCTGATCGAGGGGGTCGTTGGAGGAACTGACACTGGGGATGAGAGGAGCCTCCACACTACCAGTAAGTGCAACACTACAGAACAACACACTACAGCAACCAACACCAGCTGCACACACAGTCACACCTCCACACATGTCCATCATTCAGCCATACAACTGCACCAACACAGCACCCTGTGGGTTAAAAAAAGGACACAACACCAGGAGAAATGGCAAGGTCCAACTTGGGACAAACCTGTCAAAGTCCTACTTCAACCCTCCTGTCGCTGTGCTCATCACACACAATACACAAACCGTTATGTTCAAAGTGTCGTCTGTTAAATATCATCACTGTTCACACACAATGTCACCCATGTCCCCACCCCCACCCTAACCCCTTGAGTGCTAGAGGGATCATCAATGCATTGATCAACAATGCGTTGGCAACCCCTCTAGGACTCAAAGGGTTAACCAGACAACAAACAAGTCAATACGCCAACGATCACATGCTACACAGGGGACATTCACTAAGCGGTGACAAAGAGATGGTGGAGAGAAAGTAACCCTCACACACCCTCACTTCACCAATACCAGTGTTAGTCCATGGAGAATATGCAGAAACAAGAATCAAGTTTATAAGGTCCCATTGTACAGACTTCATGGAAAACACTAGAAATGGGGAAAGGAGATCACCGGAGAAGTCACCATCCTGTTCACTTTATCAGTTCAACATCACTGCTTGTAATGTTCCGGCTTATAGCCCGGAGTGCTGGCAGTGGGGAATGAGGTAGGAGCGCGAAGCTCAGGAGCATAGCACACCGGACTGGAAACTCCGCTGATCTGAGGAGTTGCTTGAGATCGTCGCTTGGAAGCGTCGCTGGAGATCGGAGCCGACCACCTGCCTCTCCATGCTGCGGCCTAAGCCGGATGGTATAGGTGCTGGCCGCAAAGCCAAATGTCCGACCCCAGTTGAGCCGGGGCCAAGACCAGGATAGAGAGATAGGTAAGTCGGTAGCCTCAGACCTGAAGGAGAGATCATAGAACTGGACCCAAAGGCACTACTAGCCCCAAAAGAGCCGAATAAGCTGCTAACCGAAGTTAGGGAAATGGGACCCCTACAACACAATAAACAGAGCTGGAATGATATAGGGGAATCGTCGGGCCCAAGGGCCCTGTGGTAACAGACTCCGCCAGGAGACTCCAGCAAGTACCCACCTCAAAAGCCCAACAACTCCCATAAACACCAGAGGCTCCCCATAGAAAAGGTCTGCAACCTGCTTCCCTTCCCAACACCACCTGAGCGCCACTAACCACCAGAAGGGGGAAGCAACAGGATAAGCCCCCACCAGAAGGGGGGGGGGCAAAACCTCCACCTAGCCTCCCAAGCCCTCCCTGCTATAGAGAGACGGAGGAATAGGGAAGCTCAATGCAGACCACCTGGGTCCTGCAATTCCCCAAGATCCCCATCGGAGGGCGGCAAAACAAAGGGCACCTGGGTCTCCCTGAGAGAGAGAGGAAGGAGCGGTGACCGGGGAGTACCAGGTCCGGAGAGCAGCGCAGGCAAAGTCTAAGTGGACGGCTCCCCTGCCCTGGAACCTTGGTCACCCTACGCCAGGCACCGGACTTCTTGTGTTCGGCCCGAACGCCAACCCGACAGGCAGGAAAGACGGGGAGGAGCAACCCTCCAACAACAGCCAGAGGCTGCCACGCTGCCCGTGACGGGAGCTGAGCAAGGCTGGGAGCAACAGAGGAGGCCGCCCACACGACCACGCAGGCGAGGCAGACACGGACCGGACGGGAGCAGGAACAACCAGGAGCCGCTAGAGCTAGGGAGAGAAAGCACAGGTTAGTACACAGCGGAAACTGAGACCAAGAAAGCAGGTACTAACGGGAACCCGACCAAATAATCAGGCAAAAAAATGAGCGTGAAAATCTCCCTTAAATCTCTTCCTCAAAATGAAGGCAGGACTAGGGATGCTGTCAAGGACCAAAAAACCCTGACAGTACCCACTTCAAAGGGAGCCCTCCGGGCGACCTGGTTTTATTCGGGTGATGAAGATGAAAGTGCCGAATCAAAGTGGGCGCATGAACATCTCTGGCCGGCACCTAAGAATGCTCTTCAGGACCATATCCCTTCCATTCAATGAGGTACTGCAATGATCCTCTAACCTTCCTTGAATCCAGGATACTAGCCACTTCAAATTCTGGTTCCCCGTTAATCAGGATTGGAGCAGGGGGGTTACGGGTAGAGGAGAAACGGTTCTTAATAACCATTCTTAACAGGGAAACGTGAAATCTGTTAGGAATCCGCCAGCTGGAAGGTAAGGATAATTCAAACGTAACAAGAGTGAATTGCTTAATAATCTTGTATGGGCCAAGAAAACGGACTCCAAACTTTAGTGAAGGTAACCGTAACCGTATATTTTTAGTGGATAGTAAAACCCAGTCCCCCACACGAAGAACTGGAGCTGGCGAACAATGTTTGTCAGCTGCTCTTTTCTGCTGCTGAATGGCTTTGGATAAATTTGAGTGTACGGATGACCAGAGTTCTTGTAAATTTTCCACCATCTAATCCGCTCCTGGAACTCCCTGTGGGGATCCCCAAAGTAATGAACGAGGATTATAACCAATGGCAGTGAAAAATGGGGAGCACTGCAGGGAGTCATGCAAACGATTATTAAATGAAAATTCAGCAAAGGGTAATAATTCTACCCAATCCGACTGGTTAGCGTACATAAACTGTCTCAGAAACAATTCCAAAGTTTGATTTGTCCGTTCTGATTGTCCATTAGATTGGGGATGGTATGCCGTAGAGAAATGAAGTTTAATCCCAAGCCTGGAACAGAAAGCTCTCCAAAAGCAGGAAATGAACTGTGATCCTCTATCCGAGACAGTATGGGAGGGAGCCCCATGAAGGCGAAACACCTCTTTCAGGAAAATCTTAGCCAATGCTGCTGCTGCAGGGAGTCTGGGGAGAGGGATAAAATGACCTTGCCTGGAGAAGCGGTCTACAACCACTAGGATCGTTGTCATCCCTTGTGATGGAGGAAGATCTACAACAAAATCCATGGCCAAATGGGACCAGAGTACCATAGGAATGGGTAGAGGACACAGAAATTCCACCGGACGTTGATGAGAGGGTTTATGTGGAGCGCATAATAAACAGGCCTTGACAAAATCTGTAACGTCCTCTCTCAAAGAAGGCCACCAAAATTGTCTTGCTAGAAGATCAAGGGTTTTTTGGATCCCAGGGTGTCCTGCCACCCTCGATTCATGACCCCAACGCAGAATCTCCACCCGAAATCGCGGGGGAACAAATAAAGTATGTGCCGGTTGTCCAGGGGCTATGGGCCCTTGTTGCTGTATAATTTTATCCATTATGGAAGACTCTAGGATAGCCACGATATGGTCTGCTGGGATAATATGTTCAGGAGGAGGGCCCGGACTAGGTTCAAACTGTCTTGATAATGCATCAGCCTTAGTATTCTTAGAACCTGGCCTGTAGGTGATATAGTTGAACCTCGTAAAAAACAATGCCCAACGTGCTTGTCGAGCATACAGACGTTTAGCTGATTCCAAAAATAACAGATTTTTATGGTCCGTAATAATCAGAACTGGCTGGGGAGTGCCTTCCAAAAGATGTCTCCATTCCTCCAGTGCCATTTTAATGGCCAGCAGTTCTCGATTGCCCACATCATAATTTTGCTCAGAAGGTGAAAATTTCTTTGAGAAAAATGAACAAGGGTGAATCTTTGAAGAATTTGGGTCTCATTGCGATAGGACTGCTCCAGCTGCCACTTCCGATGCATCCACTTCTAAAATAAATTGCAAAGCCGGATCTGGAAAACGAAGGATAGGAGCCGTAGTAAATGCTTTGTTTAAAGTGGCAAACGCTTGTAATGCTTCAGGGCCCCAATTCCGTGGATCCGCCTCATTCTTAGTAAGGGCTGTTATAGGAGCAATAATCTTAGAAAAATTTCGAATAAACTTTCAGTAATAATTATCGAAACCAATGAATCGCTGGATCGCTCTTTTATCCTGTGGGACAGGCCAGCCCGCAACTGCTTCCACTTTAGCTGGATCCATCTCTAGGCCGTCCGTAGAAATGATATATCCCAGAAATAACAAACGAGACTGTTTGAATTCACATTTCTTGATATTGACAAACATTGAATTTTCTCTGAGACGTTGAAGGACAGCTCGCACCTGATGACCCATGTATGATGGGTACTTAAAGAAGTGGAATAAATCAGGATGTTGTCCAAATATACTATAACATGAGATAACAGCATATCTCTAAAAATGTCATTAACAAATCCTTGGAAAACTGCTGGCGCATTACATAGGCCGAATGGCATCACTAGATATTCATAGTGGCCATATCTGGTATTAAAGGCAGTTTTCCATTCGTCCCCTGCTCTAATCCAAATTAAGTTATAAGCATTCTGTAAATCAAGGCGAGTAAAAATGGTAGCCTCTCTTAATTGATCCAACAATTCTGAAATAAGAGGCAGGGGATAACTGTTCTTGATAGTGATCTTATTTAATCCTCTGTAATCGATACAGGGAAGTAAAGATCCGTCCTTTTTCTTAATGAAGAAAAATCCTGCCCCCGCCGGGGAAGAAGATGGTCTAATAAAGCCCTTGGCTAACTGCTCCTGGATGTAGGCTGACAATGCTTGGTTTTCTGGTGGGGATAGCAAAAAGGTACGACCCTTAGGTGGCATTGTGCCAGGGAGGAGGTCAGTCGGGCAATCCCAATCTCTTGATGGAGGGAGCTTGTTAGCCTGACTCTTAGAAAATACATCCACAAATTCATGATATTCCGGCAGAATGCTTTTAATCAAATGCTGAGGGTCTTCGATCGTCGTGGCCGCCAGGGTGGGTGAAAGTGACAGGAGGCAGGACTCAAAACATGTGGAACTCCAAGCGGTAATTTCTCCCAACTTCCAATCGATGGATGGATTATGCTTCCGCAGCCAGGGGAGCCCTAATATCACTGGAGTATGCGGAGCCGAAATTAAATCAAAAGAGATACTCTCTTCGTGCAGGACCCCAGTTTTCAACATTAATGGAGAGGATTCAAACAGCACTATTTCTGGTCCCAATGGGGTCCCATCAATGGCCGAAACCAAAAGTGGAGATGTCTTACGAATAGAAGGGATTCCATGTGATTTAGCCCACATGTAATCCATAAAAATACCTGCTGCCACTGAGTCAAAAAAATCAGAGGTCTGAAGACTAGAAGAATTCCAGGATAAAGATATAGGGACCATCAGACTAGATGGGGAGGATTCAGTCGTCTTATTGCTTAGAGATCTTCCTCCCATAGTCTCTAAGCCTTGGTGTTTCCCGGCCTTGTAGGACATTGACCCTTAATGCCACAATATAAACATAGCCCCAACGAGCGCCGCCGCCGCTTTTCAGCTTCTGATAATTTTGATACACCTCCAATCTCCATTGCTTCTTCCGCACTGGGCTCCTGCTAATGTGGGCGGGTGGGTGGGAAATTTTTATTCCGCCGCCCTTCACGTTCAGCTTGTCTCTCCCACATTCGACGGTCCAACTCCAGACACAGTGAAATCAATTCTTCCAAAGATCCTGGAATCTCGCGCCAAGTTAGCGCGTCCTTCAAATTATCATTGAGCCCCCTCCGAAATACTGCTGTAAGCGCTTCTTCATTCCAATTGGACTCATAGGTCAATGTGCGAAACTCAATAGCATAATCGCTATCTGGCCTACCCTCTTGATGAATCTTCATTAAAGCTGTCTCTGCTGATGCTTTTCTTCCAGGAACATCAAATATAATTCTGAAATGTTTTATAAATGCTTCCGAGTCTTGTAATAAAGGGGAGTTCTGTTCCACCAATGGAGAAGCCCATGCTAGAGCCTTGTCCGATAAAAGCGAAATGATAAATGATATGCGGGCGGCATGTGATCCAAACCCTTGAGGATTAGTATTGAAGTGAAGGAGACATTGATTGATGAAACCTCTACATTTGGGTGTAGAGGAAGAGGCGTGTGTCCCTGGGGAGAAGGAAAAATAGACACTCCTTTTAATAATTCCAACACCGCATCCAACTTCCTTTCCAGACTTTGCAGATGAGATCCATGAGAGGTCAAAATTTCTGTCTGGCCATGACACGGGCTAGTTCTGCAGGGTCCATAATCTTGGCCTGATTATTGTGTAATGTTCCGGCTTATAGCCCGGAGTGCTGGCAGTGGGGAATGAGGTAGGAGCGTGAAGCTCAGGAGCGTAGCACACCTGACTGGAAACTCCGCTGGTCTGAGAAGTTGCTTGAGATCGTTGCTTGGAAGCGTCGCTGGAGATCGGATGGTATAGGTGCTGGCCGCGAAGCCAAATGTCCGACCCCAGTTGAGCCGGGGCCAAGACCAGGATAGAGAGATAGGTAAGTCGGTAGCCTCAGACCTGAAGGAGAGATCATAGAACTGGACCCAAAGGCACCACTAGCCCCAAAAGAGCCGAATAAGCTGCTAACCGAAGTTAGGGAAACGGGACCCCTACAACACAATAAACAGAGCTGGAATGATATAGGGGAATCGTCGGGCCCAAGGGCCCTGTGGTAACAGACTCCGCCAGGAGACTCCAGCAAGTACCCACCTCAAAAGCCCAACAACTCCCATAAACACCAGAGGCTCCCCATAGAAAAGGTCTGCAACCTGCTTCCCTTCCCAACACCACCTGAGCGCCACCAACCACCAGAAGGGGGGAAGCAACAGGATAAGCCCCCACCAGAAGGGGGGGGGAGAAGGTAAAACCTCCACCTAGCCTCCCAAGCCTTCCCTGCTACAGAGAGACGGAGGAATAGGGAAGCTCAATGCAGACCACCTGGGTCCTGCAATTCCCCAAGATCGCCACTGGAGGGCGGCAAAACAAAGAGCACCTGGGTCTCCCTGAGAGAGAGAGGAAGGAGCAGTGACCGGGGAGTACCAGGTCCGGAGCGCAACGCAGGCAAAGCCTAAATGGACGGCTCCCCTGCCTTGGAACCTCGGGCACCCTACGCCAGGCGCCGGACTTCGTGCGTTCGGCCCGAACGCCAACCCGACAGGCAGGAAAGACGGGGAGGAGCAACCCTCCAACAATAGCCAGAGGCTGCTGCGCCGCCCGTGACCGGGAGCTGAGCAAGGCTGGGAGCAACAGAGGAGGCCGCCCACACGACCACGCAGGCGAGGCAGACGCGGACGGGAGCAGGAGCAGGAACAACCAGGGCCGCTAGAGCTAGGGAGAGAGAGCACAGGTTAGTACACAGCAAAGTCAGGCACAACGGAAACTGAGACCCAAGAAAGCAGGAACTAACGGAAACCCGACCTAATAATCAGGCCAAAAATGAGCGTGAAAATCTCCCTTAAATCTCTTACTCAAAATGACGGCAGGACTAGGGATGCTGGCAAGGACCAAAAAACCCTGACACCGCTTACTGAATCACAAAAAGGGGGCATCAGGTCACACATCACAGTGTCCCACAGAATAAATGCTTGTATGTGCAACACACAGGCGAAAACTATTCCACAGAAATAAAGCTGGAAAAAGTAGGCATTGGTGTGGTGGCTGCAACCATTTAATCTGACTTGAAATGACATATCCCATATCTGATTCCCACATGGATCCACAGGGGTGCTGATGCCATGGATGGATGGTACACCAGCCGCTCTTTGCAGGATACACATGGGAAACAAATAGCAAACTTTGTACCTTGGTCACCAACAGGCCATGACTGATGGATATCTAGGATTGAATACCGTTGCCTCACACAGAGAAAAACAGGCCTCAATCAAAGATATCCCTCACTACTGGCTGGATTGTTGCGCTTAGGATTCAAATGTTACTAAATATGTTCCAACACGATGTGAACACAGGGATCAGTTCACTGGATGTGATTGCCTTACCGGCCAGAAATGTGCACCCATCACAAATCAACCTACATTGCTACCATCCAAATACACATACATAGTATATCACACTCTACGTAGATGGGATATACGAGGTATGTTCATATCCATCATATCAATCCAATGTATTGTTGGATGGGTGTACATATATAGCCAGTAAGGCAATCACACCTACTGAACTGCTCTCTGGCTTCACATCTTGGAAGGATATTACTGTATCCATATGAAGGGTACATATCCACATACATATATGACCATTTCTACTTGTGTGTGTAACTGTAATGGGATAGCACTGGGTAATGTCATCATGATGTCATATCATTGCCATCGTTAAAAGATGTGTCTCGGTCTAAGTCCCATCCCTCCAACACTCATGGTTATACAGATATTGCTCTATGTGACAGGTGGAGATATCTGTCATTTGACCACACGGAGGCTCTTCAGCAGAGCCAAAGTCTCAACATTTCGAGATAAATACCTCTTTGGAATGGTCCACAGAGTGTGCTTGCAAACCATGCACACTCCGTACACCATTCCAATTAAGTATTGTTCTCTAAATGGGGCAATTTGGGCTCTGCTGAAAAGCCCTCGTGTGGACAAATGACTGAAATCTCCATCTGTCACATAGAGCAATATCTGAACAACCATGAGGGTAGGAGGCATAGGACTAACAGCGAACAACATCTGTTTTTCACAATATCTACAATCTGACATCAAGGTGGACTTAACCTTTTACATCCCCCTGGAGGGATAGCCATCCCTACAAGTTGTGAAGACAAATATATGTTGTTGGATTCCCCCCCCCCCCCCCCCCGAGTTAAACAATGGTATTCCTACTGCTGAAAGGTGTGTTGATTCAAAAGGTATCACAGCTCAGACATGGACATGTCAGGGGCAATATCCCAGTGGCCTGAAATTGTACAGTGGTGCTGTTACTACAATATCATATGGACAGCTCTGGTACAGGGACCAGATATCTACATGGGAGGGTGTTGCAACAGCCCCACTATACTATTTCGGGCCACTGTGATATTGCACCTCAAAATGAAACCTTCACCAGTAATAACTCAAACAACACCATTCAGCAGTGGGAGTACCTTTGTTTACCCAGGGGGATTGTCACGGTTTATTATGACTCTCAGACACAAGTTTTAGGTAAAAAAAATCAATTTTATTGAAATAATAAATGATAACTTAGGATGGCACTAACATACATATATATATATACAGAATATAGCACAGACAGAAGGCAGACTCTACCGGTCCTGTCAATATACCGGACAGGACAGTCTTTAGGCTCTACCGGCCTTGCCAATACCGGGTAAGGCAACCTGCAGATGGAATAGCATAACGGTTTTACCGGCCTTACCAAATTACCGGGCAAGGCAGCCTCAATAGATACACAATGTAGGCTCTACCGGCCCTGCCAATACCGGGTAAGGCAACCTCAGATGGAATGTGGCAAAAGGTTCTACCGGCCTTACCAATACCGGGCAGGGCAGCCCAGAGATAATAGCAGCAGTCAGATGGAACTGGCAAATTAGCAGAATCGTTAAGCAGCAAGGCTTTGGAGCAAACCAGCGTCCGCACGCTGGAAACAATACTGAATAGTATAGCCGTTAGGCTTAGCGAGCAAACCAGTGACCGCACACTGGAGAAACAAGTGAGTAGTATAGCCGCAAGGCTTAGGAGCAAACCAGCGTCCGCACGCTGGGACCAACACAGATTTGTATAGCTGAAAGGCTTTGGAGCAAACCAGTGACCGCACACTGGTGTAACAAGTGAGTTTGTATAGCCGCAAGGCTTAGGAGCAAACCAGCGTCCGCACGCTGGGACCAACACAGAATTGTATAGCTGATAGGCTTTGGAGCAAACCAGTGACCGCACACTGGTGTAACAAGCGAGTTTGTATAGCCGCAAGGCTTAGGAGCAAACCAGCGTCCGCACGCTGGGACCAACACAGATTTGTATAGCTGAAAGGCTTTGGAGCAAACCAGTGACCGCACACTGGTGTAACAAGCGAGTTTGTATAGCCGCATGGCTTAGGAGCAAACCAGCGTCCGCACGCTGGGACCAACACAGATTTGTATAGCTGAAAGGCTTTGGAGCAAACCAGTGACCGCACACTGGTGTAACAAGTGAGTTGTATAGCCGCAAGGCTTAGGAGCAAACCAGCGTCCGCACGCTGGGACCAACACAGAATTGTATAGCTGATAGGCTTTGGAGCAAACCAGTGACCGCACACTGGTGTAACAAGCGAGTTTGTATAGCCGCAAGGCTTGGGAGCAAACCAGCGTCCGCACGCTGGGACCAACACGGAATTGTAGCAATGTCACCAACGCGACCAGGCAGAAGGTCGCCAGGATACTGAAGACAGGTGATGAGATGACAGGAACCAGCAACGATCAGTCAGGTCAGAAAACAGCAAAGAAGTTCAGCAGGAACTGCAACACCAGAGACTAGGCCGGAACCAGGACTGGAAGTACTTCAGTATGCAGGAAACACTGGAACAGTAGAGATCAGGAACTCAGGAACACATGAGATCAGGAACTCAGGAACACTGGAACAGAGGCCCAGCTATCACTAGCATAGTGATAGCAAGAAGGTCAGAAACAACACGAAAGGGCACTCAAAGGGTGCCCAATCCAGGTTTAAATAGTCAATAAGAGGCGGGCTATCTGCAGACAGCCAATAGAAGCCCCCTACTGGTGACAGACAAGTAACTGCAGCAAATCACGGGCACCGTGATAGTACCCCCCTTTCAAAGACCCCCTCTCCTAGAATAGGGTTTAGGTTTCTGCGGGTAATTGGCATGAAAGGCCCTAGTTAACCTAGGTGCATGAAGGTCCGTACTATCCACCCATGATCGATCCTCAGGACCATACCCTTTCCAATGTACCAGGTACTGCACCCTTCCTCTAAGCCTACGGGAATCAATAATGCTCTGAACCTCGTACTCCTCCTGGCCCTCGACCTCAACAGGTCCTGGCACCACAGGTGTGGTAGTATAGCGATTGCAAACCAGAGGCTTAAGAAGGGACACATGGAACACATTATGGATACGCATGGATGCAGGTAGGTCTAGTGCATAGGAGACAGGGTTAATTTTGCGAATAACTCTGTATGGACCAATAAACCGAGGAGCCAACTTATTAGACGGAACCTGCAGCTTGAGATTTCTGGAGGAAAGCCATACTCTATCCCCAACCTGAAAGGAAACCGCTGGAAGCCTTCTGCGATTAGCATGGCGCTGATGACGCTGAAATGACTGACCAAGTGCCCTCTGAACTTGTGCCCATGTGGAACGGAGTTGCTCGATATGCTCATCCAGAGCTGGAATCTGTTGCGTCTGAAATGAGTCTGGAAGCAAACAGGGCTGGAACCCATAATTAATCAGAAACGGAGAGCTCCCAGATGAAGAATTGACCGCACAGTTCCTGGCGAACTCTGCCCAAGGCAACAAGTCGGACCAATTATCATGATGGTCAGTAACGAAACAACGGAGAAATTGTTCCAAGCCCTGATTAGCTCGTTCAGCGGCTCCATTGGTCTGGGGATGGTAGGCAGAGGAGAAGGACAGCTGTATGCCCATCTGTTGGCAAAATGCCCTCCAAAATCTAGACACAAACTGGCTCCCCCTGTCAGACACCAGTACCCTAGGCACTCCATGCAACCGGAATACTTCTCTGGCGAACACCATTGCCAATTCCTTCGCTGAAGGAAGACCACGGAGGGGCACGAAATGAGCCATTTTAGAAAACCTGTCCACCACCATGAATATAAAGGAGTACCCCTTCGACATAGGCAACTCTCCCATAAAATCAATGGAAACATGAGACCAGGGGCGTTCGCCATTAGGCACCGGTTGAAGCAAGCCCACAGGGAGATGTCTCGGGGTCTTAGCGCGGGCGCAGGTGGCACAGGCATTCGTAAATTCGGCACAATCGTTTCTCATGGAAGGCCACCAAAATAACTGAGAAAGGGACCATAACAATTGGTCTCTACCAATATGTCCCGCAGCCTTAGAGGAATGGTAGGTTTCGAGCAGCCTAGTACGAAATGATTCAGCGACAAAACATTTGCCCACTGGGGTTTCATGGGGAGCGGACCCCTGAGAGGCCAGGATCTCCTCCCCTAGAGCAGAAGTGATACTCGTGCGTATAGTAGCCAGTATTCTATCAGGTTGGATGATAGGAGCTGGTGCTTCCACTCTGTCACTGTCGGCCTCAAATTGTCTTGACAGTGCATCAGCCCTGATATTTTTTGACCCTGGTAAATATGATACAATGAAATTAAATCGAGACAGGAACAGTGCCCACCTGGCCTGACGAGAGGACAATCTCTTGGCCTCCGAGAGATAGGTCAGATTCTTATGATCTGTTAGGATTAAGACAGGATTCTTAGTACCTTCAAGCAAATGACGCCATTCCTTAAGAGCAAGGATAATGGCCAATAATTCTCTGTCACCTATCTCATAGTGGCTTTGAGTGACAGTCAACTTTTTAGAGAAAAACCCACAAGGTCTGAGAGTTCCACCTTTCTCGTGTCGCTGCGAAAGTACTGCCCCGACCCCAATATCTGAGGCATCAACCTCTAACGTAAATGGAAGTAAAGGATTGGGGTGGGATAACACAGGAGCCGCAGCAAATGCCAGCTTCAAATTCTCAAAGGCTTTCTCAGCAGATACCGGCCAACAAGAAGGATTAGCACCCTTGTGCGTAAGATCGGACAGAGGTTTGACAATGGAAGAAAAGTTCTTAATAAACTTCCTATAATAATTAGCGAAACCCAGGAAACGCTGTATGGCTTTAAGACCCTTGGGTTTTGGCCATTGTAGGACAGCTGACAACTTTTCTTTGTCCATGGCAATGCCATCATTGCCAATTATGAACCCCAAGAATGGCACACTGGTTCTATGAAACTCACATTTTTCCATTTTACAAAATAATTTGTTCTCACGGAGTCGTAGCAATACTGCGGATACATCTTTGATGTGCTGTGCCATGTTTTGGGAGTAAATCAGTATATCGTCGAGGTACACCACAACACATGTCTGTAACATATCTCTCAGAACATCATTTATCAGTTCCTGGAAAACTGCGGGTGCATTACACAGCCCAAAAGGCATTACTAGATACTCGTAGTGCCCAGCTCGAGTATTAAAGGCAGTTTTCCACTCATCACCTGCTCGAATGCGAACCAGATTGTAAGCGGCCCGTAGGTCCAACTTGGTAAATATCGAAGCGCCCTTAAGCCTGTCAAAAAGCTCGGTGATGAGTGGTATTGGGTATGCGTTTTTTGCCATTAGTTTATTCAAGCCCCGGTAGTCAATGCATGGTCTTAATTCGCCATTTTTCTTTTTTACAAAAAAGAACCCAGCCCCAGCTGGAGAGGTAGATTTACGTATGATCCCTCTAGCAAGGGCATCAGAAATGTAATCCTCCATAGCCTTATTTTCATCACAAGATAATGGATAAGTGCGTCCTTTCGGAGGTACTGCACCAGGCTGCAATTCAATGCAACAATCATAAGGTCTATGCTGGGGTAGCATACTAGCCTCTCCTTTGCTAAAAACATCGCCAAACTGTTGGTACACATCCGGCATAGCAGAGGAGGTGCACATGACCTTAATAGGCTGGATGACGCACTTGTCCATACAAAACTGGGACCAAGCAGCAATTTCACACTTTTTCCAATCGAATTGTGGGTTATGTAACTGTAACCACGGAAATCCCAATATCACCGCATGGTGCGGGGAATTAATCAGTTGAAACTGCTGCTCTTCTCTGTGAAGTGCCCCAATAGTCATAGACAATGGCATAGTTTCAAATATAACCTGAGGCGGTTCTAAGGGTCTACCATCAATCGCTTCAATAGTCAAGGGGTTTTCTCTTTCAATGCGTGGAACTCCGTGCAATTCAGCAAAGGTATTATCCATAAAATACCCTGCTGCACCGGAGTCAACCAAGGCCAAAACCTCCACAGAGCGTTGTGCCCAAGACAATACCACCTGTATGGTGGGTTTCATTATGCCCGACACTGGGGACGATTGTACACCACCTAGGGCCTGTCCCCCAAGATACCCTAGGTGTGTGCGTTTCCCGGACGTACCGGACAGTAATTTAGCAAGTGCCCTTTTTTACCGCAGTATAAACATAACCCTTGTTTTTTGCGATATAGTCTCTCTGCCTTGGATAGTCTAGTGAAGCCTATTTCCATAGGTTCACTTGTTTCCCGTACTGGTTCACTAGACTTCAATGCCAAGGGAGGGATGGGTGGGCAAAACATACTACTAGGCTCATTATTTTTTGACCGTAACTTACGATCTCTGGCAATTGATCTCTCACGTATTCTGGAGTCAATTATCATAACATACTCAATGTAATCATCTAGATCAATAGGTAGATCTTTAGCAGCAATTTCGTCTTTAATGTGGTCATTCAGGCCTTGAGAGAAGGCTGCCAATAATGCCTCGTTATTCCAACCTACCTCTGCTGCCAATGTGCGGAATTCGATGGCATAGTCGCCCACTGTACGCCTGCCCTGTTGTATCTCCATAAGGCGTTTGGCAGCAGAGGTGGTTCTACCAGGAGGCTCAAACACTCTTCGAAAGGAACGCACAAATTCACTAAAGTTCTTAGTACAAGGTTTAGCATTCTCCCACAAGGGGTTAGCCCAAGCCAATGCTCTGCCAGTGAGCAGTGATATCGTGAACCCCACTTTACTACGATCATTGGGAAATGCGTGTGCCGTCAATTCCATAAAGATTTCGAGTTGATTGATGAACCCTCTGCAGAGACTAGGGTCACCATCATATCTTAGCGGCAAGGGTGCAGAAGCCGTTAACCCTTTAACAGTACCCCCTAGGGGTCTGGTATCACTTTCCGGTGTCTGACTTGGCGAGACCACCGGGCTAGAGCTAGATTGGTCAGCAGGTACCGTGCGTTCAAGGATCGTTTGAATTGCAACTGCCAACTGATCCAAACGTTGCTCGAGCACATCCATCCTCCAATGGATATTCTGTGCGTTACCTTTACCCTTGCTGTCTGAGGTCATGGCCCTTTCGTACTGTCACGGTTTATTATGACTCTCAGACACAAGTTTTAGGTAAAAAAAATCAATTTTATTGAAATAATAAATGATAACTTAGGATGGCACTAACATACATATATATATATACAGAATATAGCACAGACAGAAGGCAGACTCTACCGGTCCTGTCAATATACCGGACAGGACAGTCTTTAGGCTCTACCGGCCTTGCCAATACCGGGTAAGGCAACCTGCAGATGGAATAGCATAACGGTTTTACCGGCCTTACCAAATTACCGGGCAAGGCAGCCTCAATAGATACACAATGTAGGCTCTACCGGCCCTGCCAATACCGGGTAAGGCAACCTCAGATGGAATGTGGCAAAAGGTTCTACCGGCCTTACCAATACCGGGCAGGGCAGCCCAGAGATAATAGCAGCAGTCAGATGGAACTGGCAAATTAGCAGAATCGTTAAGCAGCAAGGCTTTGGAGCAAACCAGCGTCCGCACGCTGGAAACAACACTGAATAGTATAGCCGTTAGGCTTAGCGAGCAAACCAGTGACCGCACACTGGAGAAACAAGTGAGTAGTATAGCCGCAAGGCTTAGGAGCAAACCAGCGTCCGCACGCTGGGACCAACACAGATTTGTATAGCTGAAAGGCTTTGGAGCAAACCAGTGACCGCACACTGGTGTAACAAGTGAGTTTGTATAGCCGCAAGGCTTAGGAGCAAACCAGCGTCCGCACGCTGGGACCAACACAGAATTGTATAGCTGATAGGCTTTGGAGCAAACCAGTGACCGCACACTGGTGTAACAAGCGAGTTTGTATAGCCGCAAGGCTTAGGAGCAAACCAGCGTCCGCACGCTGGGACCAACACAGATTTGTATAGCTGAAAGGCTTTGGAGCAAACCAGTGACCGCACACTGGTGTAACAAGCGAGTTTGTATAGCCGCAAGGCTTAGGAGCAAACCAGCGTCCGCACGCTGGGACCAACACAGATTTGTATAGCTGAAAGGCTTTGGAGCAAACCAGTGACCGCACACTGGTGTAACAAGTGAGTTGTATAGCCGCAAGGCTTAGGAGCAAACCAGCGTCCGCACGCTGGGACCAACACAGAATTGTATAGCTGATAGGCTTTGGAGCAAACCAGTGACCGCACACTGGTGTAACAAGCGAGTTTGTATAGCCGCAAGGCTTGGGAGCAAACCAGCGTCCGCACGCTGGGACCAACACGGAATTGTAGCAATGTCACCAACGCGACCAGGCAGAAGGTCGCCAGGATACTGAAGACAGGTGATGAGATGACAGGAACCAGCAACGATCAGTCAGGTCAGAAAACAGCAGAGAAGTTCAGCAGGAACTGCAACACCAGAGACTAGGCCGGAACCAGGACTGGAAGTACTTCAGTATGCAGGAAACACTGGAACAGTAGAGATCAGGAACTCAGGAACACATGAGATCAGGAACTCAGGAACACTGGAACAGAGGCCCAGCTATCACTAGCATAGTGATAGCAAGAAGGTCAGAAACAACACGAAAGGGCACTCAAAGGGTGCCCAATCCAGGTTTAAATAGTCAATAAGAGGCGGGCTATCTGCAGACAGCCAATAGAAGCCCCCTACTGGTGACAGACAAGTAACTGCAGCAAATCACGGGCACCGTGATAGGGATAAACCCAAACACATATATATTTAGTCACCACATATCAGAGTATAACTGTCTCCACAAACATATGGCTAAGGTCACTAATCACAGCATCTTATTTCTCCACACAGCTTATGGCCCTCAAGCCCAGCGGGATACAGTGGAGGAGACAATGTCACCCCCCAGTTAGGAGTACACAGAGGAGGGGACCAGCCGGTGGTCACCGTACCCACCATCACCATCCCCTCCAACACAGACTGCACCACCGCCTACTGCACCCTTACAAGCTGGACCACCACAGGCTGCACACTTACAAGCTGGACCACCACAGGCTGCACCCTTACAAGCTGGACCACCACAGGCTGCATCCCTTCAAACTGCACCTCCCCAGTACAGTGGCTGGATGCTACAGGAGGAGAGGTGGACCTATCCAGCCACCTCCACCAGCTACTACCCTCCAGCAGCAGCACCACCACCGCCAGGGAGGCAATGGCTGCCAGGGACTGTGGCCACCACCCAATATGGGCCTCAATATGCCTCCCACATCAACCCACCCTCCTGGATGGCTCCACAGCATGCCCCAAGTTATGATCCCAGGTGTGGTCCCATCACCTACCAATGGCCACCATATGACCCTTGGCCACTGGACTACCCACACCTGGGCCTGATAGGTGAGCCCCAGTGCCCCCTACCCAGGGACATATTCACACCTCCACCAGCACACACATCATTGGGCAGCTCGGGATCACTTGATGTGGTGGGCATATGCCCATCATCTGCACCAGCCACTCCAACAGCTGTCACAGCAGCCACAGCACCTCCAGCAGCAGCAGAGGAAACAGCATCTCCAGCAGCATCATTGGAAAGAGCACCCTCAGCAGCAGCAGAGGAAACAGCACCCTCGGCAGCAGAGGAAACAGCAGCACCAGTGACACCGGGCACATCCACCTCAAGCACTGCACGCCTCACAGGGATGGAGGCGGAGTGTATGGCCCTTCAGAGGAGACTACTCCGGTTGAGCAGGATTACTGACAGCAACATTACAAGGAGCAGGAGGCAATCCAGGAGGAACATTGCACAATTGGAGACCAGGATCCAAGCCCTGGAGTCGGAGGTGGCCAGGGGGAACACACTACTCCACCAGCTCAGGACTGGTCTCATGGACATGTTAACACAGGTCCTTGTGGAGTTGAGGGAGATAAACCGCAGGGAGAACCTGAGGATGGAGAGGGAGAACGTGCGTTCCACTGAGGGGTTTACTGCAACCACCACCCCCTCCAGTGTTACCTCTGAAGCCACACCTAGGGGGCAGAGGGTTACCAGGAGTTCAACAAGGGCATCCACCTCTGGCACCCAGGCTAAGGCCCCCCACCCAAAAAGAAAAAAATGAAAGGCCCAACCCTGTCAACTTTCCCCTCAATAAAAAAAACCTTTTTTTTCTATTCCTGTCTGATCTGTTGTGTCTTCAGTTATGGATTGGATGGCAGGGTTGTCTCCAATGCATTGCCATACAATGCAGTGAACACAACCTCTGCCTGGGTGAAATGTTTGTGGGATGCTACAACATGGGTTCACACACACACACACCGTTGTTCAAATGCAACTTGAAATACATCCCTGGAGCCATATTACACCACTGTGTTATATGGCGATGTTGTGTGTTGAATGAACAGAACATACCCCTTAGCACAACAAATAGTACAACATTGAACATTCGTCTACATCATATGTAGTGTTTAACCCTTTGAGTGCCAGAGTGGTAGGCAACACATTGCAAATAAATGTGTTGGAGACCACTCTTGCACTCAGTGGGTTAATGGGATAACCAAACAAACAGCTATGTGACTTAGCGGGGACATAACAAGCAGGACAGATAAATGGGACATGTAGCAATATCGTTTGGGATTCAAACACTCATTGTGCAACTGACTTACTGGGGAAGCCAATGGTTTTAACCTAGGATTTCAATGTGTAGCACACACATTGATATCCTGGGGTGAGCATTGGGGTCTCCAGTAAGTTGAGTTGTTGTTTCCCTAAGGGTGTAACAGACTTCACCAGTGATAACACATGTCCACTTAGACTGGTTGTTCGTTGATGTAGCCCATGTACTGAGATATGTCAAAGTGGAGCAATATCTCAGAACATTGATTATACTGAGCAATACAGATACTGTGGACAGGAATTCACTGTGGAAGTATGTCCCCTGTATCACCTCTTTATCACTCCCACAACACATTAGTGTATCACTGCCACCATCATCTGTTTGCATGGATACATCACAGAGTCCACTCACTGGCAAACAAGTGGTGGACTCCTGTGATGTGGGTGATGCCTTTCCATGTATGGAGGATACTCTATCCTGGGTGTGGTTACACATTGACAAATGTGTTCTCACATATATCCTCATACAGACACAGATAGAATGGTGATGGTTCATCTTTATTGTGTCTCAAAGTACATTAGAAAGTACATGTGTTTACTGTGTGTATTGTCTATATGCAGTGAACACTTGTATGAGAACACTAAATGTACTTTGAAACTAAATCGTACTACTTCAGTAACACTGCTGCCCTGCTCATGTGTTGTCCACAAGGTTCGACGACTCTGTAGCTGAGCATCCTAACTGTACAGGTTATAACACTCGAGAATTGGTGTTTTCTGTGTTTATTTGAGAATGTTCCAGTAGAGGTTTGTGTGAACCTCAGGTCAAACATTGCATCACCAACAACATCACCAGAAACAGCAAGGGGTGATCTTCATGAAGGTGTTGTCAAGACATCAATCCAGTCACATGGAAGATCTTCATTTCAAGGATGGATCATGTTATGGATGCCTGTGGGACAAGAGGACAGAATTTGGAGGAGTAGACCTGAACTGATCATCAAGCAACAACAATTTTGTCTTTTAATCCCCTCAATTTTCACAATTACAGGTGAGTACACAAACCATTGCTTGACAATGTGTTGTGTACTCATCTGTAACCAATTCTGTGGAGAACTAAGGACATGTGCACCAGCCCTATGGATATGTGCCCCTGACATGTATACACACATTAACAAGTGTTCTGAGAGCTCCATGGAAGTAATGACATTGTGCTGCCACTGTGAAAGTGACAGTGGCAGCCCAGTGTCATTTGTTCCATGGAACTATTAGGACATATGTGTTGATGTGTGTATTCATGTCGGGGGCACATATGTCTGCACACTCACAGGTCAGCATGGAGTCCCTGGTAATCTGATCTACGTTTCATGACCTCTACATTGTGTGACAGTACCACTGTACATCCACCCCTCTGCTGCTCTTCTCAGCTCTAGCACAGTACAGGTCCCATATTGAGTCCAATGGCCCTTTAACCCCTGATGTGCTTGAGTATTATCTAATGCATAGCCCTGGATAATACTCTTTCGCTACTGGGCTAGCATGGTTGCTCAGGCTACAATCATGGCATATCCAGTTAGTTGCTGTCAATCAAGCCCTGTAAGGTGATGAACATGGGTTATATGTTGTACCTTGTTTCTCCTGGGGGTGTGCATGATATCCTTGGGGTCTGTATGTCAACGTGGAGAGTGGAATGGAGGATGGTTTTTGAATCCACACACACAATTTGCCACGTCCACTGCCAGTGCAGTGCTATGTCAATGTTCCTGTGGGGTGAGACAGAACATAATGTGCAGTGTGGTTAGTGTCACAGGACTGATGGGGGACTTGCATGGATTGTTTGCATGCCTGTGTTATACTCACAGGTGAAGTGTTCCGTGATGAGCCTGTCTGTGATCTGTGCCCCTCTCAAGATCTCCTCCACATGCCCGATGTCCATGGCCACTTCATATATGGGGGGGTCCTGGATGTGATCCAGCAGCCTGGTGTCCACTGCGATGTTGTGCAGTATTGCACAATCCACAATTATGTCGCATACCTTAGTAGGTGCATACTGCAGTGCTCCCCCAGAGTGGTCCAGACATCTGAATCTTGACTTGAGGAGCCCAAAGGTCCGCTCAATAGCATTCCTCGTTCTGGCACGAGTCTGGTTGTACCTTTCCTGGGCATGTGTTTGGGGATTGGCCACAGGGGTCAGTATCCAGGACTTGCATCCATAGCCAGCATCACCTGTGTAATGTGAGTGACATGGTGACACAGGGAGCACATGTTGTGTGAATGATGTTTTGTGTGGTGGAAAATGTATATAGGTACTGGCCTTTCTTTTGAGGGCTGACAGGACCTGGGCCAGCACCCTTTAGAATGTGGCCTGTGACATGCCAGATGCGTAACCCTCAGTGAACTGGAAGGCCCCATAGCCATGAAGTGTATGGCACACAGTAGTTTCTGCAGGTCAGTTTTGGCATGGTTGTGGATGTAGATGGGATCCACCTGATCTTTGATTACCTCATACAAGGCAATGATGCTGTCAGGCCTCAACCTGTAGCGATCAATGACCTCATCATCAGTCATTCCAAAGAGGGTGACCCTTGGGTGGTATACTCTAGGCCTTGTAGTTAATAACCAGGTTGGAGGATCTGGGGGCGGGGTTAGTACAGTTGATAGGGAGAAGCCTATAAACCACATCAAAATTAAATCATAAATGAAACATAGCAGTGGCATAAATTGTATGCTTGCAAATGCCAGAAGTTTAACTGGTAAAATAGGGGAACTGGAGCTGGTAGCTGAAATTGAAAACTATGACTTGATAGGCATAACAGAAACATGGTGGGATGACACACATGATTGGTCAATCAATTTGGAGGGCTACATGTTATTTAGAAAAGATAGGTCAAACAAAAGAGGTGATGGGGTCTGTCTGTATGTCAAACCAGCATTATTGCCTTAATTGCGGGAAGATATATGTCATGACAGTAGTGAACATGTGGAATCCCTGGGGGTTGAAATAGTCACTGGGGGTAAAACTGCCCAAAAAATATTAGTGGGTATTTGTTATAAACCACCAAACATTGGTGACCTTGAAGAATCAAAGCTATTAATGCAAATAGAAAAGGCTTCTCAAATAGGGAGAACTTTAATTATGGGGGATTTTAATTATCCAGAAATTGACTGGAAAAATGGAACAGCTAATTCTGCTAAAAGCAGCAAGTTTCTGAACTTGTTGAATGACAATTTGTGTCTCAACTAGTGCAGACCTCAACAAGAGGGAATGCATGTCTGGATCTGGTAATAACTGACAATGAAGAACTTATCTCTAACATCCAAGTTAGGGAGCACTTGGGGAATAGTGACCATAACATGGTATTGTTTGAGATAAATTCAAAAAAGCAATTTAGTATGGGTCCCACCAAAACACTGAATTTTAAAAAGGCCAACTTTAGCAGATTTAATTCATCCCTTGGTCTCGTTGACTGGGATAAAATATTTTCAGGAAAAAACACAGAAGGTAAGTGGAATGCATTCAAATTAACATTGCAAAAATACACATATAAATTTATCCCTGTTGGAAACAAATACAAAAGAAGCAAATTAAAGCCAACGTGGCTAACCAGTAAAGTAATTCATGAAATAACAAGAAAGCAGTATTTAAACATTACAAAGCTGAGGGATCAGCAGAGGCATTTGCAGTATACAAAAATGTCAACAAAACCTGCAAAAAGGCTATTAAATTAGCTAGACTGGAGAATGAAAAAAATATTGCTAAGGAGAGCAAGAGCAACCCAAAGAAATTCTTTAAATACATTAATGGCAAAAAAATAAAGTCTTATAATGTTGGGTCCTTGTTATCTGAAACGGGTGAGATGGTCAAGGGGGACAGAGAGAAGGCAGATATTTTAAATAATTTCTTTTCTTCTGTTTTTACCAAGGAAGACCCAATGGACAAGAATCTACAGACTATTTTTACAGAACAGTCACAGCAAGCATGGGACTGGCTAACACAAGAAAAAGTGTTAAAACATTTGAATGGTGTTAAGGTAGACAAAGCTCCGGGGCCAGATGGTATACACCCACGGGTATTTAAAGAGCTAAGCCAGACCCTGGCCAGACCGTTATATTTGATTTTCAGGGATTCTTTTATTTCAGGTATGGTGCCCATGGATTGGTGTAAAGCAGATGTGGTGCCCATATTTAAAAAGGGATCAAAGTCACAGCCAGGAAATTACAGACCTGTAAGCTTGACATCTGTGGTAGGGAAGCTGTTTGAAAGGTTGCTAAGGGAATATATTCAAGAATTCTACTGGAACAGGAATATCATTAGCAATAGCCAACATGGCTTTGTGAAAGACAGGTCTTGTCAAACTAACTTGATCGCATTTTATGAAAAAGTGAGTAATAATATAGATGCGGGAGCAGCGGTTGATGTGATCTATTTAGACTTTGCCAAGGCATTTGATATAGTTCCACACGAGGTTACTGTACAAATTGAATGAAATAGGCCTAGGGGAAAATGTTTGTGTGTGGATTGGAAATTGGCTGAAAGATAGAATGCAAAGAGTGGTAGTAAATGGCAAGTTCTCCAGTTGGATAAACATGGTAAGTGGAGTACCTCAGGGATCTGCCCTGGGTCCTCTTCTTTTTAATTTGTTTATTAATGACCTCCCAGAGGGCATAGGGAGCCATGTATCAGTGTTTGCCGATGACACAAAATTAAGTAAGGTAATAAAGTCTGAACTGGATGTGTCTTCATTACAAGAGGATTTGGACAAATTGAGTAACTGGCAGGCAAGTGGCAAATGAGATCCAATGTAGACAAGTGTAAAGTTATGCATTTTGGGTATAATAAAAATGCAACATATAGTTTAAATGGTGTTTCTCTGGGGAAATGTACAAATGAAAAGGATTTGGGAGTAATGGTACACAATAGACTTAGCAGTAGCATGCAGTGCCAACTGGCAGCTGCAAAGGCCAATAAGATATTGGCATGTATTAAAAGGGGTATTGACTCAAGGGATGAAGATATAATTATGCCTCTTTACAGGTCCATGGTAAGACCCCACTTAGAATATGCTGTTCAATTCTGGGCGCCCTTTCTGAAAAAGGACATTATGGAACTAGAAAGAGTGCAGAGGAGGGCTACAAAACTAGTAAGGGGAATGGAAAGTTTTAGTTATGAAGAGAGGCTAGAAAAGTTAAACTTGTACACACTAGAGAAACGGCGTCTTAGAGGGGATATGATAACACTATATAAATATGTTCAGGGCCCATACAAAGGGCTCTCCAAAGACCTGTTCATTAACAGAACAGTACACAGGACAAGGGGCCACCCGCTTAGACTTGAGGAAAGGAGATTTAATCTACAATAGTGGAAGGGTTTCTTTACAGTGAGGACAATAAAGGTATGGAATTCACTGCCTGAGGAGGTGGTGCTATCGAAAACATTAGATGCCTTTAAAAAGGGCCTGGATACTTATTTAAAAGAGCATAACATAGAGGGCTATGTATGTTAGTATTGGGATGAATATTTAGTTGGGGCTTGTTGATCCAGGGAGAAATCTGATTGCCATTTGGAATCAAGAAGGAATTTTTTTTCCCCCCATTCAAGGCAGAATTTGAAATTGCTAATGAGGGGGGTTTTTTTGCCTTCTTTTGGATCAACAATGGTAAACAGGAATAGTAAAAGGTTGAACTAGATGGACGCAAGTCGTTTTTTGACCTAAATTACTATATTACTATGTTGGTGGTTGTCTATATATCCTCTGCTGCTGTGGAGCATCCTGTTGCTGCAGCTGTGCATCTGCAGGCAGGTGCTGCCCTCCAGGTGAGGATGGACTCCTGTGTGGCTGCTGAGCCAGAGCCTCCTCACTTGCAACAGGTGAAGGCTGTTGATCAGGCGTGCATGGAGGTTGCTGATGTTCCCTAGCTCTCTCCTTTGCACGCCTTCTCCGCAGTCTTCGCAACAATATGTAACTCAACATACTGTTTGCTCTCTCTATCTCTTTCTATCTCTCCCTCCCTGAGTGGAAAACAAGCCACAAGTGAGTGTGTTGAGTTGTCCCTTTAAGTACTTGATAGGGCGTTGTGTAGGTGTGGTGATGAGGTGAGTACTGACCAATGGAGAGTTGTTTTTGTCCAGGTAAGTGTTTGCAGGTGTGTGTGTGTGTTATAAGATGTGGTGTGTTGTGCTTGTTATGTGTCTGCCATTTGCGGGTGTGCAGTTGTGGGGTGCAGGTCGTGTGTTGATGTTGCACAGGTGAGCTTATATTTGCAGGTGTCCGCTTTGTGTGATAACACCCATTGTTCCGTGTCATGTTGTGTTGTTTTCTTGTTTGTCGTTGTCCCTGTGGTGTTGCTTGTTGTTGTGTGTGGAGTGATTTGTGTTGTGTGTGCATGTTTTTGTGTTGTTTTGGCATTGCACGGGTTAATTTTTCCATTTACATGCTTGTGCGGTAAGCATTTTGTGTATTTTCCTATGTAACGGGTGTTTTGTTTTGCCCATTAAGTGTCTAACGTCTGAGAAAAGTGGGTCTTAACTTTTTGCCGTTAGGTGTGTCTTTTTTTCAGCCGTTACCAGTACCGCAAGCCTTTGAATAGCTCTGGGGTATGTTGTTCCATGCGTCTGAATGCACGTAAGTGTATCGGCTGTTAGGATTCTGAAACTGCCGTTAGCTGTTCTTTAGATGGATCTTTGAATTGCTACATGACACTCAACGCACCCGTTAGTGATTTTTTTTTTTTTTTACTAACGGCTGCCTTTAAATCGAGCCCTAAGTTTCTCCAGCACCAGGTAAATGGGCTAGAGAGCAGGTGTCAAGAAAATCTTGAGAAGGTATGGTGTACAAAAGAACAGAACACTATCCTCAGTGCTGATCTGTTTAATATAAAACGTGAGAACTACATTTTGCAAGAACACATTAAGCAACTCCAATCCCATTTAGACAGGTGGGCTCAGGACAATGTAAAATTGTGGGAGCAAGTGTTGGTATACGGGGGAAAGTGATAGTGCCCCTAAAGGGGCTAGATCAGTGGATCCAGGTATGTTTGATATCTTGTCCAGCCAGATACAGGAATTGTCAGAACGAATGCAGGCCCTTACTACATCTGACTCTGACCATACCCCCTCTGAGCCGGGACAGGATAGTAGTCCTGACAGGATAGTTCAGGCCCAACCAGCTATACCTATCAGGATTACTCACCTGAGGAGGAGGGGGCTGTCAACCCTCAGAAGTCACACTTCTTGCTGAAGTGTGATGATGAGGGTAACATCCCAGAGCAATTCACACACCATGTACCTCAGAACCTCTTAACAGGTCACAGATTACCCTCTAACAGGGAGTCAGTGCTCAAACCTAACAGGAGGACAATGCCCACACTGAGTAGGTTTGAACAGGAGGAACAGTCAGCTTTAGTTGAAAAAGCTAAAATAATAAGATTTCTTAAGGATACTGTGCCAGTTTTCCACAGAAAATCTAAAATATCTGTTGTTAACCATTTAGAGTGTTATATTGAAACACTTGCATCTCTAGGCCTTCATTCTGACCATCATAAAATGTATTATGTGCCTTGGGTTTTTGATATTGCAGTCGGTTTCTTTTTCAGATCCTTAAGTAATATGGATATCACTACACGGGATGAAACAGTGGAACAGATAATACTAGACTTTGGGCCCTATAAAACCCGCCATGAGGCTAAATGTGCAATCTATGCACTAAAATGTAGGCCAGACCAGGACCCCAGGCAATTCTTGTCAGAGCTTAAATGTGCCTATTTCCTAGCAGATAAGGATGTAGATTTCCAATCATATGAGTTTAGGGAACTATTCTTTAATGCTCTGCCTAGGTACATGAAAACCAATCTAGCTAGGGATTATTCGCCCAGATTATCACTAGATTGGTTACTCACTCAATGTCACACTTCTAGCGGTGCAGGTATCGTCCTGCAGGTGAGGGAGTGCTCGGGAGCAACGCTGGGGTTCGGAGCTCGTGAACGGGGACTGTCAGCAAGGTAGCCTTGCTGCGGCCATAGCCGGATAAAGTTGCTGGCTGCAAAGCCAGATGTCTGATCCCGGTTGAGCCGGAACCCAGACCTGGATGGCGACCCTGCCAACAGTACAAGCTCCCCTGCAGGGGGGAGTGAAGTCTTGGGTGCGCTGGATAGGGATCGGTGCTAGGGAGCGGGGGCCACCGGGTAGCTAGAACTCCCCTAAGGCTAAGGTACCCCAAAAAGAAGAGCTACACTGACCTGAGGTACAGGGAGTGGCGAAGAATGCAGACAGGAGCCAGGGATGCTGGAAGGATTCCAGAGAAGATCGGACAAGCCAGATAGCACACTGAGCTAGGAAGAGAGAACAGGGAGGAGGCAGAAGAGCAGTCAGACCAGCTGGCTCGTCACTCCTGGAATCAGGACAGAAGAGACCTCAGGCAGCCGAGACAAGGATCGAAGCACGGAACCAGGACCGGAGCAGGAGCTGGAGCTGAGCAGACTTGCAAGACACTGTGAGAACGCCTGTTATAGGCGCCCAGTGATGACGTCACCGCAAGACGCACCGATCCCGGAAGTGCACGGGCGTCCGTCAGCAGCCTAATAGCGTCTTTGAGAGTGCGGAAAACCTTGAGGGCCTCAGGAGACCAATGGGCAGGATCGGCCCCCTGCAGGTTAACTGGATGATGGGCAGAACGATGCGAGAGAAGCCCCGAATAAATCTCCAGTAGTAGTTCGCAAATCCAAGGAAACGTTGAAGGCTTTCACAGTACGGGGAACCGGCCATTCCAGCACAGCTCTCACCTTACCCGGGTCCATGGCCAGACCAGAGGCGGAGACAATATACCCCAGGAAGGGTAAGGAAGCCTTTTCAAAGTCACATTTCTCAAGCTTCGCATACAGTCGATGTTGACGTAGCCTTTGCAGCACCGCAAAGACATGTTCCCGGTGTTCAGAGAGAGTCCGAGAATGGATTAATATGTCGCCCAGATAGACAACAACGAACTACAAAAGGTAATCCCGGAAGATGTCTTTGACGAGGGCCTGGAAAACGTCTGGGGCATTGCGCAAACCGAACGGCATTACGAGGTATTCGTAATGACCAAAACACGTGTTGAAGTGGTCTTCCACTCATCCCCTTCACGTATCCGCACTAGGTTATAGGCCCCTCGTAATTCTAGTTTCGTAAAAGCAGTAGACCCCCGTAACGTTCTAGCAACTCCGGGATGAGGGGAAGCGGGTAGCAGTTCTTGCAAGTGATAGCATTTAGGCCTGTAATTGATACAGGGCCTCAAGGACCCGTCTTTCTTCTTTACAAAAAGGAAACCAGCACCTGCCGGATGAATCCTCGTGCTAGGTTCTCCTGGATATAAGCCTCTAAATCCGCAGTCTCGGGCAAGGACAACGGGTACGTCCTCCCTCTGGGAGGCACATCTCTAAGTCTTTGGAGCAGTCATAAGCCCGATGAGGAGGCAGAACCTCCAATTTGGCCTTAGAAAAGACGTCCGTAAAAGACGCGTAGGGCTTAGGTACAACAATAGCGGAAGCCAAGGGAGGTTCAAGAACAACACCCACGGAAACAGATGGGGGTGAAACAGAGGCCGTCGGAAAAGACAGTACTCCTTGTCTCCAGTCAATCAGAGGATTGTGCTTAAGGAGCCATGGGAACCCCAGAATCAGGGGTGTGTGAGGTGCAGTGATAATATCAAAAGCCAAAAGCTCATGCTGGTTGGGCGCCAAAAGGACCCGAAGGGGAACAGTCATGAGTGTAACCACACCCGTTCCTAGAGGTGAACCATCAATCACGGTGATATTGACCGGTGGGACCTTGGAAACCAGTGGTACCCCCAGGCGCTGAGCAAAATGAAGGTCCATGAAGACCCTTGCAGCCCCGGAGTCTATCAGAGCCTCGGCATGACAGGTAACGGAACCCCAGGACAGCTGAACAGGAACAGAAAGACGTTGTTGAGGGACAAAGGAAAACACAGTGTGGCTTAATGAGAGGCCCTCATCTCTCCCTAAGCCCGATCGTTTCCCGGCTTCTGTGGACACAAGCGGGCAAAGTGACCAGACTGGCCGCAGTACAAACAGAGACCACACTGACGACGTCCAGTCTTCTCTTCCTCCGAGAGGTGCATTACCTGTCCGATCTCCATTGGTTCTGGTGAGGAGTCTGTTGGCGTGGGAGTGTGTTGGAAACGGGGAGCTAGGCATATAGGAGGCCGAGTTGCAGGGCACTTAGAGCGATCGCGGTCTCTCTCCTGACGTCTCTCTTGTATACATGTGTCTAGCCCAGTACACAGAGCGATCAGGCCGTCAAAGGTATCAGGAACGTCGCGAGTCGCCAATTTGTCTTTTAACCGGTCGGACAACCCCTGACAAAATGCGGCTTTTAAGGCACCGTCTCCCCAGTCGGTGTCGTAGGCATACTGAGTTAGTGACTGGGAACCCTGCTGGAGATCTAACAAGGAGGACTGGCGACTGGGGGTGTCAAAAGTGTCTCAAAAGGCAGCCAAAAAGGCATCAAAGTCATCCAGCAAGGGTGAATGGCGGTCCATCAGTGGTGTGACCCAAGCCAGGGCCCGACCCCTAAGAAGGGAGACAAGAAAAGTGATCCTTGCCTGATGGGACGCAAAGTGGTCCGGCTGATTGCGGAAGTGCAGGAAGCACTGGTGTACAAAACCCCACAGAAGCAATGGATCCCCCTCGTATTCATCTGGCAAGGGTACCTTAATGTACCTAGGTCTGGCACTGGGGTCAAGAACCGTTGCGGAAGGAGGATCCACTGCGGCAGCCAATGTTGGGGCCTCCATTCTCTCCATCCTGTGTTGCATGCGTTGTAGCAGGGACGTGATGGAATCCAGCTTTTGGTCTAAACGCTGGATATGCGAAGCGTGCTGCTGCAAAGCCGTACCCTGCTGGAGCACGGCCTGGGTGATTTCGGAGGGGTCAAAGGACATAGTGACGGTACTGGCACTCTCACTCTGTCACACTTCTAGTGGTGCAGGTATCGTCCTGCAGGGGAGGGAGTGCTCGGGAGCAACACTAGGGTTCGGAGCTCATGAACGGGGATTGTAAGCAAGGTAGCCTTGCTGCGGCCATAGCCGGATAAAGTTGCTGGCTGCAAAGCCAGATGTCCGATCCCGGTTGAGCCAAAACCCAGACCTGGATAGCGACCCTGCCAACAGTACAAGCTCCCCTGCAGGGGGGAGTGAAGGCTTGGGTAAGCTGGATAGGGATCGGTGCTAGGGAGCGGGGGTGTAACGGTTTTTAAAGACTGTCAGACCAGTGTGTGAAATAAAAACACAATTTATTAGAGTAAGTTAAGGCAGAGGTACGCCCTCTAGTGGCGGTTGATATACACCAGCAGTAGGGACTGGTAGATACAATTGTAAATGCACAAATGTATTACATGTACAAATACACAGCAGTAGAATTGAATATACCCACAGAGGGCTAAGTCCTTGATAACAGTCAGTCTCAGATGTGGATGTTTGGAACGCCCTGGGTGTTATAAGGCTGTGCTGGAGACAAAGTTCATCATAGGCTGGATACAGGACTGCCTCGCCACGGTGTTCAGTAAGAAGAAGCACAGGAATCCGCTTAGCCCCCTCGGGCGTACCTACTGGAACTGCTTCAGCTAGTGCAAGTGCAAATAGCCCCCACAGGCGTAATTGGAACCGGCCTGCAATGCGAGAGCTGCCAAGCCTCCCCAGACTTAACCGGACACCGGGATATGACGTGCAAGAGCCAATAGCACCACGGGCGTAGTTACCGGATTTGCTAATGCTGACGCCTTTGCCTGCCACCACTCTGTATAACGGAATCGCCCAGTATTGCAAAGAGAGAGAGTCTTAGGCGCCCAACCGTCCCAACGGATGTGAATACTCTGCAAGGATGTACAGAGCTGCCGACGGAGAGCGGCCAACTCAGCAGGAGTATCACCGAGAACGAGACTCTTACGGGAGTAGAGAGAGTGGAACCAAGGCAGCACTGCTAGGGTTAAAAAGCACCTTTACTCGAGGCTTTTCAGCGGTATAGCAAGGCTCTGCAGTATGAGGGAGGCGTACAAACGCACAGCTCTGCACAGGTAGATACACTGCACTGATCGGAGTACACCAGGCAAGGCAGTCACACCAAAGGCTGGAACAGCAGATAACAATGTCGCGGCGACAACTGGAACGCAGGTCACTGGAACAAGCAGGAGTCGATCTTCGGAGCAGGAAGTCAGCCAGGCCGGGTCGGAGCACGCAGGAGGTAGTCATACAAGCCGGGTCATACACAAGCAGGAACGTCAGCCAAACCGAGTCAGGATCCAAGGGTGGTAGTCAGACGGACCGGATCATACACAAGCAGGAACACTGGAGAATAGTCAGGACAAGCCGATTCGGTACACAGGAATCCGGAACACAGCAACAGTATAACTGGCTCAGAAACACCACGAAAGAGCATCTGACAGATGTGATAGCCAGGTATAAAAAGGTCACCAGGGGGCGGGCCAAACCAACACAGCAAATCAGTGTCTGCCACAGATAAGACTGACAGGAATCACAGGCACTGTGATAGTACCCCCCTCTCAAAGACCCCCTCTCCCTGCTCGAGGCCTGGGTTTCAAAGGATATTTGGAGTGAAAGCTGCGTACTAATCTAGGTGCATGGAGGTCCCCTTGATCAACCCAGGAACGTTCCTCAGGACCATAGCCCTTCCAATGAACCAAATATTGCAGCTTTCCTCTAAATCTCCTAGAATCAAGAATACTCTGAACTTCATACTCTTCTTGGCCCTGGACATCCACCGGCCCAGGAATCACTGGCGTAGTAGTATAGCGATTGCACACCAAGGGTTTCAGGAGTGACACATGGAACACATTGTGAATGTGCATCGAGGGTGGAAGTTCCAGTGCATAAGAAACCGGATTAATCTTGCGGATAATCTTAAATGGACCGATAAACCGGGGAGCCAGTTTATTGGAAGGCACTTGTAAGTTGAGGTTTCTGGATGACAGCCATACCCTGTCCCCAACTTGAAATGAGACCGCTGGAAGACGTCTGCGATTAGCGTGCCGTTGCTGTCGCCTAAATGACTTACTGAGGGACCTCTGAACTTGTGACCAAGTGGAACGAAGCTGTGCCAAATGCTCGTCCAGAGCAGGAATCTGCTGCGCCTGAAAGGAGTCCGGGAGCAGACAAGGCTGGAACCCATATTTAACGAGAAACGGAGAGCTCCCGGACGATGAATTAACCGCACAGTTTCTGGCAAACTCTGCCCATGGCAACAGGTCAGCCCAATTATCATGATGATCAGTGACAAAGCAACGTAGGAACTGCTCCAGTCCCTGATTGGCACGCTCAGCGGCCCCATTCGTTTGGGGATGGTAGGCGGAGGAAAATGACAATTGGATGCCCATCTGGCCACAAAATGCCCTCCAAAACCTAGAAATGAACTGACTCCCACGGTCAGAGACAATCACTCTGGGTACTCCGTGCAGGCGGAACACCTCTCTGGAAAAGACTACAGCCAATTCCTGGGCCGATGGAAGGCCAGTCAGAGGCACAAAATGTGCCATCTTGGAGAATCTATCGACCACCATAAGAATGAACGTATATCCCCTAGAGGCTGGTAATTCTCCCAAAAAGTCAATGGATATATGAGACCAAGGGCGGTCTCCGTTGGGCACCGGTTGCAGTAAGCCCACGGGGAGATGCCTAGGGGTCTTGGCACGGGCACAGGTGGTACAGGCTGCTGTAAAAGTGGAGCAATCGGCTCTCAAGGTAGGCCACCAAAATAATTGCGAAAGAGACCAGACTAGTTGGTCCCTACCAATATGCCCAGCCACTTTAGAAGCGTGATAAGTTTCCAACAAACGGACACGGAATGGCTCATCTACGAAACACTTCCCCACTGGGGTCTCAGGGGGTGCCCTAGATTGTGATGCCAATATCTCCTCCCCCAGAGGCGAGGTTATGGTGGTACGGATAGTGGCCAGAGTGCGATCTGGCTGAATGATAGGTACAGGTTCCTCCTCCCTCTCAGTGTCAGAAGCGAACTGATGAGACAACTCATCAGCCTTAATATTTTTAGAGCCAGGAAGGTAAGACCCTAGGAAATTAAATCGCGACAAAAAAAGTGCCCACCTAGCTTGTCGGGAGGACAGTCTTTTGGCTTCGGAGAGATAAGTTAAATTCTTATGGTCAGTAAGGATAAGTACCGGAGTCTGAGTACCCTCCAAAAGGTGACGCCACTCCTTCAGAGCTAGGATAATGGCCAACAGTTCCCTGTCACCAATCTCATAATGGCTCTGCGCACTAGACAATTTCTTAGAAAAAAAAAACGCAAGGCCTCAAGGCGCCACCTCCCACAGGACGTTGGGAGAGTACTGCTCCAACCTCAACCTCAGAAGCGTCAACCTCCAACGTGAATGGCAGGGAGGGATTAGGGTGGGACAGTACAGGAGCAGATGCAAAGGCAGATTTCAGGGTAACAAATGCGGTCTCAGCTGCCTCGGACCACTGAGAGGGAGAAGCGCCCTTATGAGTCAAATCTGACAAAGGTTTAACAATCGTGGAAAAGTTCTGGATGAACTTCCTATAATAGTTCGCAAAACCTAAGAATCGTTGGATGGCCTTTAACCCTTTAGGACGAGGCCATTGTAGGACTGCTGCCAACTTCTCCTGATCCATGGCAATGCCATTTTTGGAGATTACGAAACCCAGGAATGGTACCTGAGATGTATGGAATTCGCACTTCTCTATTTTACAGAATAGCTTGTGCTTACGAAGTCGGAGCAAGACTTCTGAAACATCCTTGATATGTTGGGAGAGGTTGGCAGAGTGAATTAATATATCATCTAGATATACGACCACACAAGACTGGAGCAGGTCTCGTAGAATATCATTAATAAATTCCTGAAACACTGCAGGTGCATTGCATAAGCCGAATGGCATTACCAGATATTCATAATGCCCTGTTCTGGTATTAAACGCCGTTTTCCACTCGTCATCTTCTTTAATTCTGACCAGATTATAGGCGGCTCGCAAGTCAAGTTTAGTAAAGATCGACGAGCCCTTTAATCTGTCAAACAATTCTGTAATAAGTGGAATAGGATAGGCATTCTTAGGCATTAGCTTGTTCAACCCTCGATAGTCAATGCATGGCCTGAGTTCACCACTTTTCTTTTTCACAAAGAAAAATCCGGCACCTGCCGGAGACGTAGATTTCCGAATGATACCCCTCTCAAGGGCATCAGCAATATAGTCCTCCATAGCTTTATTCTCCTCACAGGACAGTGGGTAAGTGCGTCCCCTGAGGGGCACCGCACCTGGAGGCAAATCAATGGCGCAATCATATGGCCTATGCTCAGGCAATGCGCTGGCCTCTCCTTTACTAAACACGTCACTGAATTGCCCATATTCGGTTGGCACAGCCGGGGAGGTACACATAATCTTGACAGGTAAGGAGAGACAATTCTTATTGCAGTATTCAGACCAGGAGTTAACCTCACATCTCTGCCAGTCAAATTGAGGATTATGTACCTGTAGCCATGGGAACCCCAAAATAACTGAATGGTGCGGGAAACGAATAATCTGAAACCGTATCTGCTCTCTGTGACAAGCCCCCACAGTCATTGTCACCGGAATAGTCTCAAACGTAATGAATGCAGGCTCCAGGGGTCTGCCATCAATGGCCTCAATTGCCACAGGAGAGTCCTTCTTACATAAAGGAATGCCTTGCAAGTCGGCAAAGGACTGATTGATGAAATAGCCGGCTGCCCCGGAGTCCACCAATGCCAGGACCTCGATTACCTTGTCCGCCCAAGCGAATACCACCTGGATGGTGGGTTTAGTGGTGCTAGGATCTAGGTACTGTTCTACACCACCTAGGGCCTGTCTCCCAAGGTACCCTAGGTGCGTTCGTTTCTCGGCCTAACTGGACAATTGCGTAAAAGGTGCCCTGGTTGCCACAATATAGACATAGGCCTTCCTTAGAGAGCCTAGTGAACCCTAACTGCATAGGTTCAGAACTATCGACTGGTCGCTCAGGAAGAACGGGTGGTGTGGGTGGGTTAAGGAAACTGGTCTGGCCATAGTTTTTTGCTTTAGCCCTTTTAGCCAACCGTCTCTCTCGGATGCGGGAGTCTATTAGCATGACATAATCGATGTACTCATCCAGATCGCTGGGTACATCACGAGCGGCTATCTCATCCTTAATTTGTTCGGAGAGACCCTGAGTAAAGGCAGCCAGTAAGGCCTCATCGTTCCAGCCCACCTCTGCTGCCAAGGTCCGGAATTCGATAGCATAATCGCCCAGTGTGCGTTCGCCCTGCTGAATTTCCATCAGCCTTTTGGCAGCAGAGGCAGCCCTGCCAGGAACCTCAAACACTCATCTGAACTTCCTTACGAATTCTCTAAAGTTCAGTGTGCAGGGTCTGGCATTTTCCCACAACGGATTCGCCCATGCCAATGCCTTGCCCGTCAACAGAGATAACATAAGACCGACCTTACTACGGTCGTTAGGAAATGCCTGGGGTGCCAATTCCAAAAATATCTCTAGTTGATTAATGAATCCCCTACAAAGGGAGGGTTCGCCATCATATCTTAACGGTAGCGGTGCTGCTGCCGTTAACCCTTTCGAATTAGCTGATGGGACTATAGGCGGATTCTCCGGTGTCAGGACTGGGGTGACCACCGGATTAGGACTAGGCTTGTCCAAATGTACTGTACGTTCGAGTAACGTCTGTAGAGCCAGTGCCAATTGGTCCATGCGCTGCTCATGGACATCCATTCTCCAATGGATGTTCTGTGTATTACTTTCACCCTTACCGTCTGAGGTCATGGCCCTTTCGTACTGTAACGGTTTTTAAAGACTCTCAGACCAGTGTGTGAAATAAAAACACAATTTATTAGAGTAAGTTAAGGCAGAGGTACGCCCTCTAGTGGCGGTTGATATACACCAGCAGTAGGGACTGGTAGATACAATTGTAAATGCACAAATGTATTACATGTACAAATACACAGCAGTAGAATTGAATATACCCACAGAGGGTTAAGTCCTTGATAACAGTCAGTCAGATGTGGATGTTTCGAACGCCCTGGGTGTTATAAGACTGTGCTGGAGACAAAGTTCATCATAGGCTGGATACACTACTTCCTCGCCACGGTGTTCAGTAAGAAGAAGCACAGGAATCCGCTTAGCCCCCTCGGGCGTACCTACTGGAACTGTTTCAGCTAGTGCAAGTGCAAATAGCCCCCACGGGCGTAATTGGAACCGGCCTGCAATGCGAGAGCTGCCAAGCCTCCCCAGACTTAACTGGACACCGGGATATGACGTGCAAGAGCCAACAGCCCCACGGGCGTAGTTACCGGATTTGCTAATGCTGACGCCTTTGCCTGCCACCACTCTGTATAATGGAATCGCCCAGTATTGCAAAGAGAGAGAGTCTTAGGCGCCCAACCGGCCCAACGGATGTGAATACTCTGCAAGGATGTACAGAGCTGCCGACGGAGAGCAGCCAACTCAGCAGGAGTGTCACAGAGAACGAGACTCTTACGGGAGTAGAGAGAGTGGAACCAAGGCAGCACTGCTAGGGTTAAAAAGCACCTTTACTCGAGGCTTTTCAGCGGTATAGCAAGGCTCTGCAGTATGAGGGAGGCGTACAAACGCACAGCTCTGCACAGGTAGATACACTGCACTGATCGGAGTACACCAGGCAAGGCAGTCACACCAAAGGCTGGAACAGCAGATAACAATGTCGCGGCGGCGACAACTGGAAAGCAGGTCACTGGAACAAGCAGGAGTCGATCTTCGGAGCAGGAAGTCAGCCAGGCCGGGTCGGAGCACGCAGGAGGTAGTCATACAAGCCGGGTCATACACAAGCAGGAACGTCAGCCAAACCGAGTCAGGATCCAAGGGTGGTAGTCAGATGGACCGGATCATACACAAGCAGGAACACTGGAGAATAGTCAGGACAAGCCGATTCGGTACACAGGAATCCGGAACACAGGAACACAGCAACAGTATAACTGGCTCAGAAACACCACGAAAGGGCATCTGACAGATGTGATAGCCAGGTATAAAAAGGTCACCAGGGGGCGGGCCAAACCAACACAGCAAATCAGTGTCTGCCACAGATAAGACTGACAGGAATCACAGGCACTGTGATAGGGGGCCACCGAGTAGCTAGAACTCCCCTAAGGCTAAGGTACCCCAAAAAGAAGAGCTACACTGACCTGAGGTACAGGGAGTGGCGAAGAATGCGGACAGGAGTCAGGGATGCTGGAAGGATTCCAGAGAAGATCGGACAAGCCAGATAGCACACTGAGCTAGGAAGAAAGAACAGGGAGGCGGCAGAAGAGCAGTCAGACCAGCTGGCTCGTCACTCCTGGAATCAGGACAGAAGAGACCTCAGGCAGCCGAGACAAGGATCGAAGCACGGAACCAGGACCAGAGCAAGAGCCGGAGCTGGAGCTGAGCAGACTTGCAAGAAGCAGATCTGCGGACACTGTGATAGTGCACCGAAGACCGTGGGAGAATGCCTGTTATAGGCGCCCAGTAATGACGTCACCGCAAGACGCACCGAACCCGGAAGTGCACGGGCATCCGACAGCAGCCTAATAGAACCTGGACCGGAGCGAGGAGGCACACAGGCAGACACGGAGGAGGGCATGTAGAGGCAAGATCGTGACACTCAAGCTATTAAGCTGTATAATGCCCAGCAGAGTGAGACTACCCCAGCTAGGGACAAGAAGCCTGCCCATCAGTGTGTAGCGGAAATATTGGTTGAGTAAAGCTTTCCATTTGAATCTGGCAAGAGAACCTATGCAGAGGTGTTAAAATCTCCACAGGTTCATAAACAGGCACCAGGACAGATGGGGCCTGCCTCTGTTAGTTCCCATTGGTCTAATAACTCAAATGGTCAGAAACCATTTTTCAAAAGGTCCCAGGGATACAACAAAAACCAAAATAGATCCAAGTCCCAGCAAAATCAGCAAAACAATAAGTCTGATTCTGGGAACCAAGGTCAGAAGCAGGTAAGTCTGTGGGTCCAGGTTAACAACCTAACAGATATGATAGCCAAAGTGATGGCTAATATGGCACAGCTAGGTCAAAGCCCTAGTTCTAATGCTCAGCAGGAATCTAACCCTTTTTTAGGGACAGCCCCAGGAGTGGCGGCTGCCACTCAATAACAGAACAGGGTAATGATAAGCAGGCCTTAGGGGAAAAGAATACCATTGCTTTACCCTATGTAAGTCTTACAATAACCGATAATGTTTAAGCCAACAGGAATGTTAACACATTTTCTTTGCAGGATGTAAATGCTTTGTTTGAATCTAACAATTCTTCCTTATCTCACCCACAGCCAGGTACACATAAGTCCATCCCTGATGATGATGTCACTTCTTTTCCCTGCATTTCTTCAGAACAGGTTGAAGAAGGAGGAGGAGTGAAGGGGGTGCTGCAGCTGTACAACCTGACCCAGTGGTCTGCAAATCTGCTCCTGTAAATTCAGGAATTAACCCTTGCAGGCAGTGGAGCGATTATAAGATGATTTTACATCGCAATTATTTATGTAAAATGCATGAATATGAAGGAATATACTTCATTGATGTCACATTGCAGGGGCTTGATGACCTAATTATTTCCAGTCTCCTAGATAGAGGATCACAAGCTACCATATTATCTAACTCCCATTATCATCAAATTATGGAGTAAGCTCCTGTAAAGCCAGTGTTAAACGCATTTGATGGATCCCTAATAACCCCTTAAACGTATTGGGAACCACATGGTTAAAATTTCAAATCGGTAATAAATCATTCACACATAAATTCATAGTAGTTGAAGTTCCCTATAACAGGATAATTGTAGGTGCCGATCTACTACCGTGATTAAGTCCTGTCACAGACTGTGTGAATAATGTCATCTGGTTACAGGTTAAAACCCCAATTAAATATGAGTGGGCATTGCAACACCCCCATAGAAATGATCATGTGGTAGAGGAAACTAGGGATACTATTGAAATCCATTTTGTCAATAGTCAGAACCTTAGCCTCACAGAACCTGCTACTGATGCTGAAAATATGGAAGGTGATATCTCCGTCAAGGCATAACCAGAACAGATTCAGAATGTGAAGGCGATGTCTTAACCATCTCTCTTCACAGATTGCCCTCTGAGCCAACAGATTCAGAGAATCATTCTCAATATCTGACGTCTATTGACAATACAGGGGGTGAGTTGTTTGTTTCCTTACAGGTTAAAGACTTGGGGAGGATCAAACAGGCCAAACTGAATCTGAAATTGGAAAACAGTTACATTATTAACAGCCTGCTGATGGAGGTAAGAGATCCTATCCATATTAAGTATCTGGCGCCATATGATAATTTGGTACATGACCTAGATGACGATGCTATGAGTTATAATGTTGTTGCTAGATGTCTGTTATCTATATCTCTAGGTGACAGTTCTGCCAAACATGTTTTTCTTGTAGTGGAAAATCCCCAACACCAGATCTATATAGGCAACGATTTAATACATCTTTTTGCCACCCAGATTGATCCGGTGAATAATAACCTATGGACTAGGTTAGAAGAGAACCTAGAGCTTCTTTTATTAGGAAACATTACTATCCCTTTAACAAAGGCGATTACCACTGAGTGTGAAACAAATACAATGTATGAACACCCCCATTAGGCCACCAGATAGGCCATGCAATATCCGCATCAGATTTATTATTGGAGAGTTCTCCCAAGGAAGAAAACTGCTAAGCTTATGCCATGGAGACCCGCTCATTGTTGATGAGCGGTGCGACCAAAGTTCAGCAATGTGCATGCTGTCAGAGGATCTTCACTCAACCAAACTAGATAATATAGTTCTTGTGTTTAGTAGGTAAATGACATACCATTAGAAGGTGGAAAACCTATCACTAAGATGAGCATCCTTTTGACTTAGGAGGTGAAATGTTGCTAGGCTGAGCTTGCGATAAGTTCACCTAGGATCATTCATCCTAATACTAATATGTAAAGTGAAACATATAAACTCCAACCAAAACAATCAAGTGGTTCACCCCACTAACCGGGTCAGATCAGATAGTGAATCTAAAACCTTATTGTAACTTGAAACCAAGGGGAGGACCTACATGATATAGTTGCACATCTGCCTAGCATTCAGTTTGCATATCTGGCTTGCCATAGTATATGCAAAGAGGGACAACTACAAACTCATACCGAAATATTTCAATCATACATTCTCAAATAAACAGAATAAAAAGAACTAAGCTCCACATCTTAAGTCTACAAATCAGTTTAAGTAGAATACAGCTGTTATGGACTAGAAGAGTGAGCTATGCTATTATGGAGAGCCATTACGTACGTTTTGCCGTAAGCTTCATCAGACTTAAAATGTCAACAAAAAGGCACCGATATTTAAAACTCTCAAAGCCTCCTTGTGGTTAAATAGTTACATGACATCTTTTCAAATACTGTCACGGTTTGGCTGATCTGCTGTACACTCTGCTGTTATATACTAGCTGCCTTTCCTTCCCTGGGTCAGGCTGACTCAGTGTCAGAGTAGCCAGTACAAATGAAGGTCAGACACAGGTATATTGAATTAAAACCACCTTTATTAAAGATACACAATAATAGTAATACCACCAAGCCCCAGAACATGAAACGACAGGCCACAGTCCACTACCCATACTGACACTGAGTGGAGGCCTGTACTACTCAGAGAGAAGTAGAGAATCAGCCTATTGTCTTTCTCCGCAGGATGTATTAGGCGCTCAACAGAATGGAATACTAGCATGCAGTACAGAAGGGGGACAGTGGCAAATGGAGCGGAGGACAGCACAAGCCACAGTACCGCTAATGCGAGTAGCCCAATGAGTCTAGGATAAATGGAGGGAGTAGACAGCCAGAGCCACAGTTCAGAACTAGAGTGGATAGTCAGACAAGCCGGGGTCATAACGGAGCGAGTAGTCAGCTAGAGCCACATGTCAGAACTGGTGTGGAAAGTCAGACAAGCTGGGGTCATACACGGAGTGGGTAGTCAGCCAGAGCCACTAGTCAGAACCGGTGTGGATAGTCAGACAAGCTGGGGTCATATACTGAGCGAGCGATAACTAGAGCCACAGGTCAGATCCAGTGTGGATGGTCAGATGGGCCAAGGTCATACACGGAGCGAGAGAGAACTATAGCCACAGGTCAGAACCGGTATGGATAGTTAGAGAGGCCGGAGTCATACACAGAGTGATAACAGAAGCCAAACCAGGGTCACAACGAGGAGCAAACATATGAACACCACATAAGGGCAACTGGCCATAGGCCCCGGGAAGTTCATATAGGCCCACTCGGAGGCAGGAATCAATTAGTCAAATTGAATGTGTGCGTATAAACGAGTGCCGCTTTCAGAGACAGAAACTCGTGCCTACACCCGTGACCATCAGACAGAGCAGCGAAATAGCACAAGGGTAACTGGCAACACAGATGCCAAGGTACACTGTGATACTCAGCTGATGATTAACGAACTGCCTTTACCTCTCTGTTTCCATGGTTACTCACCTGACCGTTACCAGCCAACCCATTCCAGGCTATTTAAAGCAGCTAGGCTCACTTCCTCTTTGCCCTTGTGTTGTTTCTGTCTGCAAGTGTATTCTCCTGTGCTCCTGATTATCCGTGCATGACCTGGTTTCCTCTGATGTCCCTTCTGACTCCTGGCTTGTTCCTGACATCGCTGACCCCAGCTTATCTGAGTACCCATCATGTTTCCTGACCCCGTATTGTCTTTTGGTTTACGCTCCTGGATCACAGTTTTGCTTTGTTTGCTTTAGTTATTTTAATAAAGGTGTTTTGCAGTTCACATTTTTGTGTCTGTCTGGTTCCTGGTCCCTAACATTACACAAGGGCCATGAACCCAGAAGGTGTAGGCAATCCACCGAACATTTTTACCAGGCTGGACCTGGTAGACCACAGCATGGACCAGTTTGCATTAGCCCTCCAGACTTTGTTGCTCCATACAGCGAATCTAGCTTCAACACCTCAGCAACCCGTGTCACAGGCTGCCCCTATAGCTGCTGCCATTTCCGTTCCAGCTGTTACTGCTTATTCCAATTTTGCTAGAAGCATGACTGGGTCCGCCCCGCTTCCCCAGCATTATGGGGATGATCCTAATTAGTGCAGAGGTTTCCTGAACCAGGTCGGTATCTATCTGGAGATGGTACCTCAGGCCTTCCGTCTGATAGGAGTAAGGTGGGTTTGTGATTTCCTTACTCTCTGACAGAGCCTTCGCATGGGCTAATCCCCTTTGGGAGACGCAGAAACCTCTAGTATACAATTATCCTGAGTTTGTGGCATCCTTTAAAAGGGTATTTGATGTACCAGCCCGCTCCACTTTGGCTGCCAAACAACTTATGTCCATCCAGCAGGGTACAAGGGCAGTTTTGGATTATGCCATCAAGTTTCATGCCCTGGCAGCTGAGGTTGGTTGGAATAATGAGGCTCTCGTGGCTACTTTCTCTATTGGGCTCTCGGATACGGTTAAAGACGAGATTGCAGCCAAGGACTTCTCCAGAGATTTAGAGGACCTGGTCTCATATTGTATTCTGATGGATTCCCCAATCCGTGAGAGACCTTCCTTCAGGGAGCACCTGCAGAGGCTTCCTATCCGCTTAGCCCTGAGATTTTTGTCTGCACCCTTGCCTCCTTCTCCTCCCATGCCTCCTGGTCTCGAGACCCCGGGCAGTATGGAGCCCATGCAGCTTGGGTTCACCTGTCTTTCGGCTGAGGAGAGAGCCTTTAGGAGGAGGGAGGGCCCGTGCCTTTACTGAGGTAAGGAATGGCACCTACTGCAAACTTGCCCCACATGTCCAAGATATGCCCGCACCTAAGGCTCTATAGGGGACAGACCTTAGGTAGCATCTCTGCGTCCCAGGTTATCCAGAAGGATAACACTAGTCTCCGTTGGGCTCTCTTGGGGCGAGTTTTCCATTATAACGGAGGCACTCATTGACTCTGGAGCAGCGGGCCTCTTTATTGACAGTGCCTTCACCCAGAAGCACTCCATCCCACTTCACTTGCCATTGAGGCAATTGATGGCAGACCCCTACAGCCTCCACAGGTCACCCACTAAACCGCTCCTTTGTCTATGGCTGTAAGGGCTCTCCATCACAAAATCATACAACTCCAGGTGATCCACTCTCCCCACTATCCTGTGGTCCTGGGTTATCCATGGTTGCACAAGCACAATACTACATTCGACTGGATATGGACCAAAGCATGGTCGCCCCACTGTTCCAAGACACGCATGGTGGAAGTGGTGAAGGTGATAACTACATCTCCGCTCTTTTTGCTGCCTGAGGAATACCAAGAATTAGCGATGCACCGATACCAATTTTTTAAGACCGAGTACCGATACTTGAAATATATACACACACACACATACATTCACACACCACCTCTTTACTCTTGATTCTCCCCTTTTGCCTCTTTCTCCCCCTCTTGATTCCCACCTTTTGCTTCATTCTCCCCCTCTAGAGCCCCCTCCTTTTGCCTTGGCTTTTTCTCTCCCTTTTGATCCCCCTTTCTCCCCCTCCTTGACTCTTGATCCCACCCTTTTGCATCTCTCTCTCTCTCCTGATCCCCCCTCCTTTTGCCTCTTCTTGGCCCCCCTCCTTTTGTCTCCTGATCCTTCCTCCTTTTGCCTCTTTTTTTTTTTCTCCCTTAGTCCCTTTTTCCTCTTTTTCTCCCTCTAGACCCCCCTCTCTGCCTCTTTCACCACCCACTCTTGATGCCCCATCTTGCCTCTATTGATCCCCCTTTGCCTGCCTTACCCTTCTCTGCCGGGTGTTCGCTGTTTTCTACGAGCCCCGGCAGAGGTCATCGTCGGAGCGTTGCCATGGTAACCCGCGGCAACGCTCCAACGCTGCAGGAGGGAGAGAGGCGACCGGGGAGCATTGTGAGCAGCTCCCGGGCTACCTCTGCAGCACCAACCCTGACACAGGGTATCGGTGCTGGCATTGGCCGCATTTGCGTGAGTACTAGTACTCGCGCAAATGCCGGTATCGGCACCAATACCTGTATCGGTATCGGTGCAAGCCTACCAAGAATTTTGAGATGTATTCAATAAGGGCCGGTCTGGGGAGCTCCCACCTCACCGCCTATATGATTGCACCACTGAGCTGCAGCCGGGTGTCATACCTCCTCAAGGTTGAGTCTACCCTCTATCTGTTGCGGAGAATAAGGCAATGGAGGAGTATGTTATGGATGCACTGTCCTGGGGGTTCATCCGCAAGTCCTCCTCTCCCACTGGGGCCGGATTCTTCTTTGTGAAGAAGAGTGGAGAACTGAGAACCTATATTGATTACAGGATACTCAACCGTATCACGGTCAGAAACGCCTACCCGATTCCACTTATTACCAAGCTATTCGATTGCTTGAGAGGGTCCAAGGTGTTCACTAAGCTTGTCCTGCTAGGGGTGTATAATTTTGTAAGGATAAAGGAGGGCCATGAATGGAAAACCGTGTTTAACATCAAGAGCGGGCATTATGAATACCTCATAATGCCATTCGGTCTCTGCAATGCTCCAGAGGTTTTACAGGAATTCTTAAATTATGTCCTACGGGTCATGCTCCAACAATGTGTAGTGGTATACCTAGACGACATTTTGATCTATTCCTCTCCCATGGAAAGCCACTACACAGATGTAGCCCGAGTTCTGCAAAGGTAAAGAGAGAATAACCTATTTTGCAAATTAGAGAAGTGTGAGTTCCGCTAAAAACAGGTCACCTTCTTGATGTACATAATTTCAGAGGTTGGTATTGCTATGGACTCTGGAAGACTCTCAGCTGTTCTCGAATGGCTGTGACCCGTAGGTCTTCGCTCTCTTCAACGCTTCCTCGGGTTCATTAACTACTACAGGAAATGTATTCACTGTTTTTCCTCTATTGTAAAACCCCTTACCGACATGACCAAAAAAAAGACGGTAACTCCACTCACTGGTCCCCGAAAGCCATCAAAGCCTATGAGTCATTAAAAGCCGCTTTTTCCACAGCACCCATTTTGGTTCACCCGAAACCCTATCTTCCATTTGTAATTGAGGACTATGTGTCTCAGACAGGAGTAGGCGCCCTCCTGTCTTAACGTCCTACTCCTGAGAGCCAGTTGCACCCGTGTGGGTATTTCTCCAAAAAGCTTAGTCCTACGGAGTGCAACTATGAAATTGGTGACCATGAGTTGCTGGCGATAATACTCGCACTCAAAGAATGGAGGCATTTGCTCAAGGGTACTTCTGTGCCAATCCTGATCCTCACGGATCATAAAAACGTCACTTACCGTTCCGAGGCTAAGAGCTTGACTCCGAAGCAGGCCCGATGGGCCTTATTTTTATCTCTCATTTTAACTATGTGGACTTATACCTGCCGAGTACCAAAAATGTCCGGGCTGATGCCTTTTCTAGACAGTTCTCGTACGCTAAGGAAGAGAGTCTTCCTAGTCCTATTATTCCACAGGACCGAGTACTGGCCACCATATGTACCAGCATAACATCTCTCCTCAGGGAGAGAATACGGGCCGCCCAAGTAGATGCACCTGCTGAGACTCCCTCAAAGTACTGTTTCGTACCTGTTAACCTCCATACCAAGGTACTTTCATCTTACCATAACACTAAGTCAGCAGGGCTCTGGGAAAAAAATGGCTTCTCTGGTCAGTTTCCCATCTCTTCTATTATTTCTTTTATTTAGAAAATGTTTTACCAGGAAGAATACATAGAGATTTCTCTCATTTTCAAGTATGTCCTGGATAGTTTTCAGTAAAGGGTTACATATTTACACAAATTGAGAAACATTATATATTGCATGTTATTATATATACATACATATAAATATACATACATATTGAATATTAAAATTATATACAGTGTGGTAAGGTCACTTCAGACACGGTCAGGACAGCCAGGAGGTTGTAACTTCAATGCAGTTTATTGTAAACAGCAACAACAAAAGAAAAGTCTCTTTCCACTTTTAGGGTATGCTTCCCCTTTAAATCAAACAGGTTTTCAATTCCAAATAAAAAGCACACAAATAAACAGGCCTACTCCTTTAGCAGGCTAGCGCACAGTAGTTCCCTCGCTACCAGTTAATGACCCAGCTATTCTGGGTTCCAGTACAAAATAAAGTAAATTAACATGCAGTATTTTTAAGTTAAGCAGCTTTCTCACCACTCCTTGGTTTCAGAGGCAGACAGACAGCTTGTAGGTCTCCAAACACACTATCCCAGTGCAGCCTGACCCCATCCTGCTGTTTCAAGTCTGGGCTAGTTAGCCAGGTGCAGGTGTGCTTTCAAGGGAAAAAACTTAACCATTTAATAGCCGGGATAAATGGCTTGTTGTATCCTGTGGCTGATGTATACATGGTTCTGGACTGTGTCACAACAGTTACACACTATTTTTAGATATGAAGAAGCATTTACTTTTAAGGATTTTAGACTGGGAGCAGATTTGATTATTTCAGGCAGATTATTTCAGGCCTTTGGAGCTCTGGAGTAGAAGGCAGATATTCCTGCTTCTTTCTTGTATTGTGGTACGCTCAGAGAGTTGTTAGCAGTGGAGCGGAGGTTATAGTGTTACGGTTTAGTATACTCAGAAACGGAAGGTTTTGGTAAAACACAGTTTTATTAGCACACAAGGAATAACAGTAACCCTTGCGGGTCAAGCATACAGATAAATGGAAATCTGACACAGGACAGGTTACAATGATATGATTAACCCAGACGGGTCCAGAATGTAGACCAATATACAATACTGACACAGGTCAGGTACAATTCGTATGATACAGTGTGAATATGTCAGAATGATACTTATTAGGCCAGGAACAGCAATTGGCCCTAATAGTGGAAGGCCCCAAAGCACACTCTCTATGCAGAGAGTAACAATAGCGACTGGAATCACAAGGAGCAGGTTAAGCCAGGATAGAACTGGCAACAAGGCACCATAGGAAGGTGGCTACCAGCGATATTGAGAACGCCCACCGGAGACTGCAAGGTTTTCATGACCCAGGACACAGCACCAGATGGTGCAGCGTAACGCCAACTGAGACAGCAACGGATAATGGCCCAAGTGCACGGCACTGTAAGGAGCAACGTACGCCAAACTGAGACTACCGTATATAGACCAAAGTGCCCAGCACCGCCCTGCAAGGGGTTAACGAACGTCTCAGTCTGTGGCAACTGCAGATGTAGAAATAGCCTGAGGTGTCCAACAGTAACCCAACTTCAGGGATAGCAGTAAGAGACCAAGCGATCATGGTGCAAGCGGTGATACACTGGAATGGAGCAACAGGCACTAAGGGAGAATGGGTCACGGACAGGACTATCTGCACAGAAAGGAGGCAACCGGAGATCTGGACAGACCACGGAGAGTGTGGGCAACTTAGGCCGCACAGCAGAAGCAGGACGTTGTTACGGTTTTCTGACACTCAGACGGGGTTTAAGTAAAAACACAGTTTTATTGAAATAAAAACAAGGTACAGCGCCCCTGGAGGCCAGGACAGACATAAACAGTAATGACAATAGCCAGGATAAAATACGTATAATCAGACTATAATGGTCAGAATATCTGAATGAACAAGGGTTAATATGAAAACCACTGATCAATCTCTGAGATGGTAATTAGCCAATGCCCAGATGAACCTATAAGTCTCTTGATGGTGCTACAGACATATGTAGTAGGCCTGCACAGAATCACTCTCAGATTGCTGTAAAGTAGGACGCCCAAGTTGACAGCACAGATATACCAGAGCTGAGCGATTACCCCCTTAGAGGAGTGTGATGGATGACAGCCACTGCTGGAGCAAAGGAACAGAACCTGAAATGCCCTTAGCACTCGCAACTGGAAATAACCCTGCGTGCCAACGGAGAGGAGAGCCAGGCCACCCACTGGGTGCCAATCTGAATCAACACTGCACAAGCAATAACGAGCCCTGCACAGGTAGTGCGGTAGATAGCGAAACACACTGAGCAATAGACCAGAGCCGAGACACCCTTCCAACAGTGCGAAAGGGCCATGACCTCTGACGGTAAAGGTGACAGTAATACACAGAACCTCCACTGGAGGATGGATGTTCACCAGCAACGTCTGGACCAGTTGGCACTGGCCATGCAAACCTTACTAGAAAGTACGATACACCTTGAGAAACCTAACCAAAATCCGGTGGTCCCCCAGTTATGACACTGGATAACGTTGCTGGGCAAATGGTTGCGTCCTCCAGAAGTTTAATGGCGGCGGCGCCATTACTGTTACATAGTTGCATAGTAATTTAGGTTGAAAAAAGACTTGCGTCCATCCAGTTCAACCCTTTTCCTATTCCTGTTTACCATCGCTGACCCAAAAGAAGGCATCTGACTCCAAATGGCAATCAGACTTCTCCCTGGATCAACAAGCCCTAACTAGATATTAATCCCAATACTAACGTACATAGCCCTCTATATTATGCTCTTTTAAATAAGTATCCAGGCCCCTTTTAAAGGCATCTAATGTATTTGATAGCACCACCTCATCCGGAAGTGCATTCCATACCTTTATTGTCCTTACTGTAAAGAAACCCTTCCGCTGTTGTAGATTAAATCTCCTTTCCTCAAGTCTAAGCGGGTGGCCCCTTGTCCTGTGTACTGTTCTGTTAATGAACAGGTCTTTTGAAAGCCCTTTATATGGGCCTTGAACATATTTATATAGTTTTATCATATCCCCTCTAAGACGCCGTTTCTCTAGTGTGTACAAGTTTAACTTTTCTAGCCTCTCTTCATAACTAAAACTTTCCATTCTCCTTACTAGTTTTGTAGCCCTCCTCTGCACTTTCTCTAGTTCCATAATGTCCTTCTTCAGAAAGGGCGCCCAGAATTGAACAGCATATTCTAGGTGGGGTCTTACCATGGACCTGTAAAGAGGCATAATTATATCTTCCTCCCTTGAGTCAATACCCCTTTTAATACATGCCAATATCTTATTGGCCTTTGCAGCTGCCAGCTGGCACTGCATTCTACTGTTAAGTCTATTGTCTACCATTACTCCCAAATCCTTTTCATTAGTAGATTTCCCCAGAGAAACACCATTTAAACTATATGTTGCATTTTTATTATTATACCCAAAATGCATAACTTTACACTTGTCTATATTGAATCTCATTTGCCTGCCCAGTTACTCAATTTGTCCAAATCCTCTTGTAATGAAGACACATCCAGTTCAGACTTTATTACCTAACTTAATTTTGTGTCATCGGCAAACACTGATACATGGCTTCCTATGCCCTCTGGGAGGTCATTAATAAACAAATTAAAAAGAAGAGGACCCAGGACAGATCCCTGAGGCACTCCACTTATCACGTTTATCCAACTGGAGAACTTGCCATTTACTACCACTCTTTGCATTCTATCTTTCAGCCAATTTCCAATCCACACACAAACATTTTCCCCTAGTCCTATTTCATTCAATTTGTACAGTAACCTCTTGTGCGGAACTCTATCAAATGCCTTGGCAAAGTCTAAATAGATCACGTCAACCGCCACTCCCTCATCTATATTATTACTTACTTTTTCATAAAATGCGATCAAGTTCGTTTGACAAGACCTATCTTTCACAAAGCCATGTTGGCTATTGCTAATGATATTCCTGTTCCAGCAGAATTCTTGAATATATTCCCTTAGCAACCTTTCAAACAGCTTCCCTACCACAGATGTCAAGCTTACAGGTCTGTAATTTCCTGGCTGGGACTTTGATCCCTTTTTAAATATGGGCACCACATCTGCTTTACACCAATCCATGGGCACCATACCAGAAATAAAAGAATCCCTGAAAATCAGATATATCGGTCTGGCCAGGGTCTGGCTTAGCTCTTTAAGTACCCGTGGGTGTATACCATCTGGCCCCGGAGCTTTGTCTACCTTGACACCATTCAATTGTTTTAACACTTTTTCTTGTGTTAGCCAGTCCCATGCTTGCTGTGACTGTTTTGTAAAAGTAGTTTGCAGATTCTTGTCCAATGGGTCTTCCTTGGTAAAAAGATACAATGGCAAACCTACCCTGTGCAGGGGGTTTATTAACCAACTAGAGATACTTTTAGAATTGACACCTCATTCCTTTCCGAACGACCGTAGCAAGGTGGGGTTCATGATATCTCTATTAACGGGTAAAGCCCTGGCATGGGCTAGCCCTTTATGGGAGAAGGCCAAGCCATGTACATTAAACTTTGATGAATTTGTCAAGAAGTTTGTGTCCTGATCCAGCATTCTCTTCAAGAGGGTGAAGTACTGAATAAGGGGGACACTCAATAGGATAACCGCATCATCCAGCACCCTATCCCACCCCCTTAGAGTGTGTGTGGGAGTCAGCTTAAAGGAATGGTAATACATAAAATGTAAAAAAAATGTTGTAGGGTTTATCCCCCTGAGTAAAACAAGGGTTCTCCCACAGCTGAGAGATATTTTATTAAAAAGGTATAACAGCTCAAACTTGAATTTTTTAGGTGCAATATCACAACGGCCTGAAAATTTACAGTGGCACTGTGGCTACACCATCCTATGGAGATTTATGGTCTACAGACCAGAGCAGTCTATAGGATGGTGTAGCAACAGTGCCACTGTAAATTTTCAGGCCACTGTGATATTGCACCTAAAAAATTTAAGTTTGAGCTGTTATCATTTTTAATAAAATATCTCTCAGCAGTGGGAGTACATTTGTTTTACTCCGGGAGATAAACCCTACAACATATATTTTTTTACATTTTAAGTATTACTATCCCTTTAAATATTTGTTCTTTCAGCAAGCCATTCATTCTTTCAATCAGACCAACGGCCTGTGGATGATGAGGGATATGGAACACCCAATGCACATCCCATGTCTGAGCCCACTCTTTGACCAATTTACCAGTGAAATGAGTCCCATATAATTTGGTGATCAGGGGACATTTGGCCACAGTATCCTTTGCTTGATCCATGGTCACAGGGATCCCTTTCCGGTTAGCACTGATAGGTAGCCAGTGCCCCTCTGTGTCCACCCTGGGCATGGGACCATTCCCCCAACTGCAATAGTTTGTCCATAGTCTAGATGGAGATCTGTGCCAAACTGTCAGCCATCTCATTTCCTGGATGACTAGTATATCCATCAACATGTCCCACAGCAATAGGTCACTTGTTGCCTTGTTCCCACAGTCTCTTTGATTGTGCATTGGTCTTGCTGCCAAGTAGCCATCCAGATGGTTAAGCCTTTATACATGGCCCAGCTGTCTGTGCATAGAATCAATGGTCCATTAGTCTCTTTTAGCTCAGCCAGTTGGCTAAACCCTCCATCTCCGGTCAAATGTAGGACGGAGTCCATTGAGGGCTATTATGCAGCAGCCATCCAGACCCAGCCTTTAGCCGTGATGGTTGCAGATCCATCGGTGAACCAGGCATAGCGCTTGTGTTCATCAGACAGCTGTTCCCAAACTTCTGCCTCATTATAAGGCCCACCACACAAATGGATGGGAGGTAACTCTGGCTCTACTGATTCACAATTCACAGTACCTGCCAAGCATTTATTGATATCAGCAGTGTCTTTTCCAGTTAGGTTGCCTCTTTCTCCTAGATACCACTTCCATTTCTGTAGGGTCTGCTTCTGAGCTAATGCTGTGCGAGCTGCAAGACCGTCTTGATGCACCCAGTTACATATAGGCAGATCTGTTTTCACTGGTGGAATGAGGCCTAATTTGTTGTTGCCACTTTCATCCCCCTTGACTTAAGCTAGCTCTTCTTCCTGCTCTTTGCCCCAATAGTACACAGTCTTTTTCCAGGTCACATCATAGATAGGATGCAGTAACAATCCCAGATGGGGCACAAAGGACCTCCAGAAACTGAAAATGCCCATCAGGGCTTGTGCTTCCTTAATGTTTTCCTTCAGACTAACATTAGTATCCACATCTTTGGCCACTTGCTCCTTTGTGTCACCAAACAGCATGACATCATCAGTGTAATGGTATACTTGACATTGGAGTGGCCTCATTGCCTGTAAGTCCCTAGTTATTAGTCCATGATGAATAGTCTCTGAATCCTTGTGGCAGAACTAGCAATGTGTATTGCCGTCCATTCCAGGTGAAAGCGAACTGGTCCTGGGACTCAGGGGCAATGGGTATGGAGAAGAAAACACTGGGCAAGTGTATGACAGCATGCCATTGCCTAGCAGTCTGTGCAGTGCTCTCCATCAACTATATCATATCTGGAACAATGGCTGCTAACAGGGGTGCCATTTTGTTCAGTCCTCGGTAGTCCACAGTCATGCGCCAGCTCCCGTCTGGCTTCTTCACAGGCCAGACTGGACTGTTGTAGGGGCTGGCAGCAGGCCTCAACATTCCAGCTTGGAGTAAGCCTTGAATAGTCTCCATCACTTCTGTATGCCCTCCAGGAATGCGGTACTGCTGGAGATAGACTGGTTCTGCTGGCGGTGGGATGTACACTGGGGTCTGTTTAGCATGCCCCCTGACTATTGGCTGAATTGCTGAAAGGCATAAAGTACGGACTGCAGCACCATAAGTATAACAACCTGCTTCTGTGTATATAGTCTGTCCCTTCAAAATATCCATCCTAGGATATTGTCTGGTAATTCAGAGATCAAGATCTCTTCTGGGAAAATGAGACCTTTCCCTATCTGCATTAGGCACTGTACCCGGTACGCAGGTGCCTTCCATCCTCCCAATCCCTTAACCATAACACAACACTTTCTGTACTTTGTGTTGCCCGCATTGCTGTGAAACAGACACTTCTGCCCCGATATCTAGCAAGGCTGTTACATAATGTGGTCTCCTAGGATGTCCCCAATGCAATGTCACTCTTACATATGGGCAGTGGTCCCCTAGTTCAAGTACTGCTATTTGCATAACAGTAAGCTCTAGGGACAGGGACCGGCCATTGTTTCATAAGGGTGCAGGAACTGTCCGTGTCTGTTGGTACTCACGTAAGGCATTGTATGCTTCTGTCGATGGGGTGTCAGGGTTTTTTACTTGTGAATGACTAGATGCCACTAAACTTTTATAGTTTGAGAGATCAAAGCATCTAAAGTTCTGGTTTCAGAGAAGTCTGCCATCTAGGTAACAAAAGCAGATTCTGAACCCGCAATATAGAAAGAAATACTTAATTGGAATGGGCTACAAAGTGTGCCTGGTTTGCAAGCGTACTATGTAGCCCGTTCATATGAAAGTATACTTTCCACATTATAACCAACCATGACCTTTAACTGGTGCCTAGTACACACGTTTAATCATCATCATGTTCTGTTTCTAACAACCGCAGCTGTGATCTGGGATGACAGATAAGCAATTGGTTAATGTGAACCCATTTTTCTATGAAACCATTATCTTTGGGAATCTTAATTTTGTAGGCTACTGGAGACATCTTATCAGTAATGTATATATGTATGTATGTTTATTTATATAGCACCATACATGTACACAGAGCTTTACAGAAGTTGAAATACAGAAAAAAATACAGAACTGGGTTAAGAGCATTAGGCTAAAGTGTGATCATTGCATTATTTGTGGGGGAAAGTGCAGCAAGGGAATCATACACTGGGAAAGGGACCCTGCCCCAAGAAGCTTACAGAATAATTAGAACTCATGACAACATACAGAGACAGTAGGAGGAGGATTATAAGTGCAAATACAAAGTATGATGAAGGAAGTGCAGAAGGATTCTGATGTAACTATTGGTGTGCAAGAGGAGGTTATTGCTATTGAGATACCTCCTTGAGCAGGAAGGTTTTGAGTAGATGAAAGTGATGAGTGTGGATGATTGTGAATGGTGATGGGGAGGGCATTCAGATTCAAGGGGAAGCCAGTGAAAAAGCCTGTAGCCAAGAGACGGCTCGAGTTGTGTAGAGAGAGGGCAGGAAGAACCCTTGAGAAGCCCGGAGGAAGAGAAGGGAAGGGGTGTAGTGGGAGAAAAGAGCAAAAATGTAAGAGGGTGCTGAAGAACAGAGAGACTTACAGGAGAGGAGGAGAATCTTGTAAGAACTGCAATATTTTATAGGTAGCCAGAAAAGTCTAGAAAGAATGAGTGCCTGAAAGAGAGTTTTTGCAGTTGACATACAGAGGAATGGACATATTTTGGCAATGTTTTTCAGGAAAAAGTGAAATTTTCTGGTGACAGCTTGGATATGGGGATAGAATGTTAATGCAAATAGCTGTAGTAAATGGTAAGTTCACCAACTGGATAAACTTGATAAGTTGAGTACCTCAGGGATCTGTCCTGGGTCCTCTTCTTCTTAATTTGTTTTTTAATGACCTCCCAGAGGGCATAGGGAGCCATGTATCAGTGTTTGCCGATGACACAAAATTAAGTAAGGTAATAAAGTCTGAACTGGATGAGTCTTCATTACAAGAGGATTTGGACAAATTGAGTAACTGGGCAGGCAAATGGCAAATGAGATTCAATATAGACAAGTGTAAAGTTATGCATTTTGGATATAATAATAAAAATGCAACATATAGTTTAAATGGTGTTTCTCTGGGGAAATCTACTAATGAAAAGGATTTGGAAGTAATGGTAGACAATAGACTTAGCAGTAGCATGCAGTGCCAACTGCCAGCTGCAAAGGCCAATAAGATATTGGCATGTATTAAAAGGGGTATTGACTCAAGGGAGGAAGATATAATTATGCCTCTTTACAGGTCCATGGTAAGACCCCACCTAGAATATGCTGTTCAATTCTGGGCGCCCTTTCTGAAGAAGGACATTATGGAACTAGAGAAAGTGCAGAGGAGGGCTACAAAACTAGTAAGGGGAATGGAAAGTTTTAGTTATGAAGAGAGGCTAGAAAAGTTAAACTTGTACACACTAGAGAATCGGCGTCTTAGAGGGGATATGATAACACTATATAAATATGTTCATTCCAAAGACCTGTTCATTAACAGAACAGTACAAAGGACAAGGGGCCACCCGCCTTAGACTTGAGGAAAGGATATTTCATCTACAACAGCAGAAGGGTTTCTTTATGATAAGGACAATAAAGGTATGGAATTCACTGCCTGAGGAGGTGGTGCTATCAAATACATTAGATGCCTTTAAAAAGTGCCTGGATACGTATTTAAAAGAGCAGAACATAGAGGGCTATCTATGTTACTACTGGGATTAATATTTAGTTAGTGCTTGTTGATTCAAGGAGAAATCTGATTGCCATTTGGAATCAAAAAACTATTTTTCCCCCCATTCAAGGCAGAATTTGAAATTGCTGTATTGAGGGTTTTTTGCCTTCTTTTGGATCAACAATGGTAAACAGGAATAGGAAAAGGACTGAACTAGATGGACGCAAGTCTTTTTTCAATCTAAATTACTATGTTAATGTAGAATCAAGTATGACCCCCAAGACAGTGTGCTTCGGACACTGAGAGGATGGCAGAGTTGTCTATTGTGATGGAGAAGGGAGTTGGTGGATGGGTTTTAGGAGGGAACACAACCAGCTCTGACTTAGCCATATTAAGTTTAAGATGGCGGTGGGCGATCCATGATGAAATAGCTGAGAGACATTGAGTGACTTGAGACTGCACAGCTGGATTGAGATCAAGGAAAGAGAGATAGATTAGTGTGTCATCTGCATACAGATGGTAATTAAAGCCAAGATATGAGATGAAGTCACCAAGTGAGAGGGTGTAGAGGGAAAAGAGAAGTAGTCCCAGGACTAATCCCTGAGGTACACCTACTGAGAGGTTGTGGGGAGATGAGAAAGCGTTAGCAAATGAAACACAAAGTAAGTTTAGAGAGATAGGAGGAAATCCATTCTAGAGGTGTGTGTCACGGTAACCAATGTAAATGAGAACACAACACAGGTAAAGTAAGATCAACACCACTTTATTCAAGGAATAATACAGGTAAAAATCACTATCCCAACCTTCCCCGGAGACAGGCATGAGACAATTAAGCCAATAGCAAGGAGGGCTACAAAGCAAGCACAACGTTACTGGCAAAACCTAGTATACGTGCACATGCATCCGAGAGACAGCAGGAATGCAGAAGCGACCAGCTCCATGCTGCAGGCTGCCCACCAGGAAGGCCAGGATGAGGACAGGAAACAGATGGAGATGACAGCACTCAGTGTAGTAACCGTGATAGTACCTACCCCTCAATGGCTTCTTGTCACGGATTTGAAGACTCTCAGACTTAAGGTTTGGTAAAATAACTTAACTTTATTAAAAGTTAAAGGCAGTCTCCGTAGGGTACACATACATAACAATACAACAGTAATATAACATATAATAGGTTCTACTGGCCTTGCCTAAATACCGGGCAAGGCAACCCAAGTGACAGTTTTAATGACAGGCTCTACCGGCCTTGCCTATACCGGGTAAGGCAACCGTGAGATGACATATACCGGTTCTACCGGCCTTACCAATACCGGGCAAGGCAGCCCCCACGGAATGCTGAATGTAGGCTCTACCGGCCCTGCCAATACCGGGTAAGGCAACCTTAAAGATGGTGAATTACAAGGTTCTACCGGCCTTACCAATACCGGGCAGGGCAGCCCAAAGGAGTACTGTAGTAGGCTCTACCGGCCCTGCCAATACCGGGTGAGGCAACCTACAGGATGGTAACGTCAAGGTTCTACCGGCCTCACCAATACCGGGCAGGGCAGCATGAGCAAATAGACCAGCTGTTAGGTGACTAAGACAGCATAGAGCATAAGTATAGAGATCTTACTCAGCAGGAGTCTATTGCCAGGGATACTCAGACAACTGCAAGGAAGTGGACAGAGATGGACCACAGTACTGGATGTTCAGGAGCAAACCAACGTCCACACGTTGGGACTAATGGTAATAGCACCAGCAGGTTTAATGGAGCAAACCAGCGACTGCACACTGGAACCAACAACGTATATCACAACCAGGTTTAGTGGAGCAAACCAGCGTCCGCACGCTGGAGCCAATAATGTATCTCGCAACCAGTTTAGTGGAGTAAACCAGCGTCCGCACGCTGGGACCAACAATGTATATAGCAACCAGGTTTAGTGGAGTAACCCAGCGTCCACACACTGAGACCAACAATGTATATCGCAACCAGGTTAGTGGAGTAAACCAGCGTCCGCACGCTGAGACCAACAATGTATATTGCAACCAGGTTTAGTGGAGTAAACCAGCGTCTGCACGCTGGGACCAACAATGTATATCGCAACCAGGTTTAGTGGAGTAAACCAACAAAGTATGATCAGCAGCGAGAAGAACAATGTCGCCAGAGCGATGGCTGGAGCAGGAGATTCAGGAACTCAGTAAGATTAACCCATGAGGTGCTGGAACACAGGAGCACTGGAACTCTGGAACACAGGAACACTAGCATACAGGAACACTGGAACACAGGATCAGCAAGTACAGCAGGAACAGGCCCAGAAGCCTGACAAGCAGGTCAGGCAGAGTGGAGTCAGAAACACCACGAAAGGGCAACCTGGAAGTGCTCAGCCTGGGTTTAAAAAGGCTGTGTGAGGAGGGCTAATCACAGACAGCCAATCATGATACTCAGCAAGTGACTGACACTGGACAGCACCAATCACGGGCACCGTGATAGTACCCCCCTTTCAAAGACCCCCTCTCCCAGAGTAGGGTCTAGGCTTCTGAGGGTATTTGGCATGAAATATTCGTAGTAACTTTGTGCATGAAGGTCCTTACTGTCTACCCAGGAACGATCCTCAGGACCATAACCTTTCCAATGCACCAGATACTGTACCCCTCCTCTACCTCTGCGGGAATCAATAATGTTTTGTACTTCATACTCCTCCTGCCCCTCGACTTCAGCAGGACCTGGCCTCACAGATGTGGTACTATAACGGTTACAAACCAGAGGTTTAAGGAGAGACACATGTAATACATTATGAATGCGCATAGAAGCAGGTAATTCCAAGGCATAGGAAACAGGGTTAATTTTGCGAATGATCTTGTACGGACCAATGAACCGAGGTGCCAGCTTATTAGATGGGACCTTGAGCTTTAGATTTTTGGAGGACAGCCATACTCTATCCCCGACTCGGAAGGAAACCGCTGGAAGCCTTCTGCGATTGGCATGACGCTGATGTCGCTGAAAAGACTGGCCCAATGCCCTCTGAACTTGTGCCCATGTGGAACGGAGTTGCTCTATATGCTCATCCAGAGCTGGAATCTGCTGTGATTGAAAGGAATCCGGGAGCAGACAGGGTTGGAACCCATAATTGATCAAAAACGGAGAGCTCCCGGAGGAAGAATTAACTGCGCAGTTCCTGGCGAACTCTGCCCAAGGCAACAAGTCGGCCCAATTATCATGATGGTCAGTCATAAAACATCGCAGAAACTGTTCCAATCATTGATTGGCCCTCTCAGCGGCCCCGTTAGTCTGGGGATGATATGCCGAGGAAAATGATAGCTGTATGCCCATCTGTTCGCAAAATGCCCTCCAGAATCTGGACACAAACTGGCTCCCCCTGTCAGACACCAGCACCCTGGGTACTCCATGTAACCGAAATACTTCTCGAGCGAATACCATTGCCAGTTCCTTGGCCGAAGGAAGGCCACGGAGGGGTATGAAGTGTGTCATTTTAGAGAACCTGTCTACCACCATCAATATGAAGGAGTACCCTCTAGACCTGGGCAATTCTCCCATAAAGTCGATAGAGACGTGAGACCAAGGGCGTTCACCATTAAGCACCGGCTGAAGCAAGCCCACAGGGAGATGTCTAGGGGTTTTGTCACGGGCACAGGTGGCACAGGCATTCGTAAAATTGGCACAATCTGCTCTCATAGAAGGCCACCAAAATAGCTGAGAGAGAGACCAGAACAATTGGTCCCTACCAATATGTCCTGCAGCCTTAGAGGAGTGGTAGGTCTCAAGTAATCGAGTACGGAATGGCTCAGGGACAAAACATTTGCCCACTGGAGTCTCATGAGGAGCAGAGGCTTGGGATGCCAAAATCTCCTCCCCTAGTGGTGAAGTAATACTAGTACGTATGGTAGCCAATATTCGATCGGGTTGAATGATAGGGGCTGGTACCTCTTCTCTGTCAACCTCTGCTTCAAATTGTCTAGACAGAGCATCAGCCCTAACATTCTTTGATCCCGGCAGGTATGATACAACGAAATTGAATCGGGATAGAAACAGTGCCCATCTGGCCTGGCGAGAAGACAATCTCTTGGCCTCAGAAAGATATGTCAGATTCTTGTGATCAGTTAGAATCAAAACGGGGTTTTTTGTGCCTTCAAGTAAATGACGCCATTCTTTGAGAGCGAGGATAATGGCCAGTAATTCTCGATCACCAATCTCGTAATGACTTTGAGCACTAGTCAGTTTTTTTGAGAAGAATCCACAGGGTCTGAGTGTACCGCCTATAACCTGTCGCTGAGAGAGCACCGCCCCGACCCCAATATCTGAGGCATCAACCTCCAAAGTAAAGGGGAGTATTGGATTAGGGTGGGACAACACAGGCGCTTCAGCAAAGGCTACCTTCAACTTCTCAAAGGCCTCTTCAGCAGCCACCGGCCAGAGGGATGGGTTAGCGCCCTTATGTGTGAGGTCAGACAGAGGATTTCACGATATAGGAGAAGTTTTTAATAAACTTCCTGTAATAACTGGCGAAGCCCAGAAATCGTTGGATGGCTTTGAGGCTCTTGGGTTTAGGCCATTGTAAGACTGCCGTCAATTTCTCTTTATCCATGGCAATGCCGTCTTTGCCAATTATAAACCCCAGAAACAGTACACTGGTTTTGTGGAACTCGCATTTCTCCAGTTTACAGAATAATTTATTTTTTCGTAAGTGCAGCAAGACTTCAGACACATCCTTGATGTGTTGTGACAGGTCTTTGGAGTAGATAAGTATGTCGTCAAGATAGACTACAACACAAGATTGTAACATATCTCTAAGAACGTCATTGATCAGTTCTTGAAATACTGCAGGAGCATTACATAGACCAAATGGCATGACTAGGTATTCATAATGCCCAGATCTCGTATTGAAGGCAGTTTTCCACTCATCACCGGCTCTGATACGTATCAAATTGTAGGCTGCCCTTAAGTCCAATTTGGTGAAAATCGAGGACCCCTTAAGTCTATCAAACAGCTCGGTGATGAGTGGTATTGGGTAGGCAATTTTTTGCCATCAGCTTATTCAGCCCACGATAGTCTATGCAAGGTCACAGTTCGCCACTTTTTTTCTCAACAAAAAAGAACCCGGCACCGGCCGGAGAAGTAGATTTCCTTATGATCCCTCTACTGAGGGCATCTGCTATGTATTCCTCCATAGCTTGGTTCTCCTCACAAGACAATGGATACGTGCGTCCCCTCGGTGGTACTGCTCCAGGACTCAGTTCTATGCGACAATCGTATGGTCTGTGCTGAGGTAGGGCGCCAGCCTCTCCCTTATGAAAACGTCGCTAAACTGCTGGTAGGCATCAGGTAGTGAAGGGGAGGTGCACAAGACTTTAACAGGATGGGTAACGCACTTATCCATACAGAACTGAGACCAAGCAGCAATCTCACATTTCTGCCAATCAAATTGTGGGTTGTGCAACTGTAACCAAGGAAAGCCCAAAATAACGGCATGGTGAGGAGAATTAATCAATTGGAACTGCTGCTCTTCCTTGTGAAGAGCCCCAGTAGTCATGGACAAGGGCATCGTTTCAAAAGTAACTTGGGCGGGTTCCAAAGGTCTGCCATCAATTGCCTCAATAGCAAGAGGGGTTTCTCTCTGAATCCGTGGTACCCCATGCAATTCAACAAAGGTATTGTCTATAAAATACCCAGCAGCACCAGAATCAACCAAGGCCAAAACCTCAACCGAGCGTTGTGCCCATGACAATACCACCTGTATGGTGGGTTTAAGTGTGCCCAACAATGGGGACGATTGGACACCACCTAGGGCCTGTCCCCCAAGGTACCCTAGGTGTGTTCGTTTCCCGGACGTACCGGACAAGATCTTAACAGGTGACCATTTTTACCGCAATACAGACATAAACCTTGTGTCTTGCGATACCTTCTCTCCTCCTTAGTTAACCTAGTGAAACCCACCTGCATAGGTTCACTTGGTTCCAGAATAGGTTTACTAGGTTTGGATGTCGAGGGAGGTTTGGGTGGGCAAAATATGCTACAGGACCCATTATTTTTTAACCTTACTCGTCGCTCTCTGGCGGTTAATCTTTCACGTATTCTGGAGTCAATTAGAATCACGTATTCGATATAATCATCTAGGTCAGTAGGTAAATCTTTTTCTGCGATCTCATCTTTAATCTGGTCACTCAATCCTTGAGCAAAGGCTGCCAACAGGGCCTCATTATTCCATCCTACCTCTGCTGCCAAGGTGCGGAATTCAATGGCAAAATCGCCAACTGTGCTCCTGCCCTGTTGTATCTCCATGAGACATTTAGCAGCAGAGGTAGTTCTACCAGGAGGCTCAAATACTCTCCGAAAGGATTGCACAAAGTCACAGAAATTCTTTGTGCAAGGTTTAGCGTTTTCCCAAAGTGGGTTGGCCCAAGCCAATGCTCTGCCAGTCAGCAAGGATATCATGAACCCAACCTTGCTGCGATCACTAGGAAATGCGTGTGCCGTCAATTCCATAAATATCTCAAGTTGATTGATAAACCCTCTGCATAGTTGAGGGTCGCCGTCATATCTCAGCGGCAAGGGTGCAGAAGCCGTTAACCCTTTGACTGCGGCCTCTGAGGGCCTAGACTCATTCTCCGGTGTCATAATTGGCGAGACCACCGGGTTAGCACCGGACTTATCTGCAAGTACCGTGCGTTCAAGAATAGTTTGGATAGCCACCGCTAGCTGATCCAAACGTTGCTCAAGCGTATCCATCCCCCAATGGATATTCTATGCGTTACCGTCACTCTTAGTGTCTGAGGTCATGGCCCTTTCGTACTGTCACGGTTTTTGAAGACTCTTAGACTTAAGGTTTGGTAAAATGTAACTTTATTAAAAGTTAAAGGCAGTCCCCACAGGGTAAACATACATAACAATATAACATCAATAGAACATACAAAAGGTTCTACCGGCCTTGCCTAAATACCGGGCAAGGCAACCCAAGTGACAATATTAATGACAGGCTCTACCGGCCTTGCCTATACCGGGTAAGGCAACCGTGAGATGACATATACCGGTTCTACCGGCCTTACCAATACCGGGCAAGGCAGCCCCCACGGAATGCTGAATGTAGGCTCTACCGGCCCTGCCAATACCGGGTAAGGCAACCTTAAAGATGGTGAATTACAAGGTTCTACCGACCTTACCAATACCGGGCAGGGCAGCCCAAAGGAGTACTGTAGTAGGCTCTACCGGCCCTGCCAATACAGGGTGAGGCAACCTACAGGATGGTAACGTCAAGGTTCTACCGGCCTCACCAATACCGGGCAGGGCAGCCTGAGCAAATAGGTAATATACTCTAAAAAGAGTCAAAAAAGTTATGCGCTTAGTCACTATAAAACTACAAATTATAAAATATAGATAAAAAAGGAGACATAAAATACACTTACTTAGGTGTAGGGTGCTGCTTCTTATAATAGGACTTCACAGACCGCAATCCTAATCACCAAAAAGTATTCTGTAGAAAAAAGGTTATGTGCAAGAGGCGCAACCTCAACACCTCTAAGTGTAATATATAAACAATAACTAATAGATATATTCTTCTTTCTTCCACCTAAGATGTTATATTCACATTTGAGAGAGATGTAGCCTGCCTCTTAATTTCTTTGAACCAACTCTGGAGATAGAAGTGTTACTCCCAATAACGTTATCACAGGCTTCAATGTGGCATAAATATATAATAAATGTTGTTCCCAAAGTATTATCACATATCAATATAAGGTATGTGAGTATAAAAAGGAACTATTTAATATCATAAATATGTAAACATGCAAGCCCTCACATGTGAAACAGCAGGGGTAAAAGATTATATATTTATTTAGGAAAAATACACAACATATAAAATCTGTAAAACATAAAAAGTCAACAGCTCTAAATAGGGGTCCAGAGCTGTGGGACCACTAATAAAAGTGGAACCACCTTGCCACCAGGATCCAAAATACAGTAATAAAAAATAATCATATAAAATATACTAAAACTGTGGATAAATATAAGTATAGTGAACAGGCTACATCTCTCTCAAATGTGAATATAACATCTTAGGTGGAAGAAAGAAGAATATATCTATTAGTTATTGTTTATATATTACACTTAGAGGTGTTGAGGTTGCGCCTCTTGCACATAACCTTTTTTCTACAGCCTGAGCAAATAGACCAGCTGTTAGGTGACTAAGACAGCAGAGAGCATAAGTCTAGAGGTCTTACTCAGCAGAAGTCTATAGCCAGGGATAATCAGACAACTGCAAGGAAGTGGACAGCGATTGACCACAGTACTGGATGTTCAGGAGCAAACCAACGTCCGCACGTTGGGACTAATGGTAAATAGCGCCACCAGGTTTAAGGAGTAAACCAGCGCTGGAACCAACAATATATATTGCAACCAGGTTTAGTGGAGCAAACCAGCGACCGCACGCTGGAACCAACAATGTATATCGCAACCAGGTTTAGTGGAGCAAACCAGCGTCCACACGCTGGAACCAACAATGTATATCGCAACCAGGTTTAGTGGAGCAAACCAGCGTCCGCATGCTGGAACCAACAATGTATATCGCAACCAGGTTTAGTGGAGCAAAAATTTACCATATCAGTTGGTCTCACCCAATATGCCCTGTGGCCTTCAAGGGGTGATATATCTCCAGCAATCTGGTATGAAGGGGCTCGGGCACAAAACATTTGCCACTGGGTTTGTCCACTGGTGAGGAAGCTTGAGAGGCCAAAATCTCCTCTCCCAAGGGTGAGGTAATACTTATACGTATGGTAGCCAAAATATGGTCGGATGGAATGATAGGAACAGGAGTGCTCTCTGCCTCATGATCAGACCCGATCTTCCGGGAAAGAGCGTCCACTCTAATATTCTTAGTGCCAGGAAGATAAAAGACCACATAATTAAATCTTGAAAGGAACAGGGTCCATCTGGCTTGCCATGGAGATAGCCTTTTGGCCTCTGACAGATATGTAAAATTCATGTAATCCGTGAGAATCAGAATTGGGGAGCTGGTACCCTCCAGTAGGTACCGCCATTCTCGAAGAGCGAGAATAATGGCCAGTAGTTCATGATCTCCAATGTCATACAGACTCTCCGTCCTAGACAATTTTTTAGAAAAAAAACCCACAAGGAAGCAAGGTTTTACTGGGAGCCGAGCACTGGGACAGGAAATCGCCTACTTATCACGGTGCCTGTGCTATTTGGCGACATTCTGTCAGTTTCCACTCCTGCCTATCCCTATTGGCTGCACTATTATTGTCCCGCCCAGTATTTGGCTTTAAATACTGGGTTCTGGCACCTCTCCATTGCCCTTTTGTGGTGTTTCAGTACCAGTGCTTGTTCCTGTTATTCGTGTGATCTCAGTGTATCAACCTGGCCTGCCTGACGACTCTGCATCTTGTTCCTGCCTGTGTACCAACCCAGACTGTCTGACTATTCTGCATCTCGTTCCTGCCTGTGTACCGACCCGGATTGGCTGACGTTCCTGCTCCGTGTATCGACCCGGTCCGGCTGACGTTCCTGCTCTGTGTACCGACTCGGACTGGCTGACGTTCCTGCTCTGTGTACCGACCCGGCCCGGCTGACATTCCTGCTTGGTGTACCGACTCGGATTGGCTTACGTTCCTGCTGTGTGTGTGGATCCTGCCCAGTTGGGCTACTGTGGTGGCGTACCTCCCCTGCACGCCTTATCCGGTCTCCGGTTAGGGTGGTGTCAGGATCTTAGCTGTCTCCGGACAGCTCGCTGCAGTTTGGTCTCCGTTGCCTCAGTGTCGGCCAGGCGACATTTCTGTGCGTCCTCACTTCCGTGCAGTCCTCAGTTGGGTGCCTCTCAGGGCAAGTTGCTTAGTTCCATTACTGCTACGGCAGTGTCCAAGTTGCTCAGTCTCCGTTACTACTACAACAGTGCTTGAGTTGCTTAGTTCCGTTACTGCTATGGCAGTGCCCAAGTTGCTCAGTCTCCGTTACTGCTACGGCAGTTCACCAGTTGCTCAGTCCCCGTTACTGCTACGGCAGTGCTCGAGTTGCTTAGTTCAGTTACTGCTACGGCAGTGCCCAAGTTGCTCAGTCTCCTTTTCTGCTACGGCAGTCCACAAGTGGCTCAGTTTCCGTTACTGCTACGGCAGTGCTCAGGTTGCTCAGTCTCCGTTACTGCTACGGCAGTCCACAAGTGGCTCAGTCTGGTCTCCATTACCTTTGGGCGTTACTCGATTTGGTGCTGTCTCCTTTTGTTGGAGCTTCTTAAAGGGCCTTGCACTATTAGGGCCTGTCAGTACTCTCAGCCTAATAGTAACCCGTTCAGTACTGTCCAACTGAGATTCACACAAGAACTGCCTGACCTGTGTCAGTATATTGAACTCTGGACTACCTGCATATACTGGACCCGTGTGGGCCTACCTCTTTATAACTTGTCTTTTGTCTGTACTATATTGCATATATTATTACAGGACCAGTGAGGGTTATTGTTATATTCATTGTTCAATAAAATTGTGTTTTAACCAAACCTACTGTGTGTCAAACAAACCATTACACTACTCCCGACTCAGACGCATCAACCTCCAGGGTAAAGGGCATGGCAGGATTCGGATGGGACAAGATAGAAACCTTATCAAAGGCAGACTTCAGACTCTCGAAGGCCTGAAGGGCGCTCGGAAGCCAGTCAGATGGATTTGCTCCCTTATGAGTCATGTCAGTGAGTGGCTTCACTACAGTGGAGAAGTTTAGTATAAGCTTCCTATAGTCATTTGTGAAGCACAAAAATCTCTGTATGGACTTCAACCCAACAGGAAGTGGCCACTGCAGGACTGCAGAGAGATTTTGCGGGTCCATAGCCTAACCAGACGCAGAGATCACGTAGCCCAAGAACGTCACCTGGGCTTTATGGAATTCATATTTTTCCAATTTGCAAAACAACTTGTTCTCCTTCAAAAGTTGCAAGACCATAGATACATCCGACCGATAAGCTGCTAAGGTCGGCGAATGGATGAGAATAGCGTCCAAGTAGATCTCTCAATACATCATTGATGAACTCTTAGAAGACAGCAGGAGTGTTGCACAAACCGAAAGGCTTCACTAAATATTCATAATGCCCACTCAGTGTGATAAACTCTATCTTACACTCGTGGCCCTCCTTTATTCTTACTAGGTTGTAAGCGGCCCTCAGATCAAGTTTGGTGAACACCATCGAACTCTTAATCCGATCAAATAGCTCTGTGATTAACGGAATGGGGTAAGCAATCTTAAGCATAATCTTATTCAGACCTCTGAAGTCGATACATGGTCTTAACTCCCCATCATTCTTTTTTACGAAAAAAAATCCTGCGTCAGCTGGCGAAGAGGACTTGTGAATAATCCCTCTCAATAGGTCATCAGACACATATTCCTCCATGGCCCGATTCTCCTCTACTGACAGAGGGTATAAGCGACCCCTGGGAGTGTGGCACCCAGAACTGTCACGGTAATCAGACAAAGAAGGACAGACACAAAGAGAAAATATAACCACCTTTATTTATTATAACAGCAATAATGGTAGAGCCCACACAGAACCCCAGACATATGCAAACAGTACCCAAGGTCCCTCCGGAGCAGCACACTGTGCTGTGCACTGCACTACTTAAGATCTCAAGACTAGGGAGACGCTCAAGTGGGACAACAGAAGAATGGTAGAATATGTGCAAGTCATCACTTGGTCTGCGAATGGAGGCAACAGAGAGCAGACCAGAGGCAGGAGACACCGAGACTACAGGTAAGGCAAGCAGGTAGTGTAGGGAGCAAGTAGGCAGCCAAAGTCAGAGGTCAGACAAGCTGGGAGTAACCAGGCCACTGGTCAGGCAACTGGAGACTATGCTGAGCAAGTAGCAGCCAGGGCCACTGGTACAGCAAACTGAGGACTACAAGGCGAGAAAGTAACCAGGCCCACAGGAAAGGCAACCGGAGGCTACACTGAGCGGGTAGTAGCCAGGGCCACTGGTCAGGCAAGCCGGGGTCATACACAGAGTGAGTAATCAGCCAGAGCCACAGGTCAGAACTAATGTGGGTAGTCAGACAAGTCAGGGTCATAAACAGAGCGAGATTCTCAGGCAAACACGGGTCACAATGGAGAGCAAGAGTAACGAGCAGGAACACCACGTAAGGGCAATGACTCCCAGGCCCAAGAAGGTTTATTAATTAGCAGAAGGATGCAGGACCCAATAAGGTCGCCTAGAATAGGACCATAAACAGGCGTCCATGCTAGTGCCTGTTACCTGATGTCAGCAATGAGGAAGTGGCTGGAGGCCATGCCGGCCGGCGGCCATACAGAGGTAGGAAGCACAGGAAAACTTAGTCTCTAAGGGAGACTGTGATAGGAACCAAATCAATAGTAAAGTCATAAGGCTTGTGTGGTGGTAATGTACTAGCCTCTACCTTGTTAAATACCTCACTATAGGACTGGTACTCTGCAGGTAATGAGGGAGAGGTAAAAAGTATTCTCATAGACTGCTGTAGGCAGGACTTGGCACAACGGGAAGACCATGACACAATGTCGCATGTATGCCAATCCATCCTGGGTTATGTGTCTGTAGCCAGGGGAACCCCAAAAAGATAACTTAGTGAGGAGAGTTTATGAGCTGACACTGCACAGTCTCCACGTGAAGCGCCACTACCTTCAGAGACAAGGACAAGATGTGACGGTTGTAGAGGTCTTCCGTCAATGGCCTCGATAGCCAACGGGGAGGAACGAGACAGCAGAGGAATAGCATGCTTGGCCGCAAATTTCACATCAATTAAATACCCAGTAGTCCCAGAGTCTATTAAGGCTGGGTATCACGGTGCCCGTCATTGCTGACTTCTGCTGTCAGTCAGGTGTGTGTACTCTCCATTGGCCGCCTGTCTTTTGCCCGCCCAGTTTTGCCTATATAGACTGGGCTGAGGCACCCTTTGGTTGCCCTTTCATGGTGTCTCTATGTCAGCAGTCACCTGTCTGTACCTGTACCTGTTCCTTGGGCCTGTTTCATTCTTCTACCAGTGTCAGCATTCTCCAGTAGTCAGTGCCTCTCCTGCGTGGTTCCTGCCTCCGTTCCAGATCCAGTTGGGCTGCCGTTCCTGCTTCCATTCCTGATCCCGTGCTGCCGTTGTTCCTGCTCCGTTCCTGACCTGGTTGGCAGCCCTGTCGTTCCAGTGGTCATCCTGGCTAGTCTGCTGTTCCTGCTGCTGAATCCTCTCTGTCATCGTCTGGCTGCTGGGTCGCCTGGGCGACGTTCTGATCACTGGTTTGCTCCACATTCACCGGTTGCTGATTCCGCTCTATAGAACCGGTTGGGCTTCACAGTTGTCCAGTACGCGGTACTGGTTTACTCCACATCACCGGTTGCTAATCTCGCTGTATAGAACCGGTTGGACGTCCCTGTAGTCCAGTACGCTGTACTGGTTTAATCCACATTAACCGGTTGATGATTCCGCTTACAGAACCGGTTGGGTGTTCCTGTCGTCCAGTACGTGGTACTGGTTTACTCCACATTCACCAGTTGCTGATTCGCTAGTATAGAACCGGTTAGACGCTATTGTTGTCCAATATACCATACTGGTTTACTCCACATTAACCGGTTGCTGATTCCGCTTATAGAACCGGTTGGGCGTTCCTGTCTTCCAGTACGTGGTACTGGTTTACTCCACATTCACCGGTTGCTGATTCGCTGGTATAGAACCGGTTAGATGCTATTGTTGTCCAATACACTATACTGGTTTACTCCACATTTACCGGTTGCTGATTGCGCTGTATGACTGAACCGGTTGGGCATTCCTGTTGTCCAATACACGATACTGGTTTACTCCACATTTACCGGTTGCTGATTCCACTGTATGACTGAACCGGTTGGGCATTCCTGTTGTCCAATACACGATACTGGTTTACTCCACATTACTGGTTGCTGATCCATCTATATAGAACCGGTATGCTTTACTGTTGTCCAGTGCAGGGTACTGGTTAACCCTTCATTCACCGGTTGCTGCTGCCTCCATTGTTGATCCGGTTTGGTTTCCCTGGTTGTGATACTGGTTTGCTCCACTGTTCCATCTTATGCTGCTGTCCCATCTATTCAGCATTTGTGGAGCTGTCCTTGTGTCCTCCTGGCTGCCTTGCCTGGTATATTGGCAAGGCCGGTAGAGCCATATTGAGATTGATTGTTACCTTCCAGGCTGCCTTGCCCAGTATATTGGCAAGGCCGGTAGAGCCTGACTCCATTCCATTGTGCCATCTTTCAAGCTGCCTTGCCCAGTGTATTGGCAAGGCCGGTAGAGCCACATTCAGATTGTCGTGTAACCCTCCAGGCTGCCTTGCCCAGTATATTGGCAAGGCCGGTAGAGCCTACCGTGCTGTATTTTGCAGATACTACTGTTTGAACCCATTATGTACATGTGATATATTTGTATGTTCAGGACCCATGAGGGTTCCCATTAAACTTTTCAATAAAGTTTGATTTTTATCTTACTCTATGTCTGAGAGTCAAAACAAACCGTGACACTGGGGCAACTACTGATGACGTGGCCCAAAACAGAATCACCTCAAGAATTGGTTTTCCTTTTTTTTTTTTAAACTAAAAGTTTATTAAATTTTATAATAGAAAATTAACAAATAAGTAAGGAATATCGATAATGGTATATAAGAACACAATATATGTGGAATAAGGAAAAGGCAAAAATGAACATACAAAAACAAGAAGTAAATGAGGCCAGGAGAAGGAGAAAAAAGAACATCAGATTTTGAGTAAAAAATTATAATCGTCACCAGGGGTATGATTTAGCCAAGGAGACCAAATTGAAAGAACATATCCTCGGGACTAATTTATCTTGAAGTCCGGTAAGAGAGCCTACCCTCTTACCAAGGAGAGCTTCAGCAGTGTCAAGTTTGAGAGGTTTAGACAATGAATGAGACAAGAGGAGGTTAACCCTGTTTCAGATAGATTTGACTTTGGGGCAGGTCCACCATATGTGGAGGAAGGTACCAGGTTCTTGGCAGCCACGAAAACATTGATCTGAAGCTTCTCTATACATCAGGGAAAGTTTAGAAGGTACTAGATGAAAAAGATGTAACATTTTGAATGATTGTTCGGAAAGGTTAATATTGAGATAACTTTTGTGGATGCGTAGCATCATTGTTCTCCATTCTTCGTCAGACCAGGATTGATTTAGCATAGTTTCCCAAGAGTGTTGGCAAGTAAGTTTGGACGAATCATAAAGTAAAATTTTATATATTAGTTAAATTGATTTTTGGCCCTGATTCCACAGCCGGAAAAAGGACTCAAATTTAGTAAGAGGAAAATTGATGTAGTCTCCAAGGAAGGAAGACAGAACATCAAGAATAGAATGGTAAATACTCTAATCTTTTGGAGAAGTATTAAGTTTATCTTTGAGAATGTCCCAAAGGAGGAATTTGTCTCTAAAAATCAAAGATTTCAGAGTTTCAAAGCCGGAAGCAAAAAGTTTGGTAACAAAAGTATGTTGTTCAGGATTCCAGTGAAAAAAAGAAGAGGTGATAGGAAGAAGTTTTGTTGTAAAGTGCATAAGTTTAAGCTTAGATCTATTCTTGTCCCAAATCCATAGGTCATTTTTCGTGGATTCCAGGATGTTCTGTAAATTAAATAATCTCTGATGTGTGAATGACCACATCCATTCAAGTAGTTGTTGTCTGGAGATTAGGTGGGTCTCCAATTTGATCCAGCTGGGAGTTAAACATAGAGGGTCATAAGAGGAGCAAAGCGCTGTGAGTTGGGTAAGTCTAGAAGCGAGATAATAATTGTAAAGATTCGGGATTAAAACACCACCATATTGTTTTTCTCTATACAAGGTTTCTTTTTTGATCCAAGGATGTTTATATAGCCAAATAAATCTAAACAAATCATTTTGAAAACTTAAAAGGTCAGCTTTATTAATACGAATTGGGAGAGTTCTAAAAAGGTAGAGGATCTTGGGAAGGAGTGACATTTTGATCGCGTTTATCCTCTTGAAGAAGGAAAGAGGTAAAGAGATCCAATTGGAAATTTTTTCAGATAAAGTTTTCCAGAGAGGTTTAAAGTTAAGAGAGAAAGTTCTAGATAATAGTTTAGGAATCTTGACACTGAGATATAAAATAAAGTCTCTCCATTTAAATTGAAAGTTTACTACGATGGAGGATCTAACAGTCATGTCCATATTAAAATGAAGAATTTCAGATTTAGATTGCTTGATAACCAAACCTGAGATTTCGCCAAATAAGACGAGTTTAGTCCATAATTTTCTTATGGAAGTGTTGAGGTCAGAAATAAAAAGTAAGAAGTCGTCAGCATATAGGTTTAGTTTAGAATTTATGCTATCATTAATACCCTTGATCTGTTCATCGATTCTGATAGATGTGGCGAGGGGTTCGATACAAAGGGCGAAGAGCATTGGGGATAGTGGGCAACCCTGCTTGGTACCTCTATTGATAGTAATTTCTTCGCTTTCCAGACCCATCATTCTCAGGAAACTGGTGGCATTGGAGTGAATAGCTTTAAGATATTGATCGATATGACCATTCAGGCCAAATACAGAGATAATCTTTCGAAGATAAGACCAATTGATGGAATCAAAAGCCTTGGAGATGTCAAGAGAGAGGAGAAGGGAGTTCTTCAATTTATAGCGTGAGCGAATATCAACAATATCAAAAACTCTCCTGACATTGTCGCTTGTGCTCCTGCCAGGAATAAAACCACATTGATCTGAGTGGATCAAAAAAGGGAGAAACACTCCAAGTCTATTAGCGAGGAGTTTAGATAAAATTTTAAGATCCGAATTGATCAAACTGATAGGTCTGTAATTGTTACAACCTTCCGGGTCCTTTCCAGGTTTAACAATCATTGTAATAAAAGAGTAGTTGGCATCTTTGTTTAGTTCTCCCTTATTTAATATAGCATCAAAAAATAACATTAATTGTGAGGCCAGTTCTTTAGAAAAACATTTGTAGTAAAAGTTAGTAAAACTGTCAGGACCGGGGCTCTTATTGTTCTTTTGCAGGATCTCCGGGGACTGTGAAACTCCACCCAGGGTTTGTCCCTGACATAACCCTAGGTGCGTGCGTTTCCCAGCCAGACTGGACATGACTGCAACAAGTTACCCGGCTTTCCACAGTATAGACAAAGGCCCTCTCTCCGACAGAAAGCCCTCTCCTCCACCGAGAGGCATGTAAAACCAAGCTGCATAGGGTTACTCCTGACTTAGAACCAGGAGGCATGGGAGGAGAGGGAGGACTGGGTGGGAGCGTAAAATTAGGTGCCAATCAAGAAAAAGGCCTACGCATACGTTCCCTGAAAGAAGGTCTCTATCTGATCCTGGTATTCATCAGGATCGAAAAGGTAATATCACTGTGCCCGTGATTCAGTTCTATGGCTGTCCATTCCCTTGTGTGTGCTCGGCTGCAGCATAATGGGTCAGTAACTTCCTAGTTACTTGTGCGTCATTCTGTGCGCTTGCTATTATTATAGCTTGTACTTGCTTGACCTAGCTTGACCCCGCCTCTCTGGTAGGCCTTATATGCTGCTTCCTGTCCTAGCCTCAGTGCCCTTTCGTGGTGTACCATAGCGCTTCTAGTCTTCCGTTGTTATCTGTTTCTGGCTGTTGATTCTGTTTTGTGTATGACCCTTGGCTCCGTCTGACTACCAGATTTGTGCCTGACCCTCTGGCCTTGCCTGACTATTCACTCCATGCTTGATTCCTGGCTACGTCCGACTACCCGCTCCGTGTATGACCTTTTGGCTTGGCTGACTATCCACTCCATGTATGACCTTTGGCTTGGCTGACTACCCACTCCGTGCTAAGTACTGTAGCTTGTCTGACTACCCGCTCCGTGCTAAGTACTTTGGCTTTGTCTGACTACCCGATCTGTGTATGAACTTGGCTCTGTCTGTCTTCGGTAGCTCTCCCTAGGGTCTGGCTCCCTCCGTGCAGGTTCCTAGTCCTGATCCTTGGTCAGGGTAAGTTCAGTCTGTAGTCCAGCAGCGCCTGATCCTACCGTTGCTTGCGGACCCTAGCGTTCTAGGGTGTGTGGTAGTTCCAGTGACCCTAGCGTTCTAGGGTGTGTATCTGTGACCCTAGCATTCTAGGGTATTGGGCCTCCTGTATTCTGCACCTCAGTACTTTGTTGCTTACCACTGCATGCTATCTCTAGTGGTTCTGCTGACTTTGCTGGTTCATTTCCTGTCTGTTCACAGAGTCTTGCCAAGTTCAGTGTCAGTCCTGGTAGTGGACTGCAGCACTGTCCTCACACCTGACCCCGGGGAGATTGGGGAAGTGCCTATTATCATTCTACTGTATTTGATCTTAATAAAGTGGTGTTGATTTTACTTGTACCTGTCAGAGTCATTATTTCTCTAAGTCTACCATGACAGTACGAAAGGGCCTTGTCATCTTAAGGTACAGGCAACCCACAGGTCACTAGCATTCTTACCAGAATGGACGTACAAGATCAAAGGATTGATCAGCTTTCCTTGGAGATGCAAACACTCCTTAATCGCACAGTGCACCTTGATAGGGCTGCGCAACAACCAGTGGCCTCCCCTGACCCGGCACTGACGGTAATGGCTAATGCTAAGAGCAGTATGTTCCGAGGGCTGTCTGGATCTGCTCCACTCTCTCAAGGATATGATGGGGAACCTACACTCTGTCGTGGGTTCATTAACCAGTTGAGCATATTTCTGGAACTAGTACCGAATGCATTTCCCAGTGATCGAAGCAAGGTTGGCTTCATGATCTCCCTCCTATCTGGTGGAGCATTGGCGTGGGCCAATCCGTTATGGGAGACAGGGAGACCAATAATCTCGAATTTCACGGAATTCGTGTCTGCTTTCCGTAGGGTCTTTGATGTTCCAGCCCGGGCAATGTCAGCGGTGAAACAACTTACGAATATTCGCCAGGGCGCACACACTGTAGCCGAGTACGCTATTGAATTTCGTACTTTGGCAGCAGAGGTGGACTGGAACAGTGAGGCTCTAGCAGCTGCATTCTTTCAAGGGCTGAACGATACGAATAAAGATGAGACGGCAGCCCGTGAGTTGCCGGAGGAGCTTGATGAACTTATCTTCTTTATGACCCTACTGTCACGGTGCCCGTGCTATGCTGGCGACATTCTGTCAGTCTTGTTCTTAGCTGGCTCCTATTGGTTGCAGTAGTATTGGCCCACCCAGTATTTGTCCTTAAATACTGGGCCCTGTCACTTCGCTGTTGCCCTTTTGTGGTGTTTCTGTACCAGAGCTTGTTCCAGTTTTCTCGTGTGATCTCAGTGTATGACCCGGACTGCCTGACTACTCTGCTGCTTCTGTTCCTGTTCTGTGTACCGACTTGGATTGGCTGACGTTCCTGCTCTGTGTACCGACCCGGACTGGCTGACGTTCCTGCTCTGTGTACTGACCAGGATTGGCTGATGTTCCTACTCTGTGTACCGACCCGGCCTGGCGGACGTTCCTGCTCTGTGTACCGACCCGGCCCGGCTGACATTCCTGCTCTGTGTACCGACTCGGATTGGCTGGCGTTCCTGCTTTGGATACCGATTCCGGTTGGCTGTTGTTCCCGATCTGTCTTCCGACCCGTTGGGCCTCCGTTTACTATCTGTCCAGGATTACCTGCTGCTCCTTCTGTGGCTCCGTTGGGCTTGGCATCCTGACAGTGTTGCATATCGTACATTCATTCCTGCAGCCTGGTTTCGGTTACGTTCCGTGTCGCGCGGGCGACACTTCGTTGTAAGCCTTCCATTCTGTGCCACATTACGCTAGACCTATACTCCTGACATCAGCTGAGGTTGGGCTTCCTTGGGCGCCTCAGGCTACTTCCACCTCGGCAGTCGACATTGATTTGAGCGTTCATCCATCCCCATGGGGGAAAGGGTCGTTCTCCACCGGTTGTTGGCATTGTAGACTCCATTGGGCAACCTCTGGGCATACAGTCTGTCCACCGCTACTGCTACGGCAGTCTATAAGTTTACTAGGGCCTTCGCTTATTCCTGTGGCATTACTCACTGTTTATACTCTCCCTCCCTAGTGAGAGTCTTAAGGGCCTCGCGCTGATAGGGCCTGTCAGTTTTCCTGGCCTATCAGTAACCCGTTCACTGCTGCCTCGTTTGAGAATCACACGTATTACCTGACCTGTGTCAGTATATTGTTATTTATGTCTGTACAATTGCTGGACCCGTGTGGGTATTTACTACTGTAACCTGTCCCGTGACAGTACTATATTGTATATATATTACTGGACCCGTGAGGGTTATTGCCATTTTAAATTTGTTCAATAAAACTGTGTTTTTTACCTAACCTACTGTCTCTGAGTGTCAATAAACCGTATCAGTACAAAAGGGCCATGACTTCAGACAGTACAGGTGAGGGTAATGCACAAAGCATCCATTGGAGGATGGGTTTACATGAGCAGCGTTTGGACCAGTTGGCACTGGCAGTACAAACTATACTAGAACGCACTGCTTATCTAGATAAACCGGTTCAAGGCTCGGTGGTCTCCCCCGTTTCGACACCAGGAGCTCAATCCCAGACACAAGTGGCCTCGAATAAAGGGTTAACCGCCACAGCTCCATTACCTCTAAGATATGATGGCAAACTTACCCTGTGCAGAGGGTTTATCAATCAACTCGAGATATACCTGGAGCTGACTCCCCATGCCTTTCCGAATGACCGAGCTAAGGTGGGCTTTATGATTTTGTTACTGACGGGCAGAGCCCTGGCATGGGCCAATCCCTTGTGGGAAGCTGCCAAACCATGTACACAAAACTTCAGGGAGTTTGTGCGTTACTTCCGTAGAGTGTTTGAAGTTACAGGTAGAGCCGCCTCTGCTGCCAAAAGATTAATGGAGATACAACAGGGCTGTTACGGTTTTTAAGACACTCAGACCAATAAGTGAAAATAAAACACACTTTATTAAAGTGAATGATGACACTTACGCCCTCTAGAGGCGGTAGGTAATACACAGATAATGTAAACTGAGATAAGACAAGGAAAATAGATATAAGGACATAAATGCAAATCAGAATGCACTAGGATGACATGGACCCCCAAAGGGGTTAAAGTCCAAATTATACTCAGTCTCAGATGTGGAAGTTTGACACGCCCTTGATGTTAAATAGACTGTGCTGTACAGATGAAGTTCATCAGGTGCTGAGGAACGAGCTGCCTTGCCAAGGTGGTAGATGATAAGCAGATTGGGTAACAACTTAGCCCCCACGGGCGTAGCTACAGGAACTGCTTAAGTATGTGCAAGTGCGAATAGCCCCTTAGGGCAATATGGAAACCGGCCTGCAATGCAAGAGCTAATAGCCTCCTCAGGTGTAATCGAATGCAGTAATACTAGAGCCAGAGCCACTAGCCCCTGCGGGCGTAGTACCGGATAGCCAACACTGAAGCCTTTCTGCCAACACTCTGGGTATATGATCGTCGGTAACCAACACCGTAGAGCCTGTAAGCGCCCAAACGGCCCAAGCTTTGTGAACACTCTGCAACGTTAGACTAGAGTTGCCGACGGAGAGCGGCCAACTCAGCAGCAGTATCACTTGTAACAAGGCTCTTACTGGAGATAGAGAGAGTGAATAAGAGGCAGCACTGCAAGAGTTAAAATGCACGTTTACTTGAGGATTCAGCGCTACTGCAAGGCTCTGTAACGTTACTCGAGGCTTCAACGCTACTAACAGGCTCTGCAAGGAGAGGAAGGCCCACAGAATACACACAGCTCTGCACTAGAACGAGGCACAGCACTATCGAAGGAATCACCAGGCTAGGCAATGGCACACTCGTGGGCAGCAGAGACTGGAAAATGTCGCGACGGCGACAACTGGAACGCAGGTCACTGGAACAAGCTGGAAGTCGATCTTCGGAGCAGGAAGTCAGCCGGACCGGGTCATACACAGGCAGGAACGTCAAACTAGCCGGGTCAGGATCCAAGGGTGGTCCGCAGACGAGCCGGGTCATACACAGGCAGGTACGTCAAACTAGCCGGGTCAGGATCCAAGGGTGGTCCGTAGACGAGCCGGGTCATACACAGGCAGGAACACTGGAGAATGGTCAGGACAAGCTGAATCGGTACACAGGAACTCAGAATACAGGAACACAGCAAAAGAACACTGGCTCAGGAACACCACGAAAGGGCAACTGACATAAGAGATAGCCAGGTATAAAAAGGTCATCAGGAGGCGGGTCAAACTCAGTCAGCAAATCAGTGGCATCCACAACAGAGAGTGACAGGAATCACAGGCACTGTGATAGTACCCCCCTCTCAAAGACCCCCTCTCCTAGCCTGAGGTTTGGGTTTCAAAGGATATTTAGAGTGAAAGCTACGTACTAATCTTGGAGCATGGAGATCCCCCTGATCAATCCAAGAGCGTTCCTCAGGGCCATAGCCCTTCCAATGAACCAAATATTGCAGCTTTCCTCTAAATCTCCTGGAGTCAATAATACTCTGGACTTCATATTCCTCTTGGCCCTGGACGTCCACCAGCCCAGGAATCACTGGCGTAGTAGTATAACGATTGCACACCAAGGGTTTCAGAAGAGACACATGGAACACATTATGAATGTGCATAGAGGGTGGAAGCTCCAGAGCATAAGAAACCGGATTAATTTTGCGGATAATCCTAAATGGACCAATGAACCGGGGAGCCAGTTTATTGGATGGGACTTGTAAGTTGAGGTTTCTGGATGACAGCCATACCCTGTCCCCCACTTGAAATGAGACCGCTGGAAGGCTTCTGCGATTAGCGTGCCGTTGCTGCCGTCTGAAAGACTGACTGAGGGACCTCTGAACCTGTGCCCAAGTGGAATGAAGTCGTGCCAAATGCTCGTCTAGAGCAGGGATCTGCTGTGCCTGAAAGGAGTCTGGGAGCAGACAAGGCTGGAACCCATAATTCACGAAAAACGGGGAGCTCCCGGACGATGAGTTAACTGCACAATTCCTGGCAAACTCTGCCCATGGCAACAGGTCAGCCCAATTATCATGATGATCGGAGACAAAACAGCGCAGGAACTGTTCCAGTCCCTGATTGGCACGCTCAGCGGCCCCATTCGTCTGGGGATGGTAGGCGGAGGAAAATGACAATTGAATGCCCATCTGACCACAAAATGCCCTCCAGAACCTAGAAACGAACTGGCTCCCACGGTCAGAGACAATCACTCTGGGCACTCCGTGCAGACGGAACACCTCTCTGGCAAAAACTATCGTCAATTCCTGAGCCGATGGAAGCCCAGTCAGAGGCACAAAATGTGCCATCTTAGAGAATCTGTCGACCACCATAAGAATGAACTTGTAACCTCTAGATGCCGGTAATTCTCCCAAAAAGTCAATGGATATATGTGACCATGGACGATCTCCGTTAGTCACAGGTTGCAATAAGCCCACAGGGAGATGCCTAGGGGTCTTGGCACGGGCACAAGTGGTACAAGCTGCCGTAAAGGCGGCGCAGTCAGCTCTCAACGTAGGCCACCAAAATAGTTGCGAAAGAGACCATACTAATTGGTCCCTACCAATATGCCCAGCTGCTTTAGAGGCGTGATAGGTCTCCAAGAGACGGGTACGGAATGACTCTTCTACAAAACACTTCCCCACTGGGGTTCCTGGAGGTGCCCGTGATTGTGATGCCAGTATCTCCTCCCCCAGTGGCGAGGTTATAGTAGTATGAATAGTAGCCAGGATCCGATCTGGCTGAATGATGGGTACCGGGACTTCCTCCCTCTCAGTGTCAGAAGCGAACTGACGTGACAACGCATCTGCCTTAATATTCTTAGAACCAGGAAGATAGGATACTAAGAAATTGAACCGGGACAGAAACAGCGCCCACCTGGCCTGTCGAGAAGACAGTCTTTTGGCCTCTGAGAGATAGGTTAGATTCTTATGGTCAGTAAGAATTAGTACTGGAGTCTGAGTGCCCTCCAAGAGATGTCGCCACTCCTTAAGTGCCAGTATGATGGCCAACAGTTCCCTGTCACCAATCTCGTAATGACTCTGGGCGCTGGACAATTTCTTAGAAAAGAACCCACACGGCATTAAAGCTCCACCTCCCACAGGACGTTGGGAGAGCACCGCCCCAACCCCAACATCAGAAGCGTCAACCTCCAAAGTAAACGGCAGGGAGGGATTGGGGTGGGACAGTATAGGAGCAGATGCAAAGGCAGATTTCAGGGTAACAAATGCGTTTTCAGCTGCCTCAGACCACTGAGAGGGAGAAGCGCCCTTGTGAGTCAAGTCTGACAATGGTCTTACAATCGTGGAAAAGTTCTTGATGAACTTCCTATAATAATTCGCAAAACCTAGGAATCGTTGAATGGCCTTTAATCCCTTAGGCCGAGGCCATTGCAGAACTGCAGCCAACTTCTCCTGATCCATGGCAATGCCATTTTTGGATATAATGAACCCCAGGAATGGTACTTGAGAAGTATGGAATTCGCACTTCTCTAATTTACAGAGTAACTTGTGCTTGCGGAGTCGGAGTAAGACTTCTGAGACATCTTTAATGTGTTGGCCAAGGTTGGCAGAATGAATTAGTATATCATCTAGATACACAACCACACAGGACTGGAGCAAGTCTCGTAAAATATCATTAATCAATTCCTGAAATACTGCAGGCGCATTGCATAGACCGAATGGCATCACCAGATATTCATAATGCCCTGTTCTGGTATTAAACGCCGTTTTCCACTCGTCACCCTCTTTAATTCTGACTAGATTATAGGCGGCTCGTAAGTCAAGTTTGGTAAAGATCGAAGAGCCCTTTAATCTGTCGAATAATTCTGTAATAAGTGGAATGGGATAGGCGTTCTTGGGCATCAGCTTATTCAACCCACGGTAGTCAATGCAAGGCCTGAGTTCCCCACTTTTCTTTTTTACAAAAAAAAATCCGGCACCAGCCGGAGATGAAGATTTTCGAATGATTCCCCTCTCCAGGGCATCTGTGATATACTCCTCCATTGCCCTATTCTCCTCACAGGACAGTGGGTAAGTACGTCCCCTAGGAGGCACGGCCCCTGGAGATAAATCAATGGCGCAGTCATATGGCCTATGGTCAGGCAATGCGCTGGCCTCTCCTTTGCTAAACACGTCACTGAATTGACCATATTCTGTTGGCGCAGCTGGAGAGGTACACATAATCTTAATAGGGAGAGAAAGACAATTCTTGTTACAATACTCCGACCAAGAGTTAACTTCACACCTTTGCCAGTCAAATTGGGGATTGTGTGTTTGCAACCACGGGAACCCCAAAATAACTGAATGATGTGGGGAACGAATGATCTGGAATTGTATCTGCTCCCTGTGACAAGCCCCCACAGTCATAGACACTGGGATAGTCTCGAAGGTAATGAAAGCAGGATCCAGGGGTCTGCCATCAATGGCCTCTATAGCCACAGGAGAGTCCTTCTTGCATAACGGAATGCCCTGAAACTCAGCAAAGGACTGATCCATGAAGTATCCGGCTGCCCCGGAGTCCACCAATGCTAAGACTTCTATGACCTTGTCAGTCCAGGCAAAAGCCACCTGGATGGTGGGTTTAGTGGTGCAAGTCTCTAGGGACTGTTCAACACCACCTAGGGCCTGTCCCCCAAGGTACCCTAGGTGCGTTCGTTTCCCGGCCTTACAGGACAATTGCGTAATATATGACCTGGTTTGCCACAATATAGGCATAAGCCTTGCCTTCTACGATACAGCCTCTGCTCTTTCGTGAGCCTAGTAAAACCTAATTGCATAGGTTCCGTGCCGTCAGCTGTTCGCTGAGGCAGAACGGGTGGAGTGGGTTGGTTTAAGGAACTGGTTCTGGCTATAACTCTTTGCTTTGGTTCTTTTAGCCAAGCGTCTCTCCCGGATGCGAGAATCTATTAGCATGACATAGTCAATGTACTCGTCCAGCACGCTGGGTACATCTCGAGCTGCTATCTCGTCCTTGATCTGTTCAGCGAGACCCTGTGTAAAAGCAGCAAGTAAGGCCTCATCGTTCCAGCCTACCTCTGCTGCCAAGGTCCGGAATTCAATAGCGTACTTGCCCAGAGTGTGTTCGCCCTGCTGAATCTCCATCAGCCTTTTGGCAGCAAAGGCAGACCTACCAGGAACCTCAAACACACGTCTGAACTTCACCACAAATTCTCTAAAGTTCAGTGTGCAGGGTCTGGCACTCTCCCATATCGGATTTGCCCATGCCAAAGCTTTGCCCATCAACAGAGATATCATAAAGCCGACCTTGCTACGGTCGTTAGGGAATGCCTGGGGTGCCAATTCCAAAAATATCTCCAACTGGTTAATGAAACCTCTGCATAAGGAGGGTTCGCCATCATATCTTAGGGGTAACGGTACCGCTGCCGATAACCCTCTTGTGTTAGTACTGAGAGGTACAGAGGGATTTTCCGGTGTCGAGACTGGGGGGACCACCGGATTCGGACCAGACTTGTCCAAGTGTACTGTACGTTCAAGTAACGTTTGTAGAGCCAGTGCCAATTGGTCCAGGCGCTGCTCTTGGACATCCATTCTCCAGTGGATGTTCAGAGGATTACTTTCACCCTTACCGTCTGAGGTCATGGCCCTTTCGTACTGTTACGGTTTTTAAGACACTCAGACCAATAAGTGAAAATAAAACACACTTTATTAAAGTGAATGATGACACTTACGCCCTCTAGAGGCGGTAGGTAATACACAGATAATGTAAACTGAGATAAGACAAGGAAAATAGATATAAGGACATAAATGCAAATCAGAATGCACTAGGATGACATGGACCCCCAAAGGGGTTAAAGTCCAAATTAATGATATGGGCCCCCAAAGGGGTTAAAGTCCAAATTATACTCAGTCTCAGATGTGGAAGTTTGACACGCCCTTGATGTTAAATAGACTGTGCTGTACATACGAAGTTCATCAGGTGCTGAGGAACGAGCTGCCTTGCCAAGGTGGTAGATGATAAGCAGATTGGGTAACAACTTAGCCCCCACGGGCATAGCTACAGGAACTGCTTAAGTATGTGCAAGTGCGAATAGCCCCTTAGGGCAATTTGGAAACCGGCCTGCAATGCAAGAGCTAATAGCCTCCTCAGGTGTAATCGAATGCAGTAATACTAGAGCCAGAGCCACTAGCCCCTGCGGGCGTAGTACCGGATAGCCAACACTGAAGCCTTTCTGCCAACACTCTGGGTATATGATCTCGTCGGTAACCAACACCGGAGAGCCTGTAAGCGCCCAAACGGCCCAAGCTTTGTGAACACTCTGCAACGTTAGACTAGAGTTGCCGACGGAGAGCGGCCAACTCAGCAGCAGTATCACTTGTAACAAGGCTCTTACTGGAGATAGAGAGAGTGAATAAGAGGCAGCACTGCAAGAGTTAAAATGCACGTTTACTTGAGGCTTCAGCGCTACTGCAAGGCTCTGTAACGTTACTCGAGGCTTCAACGCTACTAACAGGCTCTGCAAGGAGAGGAAGGCCCACAGAATACACACAGCTCTGCACTAGAACGAGGCACAACACTATCGAAGGAATCACCAGGCTAGGCAATGGCACACTCGTGGGCAGCAGAGACTGGAAAATGTCGCGAAGGCGACAACTGGAACGCAGGTCACTGGAACAAGCTGGAAGTCGATCTTCGGAGCAGGAAGTCAGCCGGACCGGGTCATACACAGGCAGGAACGTCAAACTAGCCGGGTCAGAATCCAAGGGTGGTCCGCAGACGAGCCGGGTCATACACAGGCAGGTACGTCAAACTAGCCGGGTCAGGACCCAAGGGTGGTCCGTAGACGAGCCGGGTCATACACAGGCAGGAACACTGGAGAATGGTCAGGACAAGCCGAATCGGTACACAGGAACTCAGAATACAGGAACACAGCAAAAGAACACTGGCTCAGGAACACCACGAAAGGGCAACTGACATAAGAGATAGCCAGGTATAAAAAGGTCATCAGGAGGCGGGTCAAACTCAGTCAGCAAATCAGTGGCATCCACAACAGAGAGTGACAGGAATCACAGGCACTGTGATAAGGGCTCACGTACAGTGGTGGATTATGCTACTGAATTTCGTACCTTGGCAGCAGAGGTAGGTTGGAACAATGAGGCACTGGTGTCAGCATTTGCTCAGGGACTCGCTGACCTTATTAAAGATGAAACGGCAGCCAGAGATGTGCCTAACAATCTGGATGAATTTATTGATTTTGTTATACTGATTGATTCCCGCATCCGTGAACAAATGGCGGCCAAAGACCTCAGGCAGCGGGCCAGGAATTTGGGACAGGCAAGTCAAAATTTCCCACCCATGCCTCCCTTGCCCCCCATGCCTCCTGACCGTACCCAAGAGAATGGTGAACCAATGCAGATCGGTTTCACCAAGCTGACTAAGGAAGAACGGGCGCATCGCCAAATACAGGGTCTCTGTCTGTATTGTGGCCAACCAGGACATATGTTTCGTACTTGTCCGGTACGGCCGGGAAACGGGCGCACCTAGGGTACCTTGGGGGACAGGCCCTAGGTGGTGTTCAGCAGTCCCTAGACCCAGTTTTTCAGAAACCCACTATCAAGGCTGTGTTCTCCTGGGCAGAACACTCAGTGGAGGTTCTGGCCCTGATTGTCTCCGGGGCAGCCGGATATTTTATGAATAATTCTTTTGCTGCACTACACAAGATTCCGCTAGTTGAAAGGGAATCTCCCCTAGCTATTGAGGCTATTGATGGTAGACCATTGGTACCTGCTCAGATCACCATGGAAATGATACCATTATCTTTGAATATTGGGGCTCTCCACACAGAGAAACAGAGGTTTCAGATAATCCAGTCTCCTCACCATGCGGTCATCCTGGGGTTTCCATGGCTACATTTACACAACCCCAAGTTTGACTGGCAGACTTGTGAAATAACGTCATGGTCTGAATATTGTATGGAACACTGTCTCTCTCATCCTACTAAGATCATGTGTACCTCTCCCTCCGTGCCAACTGAATATCGCCAATTCAGTGACGTTTTCAGTAAGGGAGAGGCTAGTGCGTTGCCTCAGCATCGGTCCTATGACTGCGATATTGATTTACCTCCTGGCACTGTTCCCCACCTGGGGCGCACGTACCCGTTGTCGTGCGAGGAAAACCAGGCCATGGAGGAATATATCTCAGATGCCCTCTCATGGGGTATTATCAGAAAGTCTACCTCACCTGCAGGGGCTGGGTTCTTTTTCGTAAAAAAGAAAAATGGCAAGTTACGACCCTGCATCGATTATCGTGGCCTGAATAAGCTCATGTCCAAAAACGCCTACCCGATACCACTCATTACTGAATTGTTTGACAGGTTGAAGGGCTCTTCTATTTTCACTAAGCTACATTTACGGGCTGCATATAACCTGATCAGAATAAGAGCTGGGGACGAGTGGAAAACGGCGTTCAATACTAGATCAGGTCACTACAAATACCTTGTCATGCCGTTTGGGTTATGTAACGCTCCTGCAGTGTTCCAAGAACTGATTAACAATATCCTCCATGATATGCTGCAAACTTGTGTATTGGTCTATCTTGATGATATACTCATACATTCGTCTAGTTTGTCGCAACACATCAAGGATGTGTCTGAAGTTCTGCTCAGATTACGTAACAACAAGTTGTTTTGTAAAATCGAGAAATGTGAATTCCACAAGTCCACGGTGCCCTTTCTGGGCTTTGTGATATCCAAAGATGGAATCGCTATGGATAAGGATAAGTTTGCAGCAGTGTTTCAATGGACACGACCCAAGGGACTCAAGGCAATCCAACGCTTTCTCGGATTTGCCAATTATTATAGGAAATGTATTCGAGACTTTTCCATGATTATTAAACCTTTGTCTGACCTTACACATAAGGGCGCCAACCCCTCCCAATGGTCTGAGGCAGCTGATCGGGCCTTTGTGACACTGAAGTCTGCCTTTGCATCTGCTTCTGTGCTATCCCACCCTAACCCCTCCCTTCCATTCACCTTGGAGGTTGATGCCTCTGAGACTGGGGTAGGGGCAGTATTGTCACAGAGTCTGTCCCCTGAGAGTATACTGAGACCTTGTGGGTTCTTCTCCAAAAAATTGTCCAGTGCCCAGAGTAATTATGAGATTGGGGACAGAGAACTCTTGGCATTTATTCTCGCTCTCAAGGAATGGCACCATCTGCTGGAAGGTACTAGAACTCCTGTGTTGATCTTGACTGACCATAAAAACCTGACGTACCTTTCGGAAGCCAAAAGTTTCTCCTCTCGACAGGCCAGATGGGCCTTGTTTCTGTCTCGCTTCAATTTTATTGTTTCCTTGATCGCATTTTATGAAAAAGTGAGTAATAATATAGATGAGGGAGCGGCAGTTGATGTGATCTATTTAGACTTTGCCAAGGCATTTGATACAGTTCCGCACAAGAGGTTACTGTACAAATTGAATTAAATAGGCCTAGGGGAAAATGTTTTTGTGTGAATCGGAAATTGGCTGAAAGATAGAATGCAAAGAGTGGTAGTAAATGGTAAGTTCTCCAGTTGGATAAAAGTGATAAGTGGAGTACCTCATGGATCTGCCCTGGGTCCTCTTCTTCTTAATTTGTTTATTAATGACCTCCCAGAGGGCATAGGGAGCCATGTATCAGTGTTTGCTGATGACATAAAATTAAGTAAGGTAATAAAGTCTGAACTGGATGTGTGTCTTCATTACAAGAGGATTTGGACAAATTGAGTAACTGGGCAGGCAAATGGCAAATGAGATTCAATATAGACAAGTGTAAAGTTATGCATTTTGGGTATAATAATAAAAATGCAACATATAGTTTAAATGGTGTTTCTCTGGGGAAATCTACTAATGAAAAGGATTTGGAAGTAATGGTAGACAATAGACTTAGCAGTAGCATGCAGTGCCAGCTGGCAGCTGCAAAGGCCAATAAGATATTGGCATTTATTAAAAGGGGTATTGACTCAAGGGAGGAAGATATAATTATGCCTCTTTACAGGTCCATGGTAAGACCCCACCTAGAATATGCTGTTCAATTCTGGGCGCCCTTTCTGAAAAAGGACATTATGGAACTAGAAAGAGTGCAGAGGAGGGCTACAAAACTAGTAAGGGGAATGGAAAGTTTTAGTTATGAAAAAAGGCTAGAAAAGTTAAACTTGTACACACTAGAGAAACGGCGTCTTAGAGGCGATATGATAACACTATATAAATATGTTCAGGGCCCATACAGAGGGCTCTCCAAAGACCTGTTCATTAACAGAACAGTACACAGGACAAGGGGCCACCCGCTTAGACTTGAGGAAAGGGGATTTAATCTACAACAGCGGAAGGGTTTCTTTACAGTAAGGACAATAAAGGTATGGAATTCACTGCCTGAGGAGGTGGTGCTATCATATACATTAGATGCCTTTAAAAGGGGCCTGGATACTTATTTAAAAGAGCATAACATAGAGGGCTATGTACATTAGTATTGGGATTAATATTTAGTTAGGGCTTGTTGATCCAGGGAGAAATCTGATTGCCATTTGGAATCAAGAAGGAATCCCCCCCCCATTCAAGGCAGAATTTTAAATTGCTATATTGAGGGTTTTTTTTGCCTTCTTTTGGATCAACGATGGTAAACAGGAATAGGAAAAGGGTTGAACTAGATGGACGCAAGTCTTTTTTCAACCTAAATTACTATGTTACAATGTTACTATCTACCTGGTTCCAAGAATGTTAGGGCGGATGCCCTGTCCAGGCAATTTGGTCCTGAAACAGATAAAGATGAGGTTCCTGTACCTATCATTCCTCCTGATCGCATTTTAGCTACCCTGCGTACCAGCATCACATCACCCCTGGGGGAGAAGATTCTTTCTACCCAGGCTGCTGCACCCCCTGACACCACAGTGGGCAAGTGTTTTGTAGCCGAGCCACTTCATACCCGCCTACTTGAAGTATATCATGCATCACGAGCTGCTGGGCACATAGGGAGAGACCAATTGATTTGGTCTCTTTCTCAGTTATTTTGGTGGCCTTCTCTACGTGCTGACTGCACCGCATTCACAGCAGCTTGTACTACATGTGCCCGTGTCAAGTCCCCTAGACACCTCCCAGTTGGTTTACTTCAACCAGTGCCTAATGGCGAGCGTCCCTGGTCCCACGTGTCCATTGACTTCCTGGGAGAACTGCCAGTGTCTAGGGGTCACTCGTTCATCCTGATGATAGTCGATAGATTTTCTAAGATGGCACACTTTGTGCCCCTTCCTGGCCTTCCCTCGTCCCAGGAGCTGGCTGTTGTCTTTGCCAGAGAAGTGTTTCAGTTGCATGGGGTACCCAGGGTACTGGTATCAGTCCATGGGAGCCAATTTGTATCCAGATTTTGGAGAGCATTCTGTGATCAGATGGGCATACAGTTGTCCTTTCCGTCTGCCTACCATCCCCAGACCAATGGAGTCACTGAACGTGCCAATCAGAGATTGGAACAATTCCTACGCTGCTTTGTGTCCGATCATCATGATAATTGGGCCGACCTGTTGCCGTGGGCAGAGTTCGCCAGGAACTGTGCGGTTAATTCATCATCCGAGAGCTCCCCGTTCCTCATCAACTACGGGTTTCAACCATGTTTGCTCCCGGACTCATTTCAGACGCAGCAGATTCCAGCTCTGGACGAGCATATAGAGCAACTCCACTCCACCTGGGCACACGTACAAAGGACCCTCAGTAAATCGTTCCAGCGTTATCATCGCCATGCTAACCATAGACGTTTGCCAGCGGTCTCCTTCCTGGTTAGGGATAGGGTATGGTTATCCTCCAGAAACCTCAATTTGCAAGTTCCCTGTAATAAGTTGGCTCCCCGGTTCATTGGTCCGTTCAAAGTTACCCACAAGATTAATCCTGTCTCGTATGCTCTGGACCTCCCAGCATCCATGCGTATTCACAATGTTTTTCACGTATCCCTCCTTAAGCCATTGATATGCAACCGTTACACTACCACTCCTGCAGTCCCCAGTTCTATCCAAGTGCAAGGTCAGAAGGAGTACGAGGTGCAAACTATCATTGACTCCTGAAGGTTTAGAGGGAGACTACAATACTTGGTTCATTGGAAGGGCTATGGCCCTGAGGAACGTTCCTGGGTCAATCAGAACGACCTCCATGCTCCAAGATTGCTGCATACTTTTCATAAGAAGTTCCCTCAGAAACCCAGTCCCTCCTCTGGGAGAGGGGGTCATTGAGAGGGGGGTACTATCACGGTGCCCGTGCTATGCTGGCGACATTCTGTCAGTCTTGTTCTCAGCTGGTTCCTATTTGTTGCAGTAGTATTGGCCCGCCCAGTATTTGTCCTTAAATACTGGGCCCTGTCACTTCGCTGTTGCCCTTTTGTGGTGTTTCTGTACCACCGCTTGTTCCAGTTTTCTCGTGTGATCTCAGTGTATGACCCGGACTGCCTGACTACTCTGCTGCTTCTGTTCCTGCTCTGTGTACCGACCCGGATTGGCTGACGTTCCTGCTCTGTGTACCGACCCGGCATGGCGGACGTTCCTGCTCTGTGTACCGACCCGGATTGGCTGACGTTCCTGCTCTGGATACTGATCCGGCCCGGCTGACGTTCCTGCTCTGTGTACCGACCCAGATTGGTGGACGTTCCTGCTCTGTGTACCGACCCGGCCTTGTTCTTCCCCATCCGGTATCCGGTTGTGGGCCATACGGCAGTCTCTCTCTCTGTCCACGGACAGATCCTCTGTTGCCTCCGTTGCTGCTCAGGCAGCCAGTTGGCTGGCGTTCCTGCTTTGGATACTGATTCCGGTTGGCTGTTGTTCCCGATCTGTGTACCGACCCGTTGGGACTCCATTTACTATCTGTCCAGGATTACCTGCTGCTCCTTCTGTGGCCCCATTGGGCTTGGAATCCAGGCAGTGTTGCATATCGTACATTCATTCCTGCAGCCTGGTTTCAGTTACGTTCCGTGTCGCGCGGGCGACACTCCGGTGTGAGCCTTCCATTCTTTGCCACATTATGCTAGACCTATATTCCTGCCATCAGCTGAGGTTGGGCTTCCTTGGGAGCCTCAGGCTACTTCCACCTCGGCAGTCGACATTGGTCTGAGCGTTCATCCATCCCCACGGGGGAAAGGGCCGTTCTCCACCGGTTGTTGGCATTCTAGTCTCCCTCCCTAGTAGGAGTCTTAAGGGCCTTGCGCTGATAGGGCCTGTCAGTCATCCTGGCCTATCAGTAACCCGTTCACTGCTGCCTCGTTTGAGAATCACACTTCTTACCTGACCTGTGTCAGTATATTGTTATTGCTGTCTGTACAATTGCTGGACCCGTGTGGGTATTTACTACTGTAACCTGTCCCGTGACAGTACTATATTGTATATATATTACTGGACCCGTGAGGGTTATTGCCATTTTAAATTTGTTCAATAAAACTATGTTTTTTACCTAACCTACTGTCTCTGAGTGTCAATAAACCGTAATACCTAATTGATACTAGGATCAGAGAAAGATCCCCTTTCAAGGAACGGATGCGGAAGCCTTCCTCCCAACTGGCACCTATCTTTACGCTCCCACCCAATCCTCCCTCACCTCCCATGCCTCCTAGTCTGAAACTGCCAGAGCCAAGCCTATGCAACTAGGTTTCATTTGCCTTTCGGGGGAGGAGAGGGCTTTTCGTCGCAGAGAGGGCCTATGCCTGTACTGTGATAAGGCAGATCACTTACTGTGGTCTTGTCCCGTGCGGCCAGGAAATGCCCGCATCTAGAGTTGTTTTGGAGACAGGCCCTGGGTGGAGTTTCACAGTCCCCAGTCCAGATGCAAATGAAACCCATCCTAGAAGTGATTTTGTTGTGGGCTGTATCGTCTAACATGGCCCCGGCATTGATAGACACCAGAGCATCAGGATATCCAACATGCTATTCCATTGGTACCTCGTTCCTCTCCTCTTGATATAGAGGCCATTGATGGGAGACAATTGCAACTGTCACTTGTGACCCATGAGACAGGTCCAGTGTCTCTAAGGGTGGGGGCTCTCCACAACAATTTCAGGTCATAAAATCTCCACACTATGCGATCATTCTGGGGTTCCCTTGGCTTCAGACACACAACCCCAGAATAAATTGGGAGACTTGCAACATTGTGTCTTGGTCTTCATACTGTGCTAAGTCTTGTCTCCAGCAGCCTTCTAAGATCCTGTGTACCTTTTCCTCATTACCCTCAAAGTATCAGTCTTTCACTGAAGTATTCAGTAAGGTAGAGGCCAGTATCTTACCTAAGCATAGGGCATACGACTGTACTATTAATTTGATACCAGGTGCTACACCTCCAAAGGGGCGTACCTATCCTCTGTCAGTAGAGGAGAATCGAGCTATGGAGGAGTGTGTGGCCGATGCCCTAGCCAGAGGGATTATTCGATCATCCTCACCCGCTGTTGCAGGATTTTTTTTGTTAAAAAGAAGGATGGGGAGTTGAGACCCTGCATTGACTATATGGGATTGAATGAACTCATGTCAAGAATGCTTACCCCATACCTCTGATTACCGAGTTGTTTGACCGTATTAAGGGTTCCTCGGTGTTCACTAAGCTGGACCTAAGGGCACCTTATAACCTGGTAAGAATCAAAGAGGGAGATGAGTAGAAATCTGCATTCAATACATGCAGTGGTCATTATGAATACTTGGTTATGCCATTTGATTTGTGTAGTGCTCCGGCAGTATTCCAAGAATTTATTAAAAATGTACTGAGAGATTGGCTACAAAGTTGTGTAGTAGTCTATTTGGACGATATCCTAATTCATTCCCCGAATTTAGCAACACATCGGAAAGATGTGGCAACTGTACTACAGCGTCTGAGAGAGAATAAGCTGTTCTGTAAGTTGGAGAAATGTGAGTTCCACAAGACACAGGTGACATTCTTGGGCTATGTAATCTCCTCAGGCAGTATAGCAATGGACCCTCAAAAGCTCTCGGCTGTTCTGCAATGGCCCTGGCCGGTGGGCTTAAAAGCCATACAGAGGTTTTTGGGGTTTGCTAATTATCATAGGAGATTTATACGGAACTTCTCCACAGTAGTAAAGCATCTAACTGACTTGACACATAAAGGGGCTAACCCATCTGAATGGTCCCCCAGTGTGCTCCTGGCTTTCGAGGATTTGAAGTCTGCCTTCTCTAGGGCTTCCATTTTGTCACATCCCAACCTCTCCCTACCCTTTACTTCGGAGGTGGATGCATCCGAATCAGGAGTGGGAGCCCTCCTGTCCCAGGGATCAGGGCCTGGTAAAACCCTTCTTCCCTGTGGGTTTTTTTCTAAAAAATGTCTGATGGCCAAAGTCTGTATGATATTGGCAATCGCAAGCTCCTGGCTATTATCCTCTCTCTCCAAGAGTGGCGTCACCTTCTTGAGGGGGACAAGTTCCCCAATCCTGATTGTGACAGATCATAAGAATCTGACATATCTGTCCGAGGCCAAAAGGCTGTCTCCACGACAGGCCAGGTGGGCGTTATTTCTGTCCAGATTCAATTTTGTGGTCTCTTATCTCCTTGGCTCTAAGAATGTCAGAGTAGATGCCCTGTCCAGGCAGTTCTGGCCTGAACCTGTGGCTGAGAAAACACCAGTGCCTATCATTCCATCTGATCATATTCTAGCTACTATATGCACTAGCATCATGTCTCCTCTGGGTGAGGAGATTTTGGCCTCTCAAGCAGCTGCTCCTGCTGACAATCCTAGCAGTAAATGTTTCGTACCCTAGCCCCTTCGTACCAGACTGCTGGAGACTTATCACTCCTCGAAGGCCGCTGGACATATTGGCCGTGACCAAATGACTTGGTCAGTCTCCCAGCTCTTTTGGTGGCTCAGTCTTAGGGCAGACTGCTTGGCCTTCGTAGCAGCATGCTCCATTTGTGCTCGTGCCAAGCCCCTGAAGCACCTTCCGGTGGGTCTACTCCAAGCAGTTCCTAATGGCGAGCATCCCTGGTCTCAAGTATCCATCGATTTTATGGTTGGTCTTGATGATAGTTGACAAATTTTCGAAAATGGCACACTTTGTCCCTCTTCAGGGACTCCCTTCCTCCAGGGAATTGGCCGAGGTATTTGCTAGAGAGCTGTTTCGACTCCACGGAGTGCTCAAAGTGTTGGTTTCTGATCGAGGGAGTCAATTTGTGTCCCGGTTTTGGAGGTCGTTCTGTAATCAGATGGGCATCCAACTCTCTTTCTCCTCTTCCTACCACCCCCAGTCCAATGATGCGGCCAAGAGAGCCAACCAAGGGTTGGAAAAGTTTTTGCGTTGCTTCATCTCGGACCATCACGTTAATTGGGCAACCTTGTTACTGTGGGCTAAGTTTGCCAGGAACTCTGCCGTGAACTCTTCCGTGCAGAGTTCTCCGTTTCTGATTAACTATGGGTTCCAGCCATCTGTGCTTCCTGACTCCTTTTGGGCACAAGACATTCCGGCTCTGGATGTGCACCTTAGGCAGCTCTGCTCCACTTGGGTACGGGTCCAGAGAGCCCTACAAAGGGCTCCTGCTCCTGTTTTTCAAGTTGGGGACAGGGTATGGTTAGCCTCCTGTAATCTGAACCTCCAAGTACTATCACGGTGCCCGTGCTCCCTGTGCTGCTTTCTGTCAGTTTTCGCTATGCAATGCTCCCATTGGTTGATCTACGTTTGGCCCGCCCAGTATGGCCTTTATATACTGGACTCTGGCACCTATCCGGTGCCCTTTCATGATGTTCCTGTACCAGTGCCTACTTGAGCTTTATGGATTCCAGTGTACCGATTTGGCTTGTTTGACTACTCTGCTTCTTGTCTCCTGCTCCCGTGATTCGACCCAGCCTGGCTGACGTTCCTGCTCCGTGATCTGACCCGGCTTGTCTGACGTTCCTGCTCCGTGATTCGACCTGACCTGGCTGACGTTCCTGCTCTGGGTTCTGACCTGGCATGGCTGACGTTCCTGCTCAGTGACTCAACCCGGTTTTCCTGTTCCAGTGTTCGCTGTGTCGCTTGGGCGACATTCTGACTTCTGCTGTGCCTGGGGCCTAGTATCCATTACTGCTACAGCAGTAAGACAGTTGCTGTGTCCTCCGTTAACTCTTGCAGAGCCTCCGTGTTGCCTCCGTTACTGCTACGGCAGTGTGCCATTGGCTGAGCCCTCCGTTAACTCTTGCAGAGCCTCTGTGTTGCCTCCGTTACTGCTACGGCAGTGTGCCATTGGCTAAGTCCTCTGTTAACTCTTGCAGAGCCTCCATGTTGCCTCCATTACTGCTACGGCAGTGTGCCTTTGGCTGAGCCCTCCGTTAACTCTTGTAGAGCTTCAGTGTTGCTTCCGTTACTGCTACGGCAGTGTGCCATTGGCTGTACTTTCCGTTAAGCTCTTGCAGAGTCTCAGTGTTGCCTCCGTTACTGCTACGGCAGTGTGCCATTGGCTGTACCTTCCGTTAAGCTCTTGCAGAGTCTCAGTGTTGCCTCCGTTACTGCTACGGCAGTGTGCCATTGGCTGACCTTTCCGTTGCTTTTGCAGAGTCTCAGTATTGCCTCCGTTACTGCTACGGCAGTGTGCCATTGGTTGAGCCCTCCGTTAACTCTTGCAGAGCCTCCGTGTTGCCTCCGTTACTGCTACGGTAGTGTGCCATTGGCAAGTGCTCTGGTCTTCATTATTGCACTGCAGTCTCCTACATGCGCTGTTCTACCATACTGGGAGTTACAAAGAGAACTCTCTACAGACTTCTCTGCACAGAGACTGATTACACCTATTGGAGGACTTTAACCCATGCTGAACTGTCGCTCTGGGTATTCACCATTTCCTGCCTGACCTGTGTCAGTATAAGACCACTCTGTACTCTCTAGTTATACTGGGCCTGTGTAGGCATATGCACAAATAACCTGTCTTGTGTCTGTATTATTCTGCTGTAGTATTACAGGGCCTGTGAAGGTTATCATATTATTTGTGATTTCAATAAAACTGTGTTTTATCCTAAACCACTGTGTCTGAGTGTTGAACAAACCGTTACAAGTACCTTGTAAAAAGATAGCACCTCGCTTTGTAGGTCCATACGGGGTGCTTCGTAGAGTGAACCCTGTCACTTATACTCTGGACCTTCGTGTTGGGATGCGCATTCACAATGTGTTTCATGTATCCTTACTCAAGCTACTGATCTACAACCACTACACTTCGGCACCAGTGGACGAACATGAGGAGTATGAGATACAGAGCATTCTGGATTTTGTCAGAGGTCACCTCTAGTATTTGCTACACTGGAAAGGTTATGGTCCTGAGGAATGCTCCTGGGTGACTAGTGCCTATATCCATGCTTCTGCTCTGCTTCGCAAGTTCCACTGTCGATTTCCAGATAAACCTAGTCCTCTTCCGCAGGGGGGAGAGGTCTTTGGAGGGGGGGTACTATCTTGGTGCCCGTGATTCAGGTCTATGGCTTTACCTCTCCATTCCCTTGTGTGTGCTCAGCGGCAGCATAACGGGTCAGTGACTTCCTGGTTATTTGCGCATCATTCTGTGTGCTCACTATTATTATAGCTTGTACTTGATTGACCTAACTTGATGCCGCCTCTCTCGGGTAGGCCTTATATGCTGCCTCCTGTCCTAGCCTCAGTGCCCTTTCATGGTGTACCTGAGCACTTCTAGTCTGACTACCCGCACCATGCTAAGTACTTTGGCTTTGTCTGACTACCCAATCTGTGTATGACCTTGGCTCTGTCTGTCTTCGTTGGCTCTCCCTAGGGTCTGGCTCCCTCCATGCAGGTTCCTAGTCCTGGTCTTTGGTCAGGGTAGGTTCAATCCATAGTCCAGCAGCGCATGATCCTACCATTGCTCGCTGACCCTAGCATTCTAGGGTGTGTGGTAGTTAAAGTGACCCTAACATTGTAGGGTGTGTATCTGTGACCCTAGAATTCTAGGGTATTGGGCCTCCAGTATTCTGCACCTCAGTACTGTGTCACTTACCACTGCATGCTATCTCTAATGGTTCTGCTGACATTACTGGTTAGTTTCCTGTCTGTTCGCAGAGTCTGGTCAAGTTTAGTGTCAGCTCCTGGTAGTGAACTGCAGCACTGTCCTCACACCTGACCCTGGGGAGGTTGGGGAAGTGCCTATTATCATTCTCCTGTATTTGATCTTAATAAAGTGGTGTTGATTTTACTTGTACCTATCAGAGTTGTTATTTCTCTAAGTCTACCGTGACAGTTAATCAGTTCGTCCAGATCCCCCGGCAGCTCATGGGCTGCATTTTCATCCTTAATGGAGTCACTCAACCCTTGCAAAAATGCAGCTACTAGTGCAACATTGTTCCAGCCCACCTCCGCCACCAGAGTACAGAATTTGATAGCGTACTTGGGTACCATACGTGCACCCTGGTGGATAGCCATGAGTTGCTTGGCCGTGGAAACTGCTCGGGCCGGGACATCAAAGACCCTTCGAAATGCAGCCACAAATGCCGTGAAATTAGAAATAATAGTTTTCTCTGTCTCCCAAAGAGGACTGTCCCATGCTAATGCTTTGCCCGACAAAAGAGAAATCATGAACCCAACCTTGCTCTGTGCATTCAGGAATGCATGCGGTACCAACTCTAGGAACAATGCCCAATTGGTTGAGGAAATGTCACGGTTACCCAGAGAAGTTCAGGAGTCAGTACGGTTTAGTTAATGCAGTTTATTAACAAATGACATAAAGAGTGCATATACAATATATACAATAGGAATAAGTACAGGGAAATAGCCAGAAAGCCTGCTATCAGAAATAATAGGTTGCAATGCTAAACCACTGTGCTGGAGACTAGGCCTTAGCCACTGGAAGTCTCAGCTGGAACCAGGAACAGGAACTGGAACAGGAACCCAGGATCTTGATCTGATGAGGAACGAGGTCTGACTTAGCCTGCAGTCAGAAGGAAATATCACTGACTCACACCTGGAGCCAGTAAGGGTGAATACTGACTCACGCCTGCAGTCAGTAGGAGTGAATACTGACTCACGCCTGCAGTCAGTAGGAGCAAATACTGACTCACGCCTGCAGTCAGTAGGAGCAAATACTGACTCACTCCTGCAATCAGTAGAAGTAAGGTGAAAACTGACTCACGCCTGCAGTCAGCTATGCAAGTCTACCAGAGCCCTAGACCCGCACTAGATTGGGTGTCTGATCACCAGGGGAAAAGACAAAAGAATAGTCAGACAGAGCCACCAGAGGGGGTAGTCAGACAAGCCGGGTCATACACAGTTCAGGTAGTCAGCCAGAGCCACTAGTCTGCACCAGACTGGATGTCCACTATTAGGGGTTAGGCAAAAGAATAGTCAGACAGAGCCACAGGTCAGCACTAGAATGGATGGAGGGCTAGCCAGGTCATACACGGAGCACAAGGTAACAGAACTGCTATGAACAACAACACAAGGGCAACCAAGTCAGGACTCAGTCTGCCTTTTAAACCCCTCCACAGGACATAGGTGGGTGGAGCAGCTCAGAGGGAGGAAGTAGGTAGAAGGAAGTAGGTAGGAGGAGACTACAGGAAGCAAACACATAAAACAGAGGCCTGCTGCATGCTTGAAATCTCGCGCCTGTAGATGATGCTGAAACTAAGGTAAGCTGTAATAGGAAACCACGGCAAAGTGTAGGTTCCCCTTGAGGGAGTGGAGTGGATCCAGACAGCCTTCGGGCAACACTAGCCTCAGGGATTGCAAGCACAGCCCAAGTCGGAGGAGGCCACCGGTTGCCGGGCAGCATGGTCAAGGTGTGCCGTCCATTTTACGAGCATTTGCATAGCCAATGATAGCTGATCAATATGTTGATCCTGTTTGTCCATTCTGGCCAGAATGCTCGGAAGTGGTGGGTTGCCTGTACCTACTCATGGCCCTTTCGTACTGTCACGGTAACCAACACAGGTACAGTAAGATCAACACCAATTTATTCAAGGAATAACACAGGTCAAAAGCACTTCCCCAACCTTTCCTGGAGACAGGCATGAGGACAGTGTTACAGTCCACTACCCAGGAGCTGTACACTGAGCCGAAGCCTGCACTACCCACGACTCCACACAGAAACAGTTCAGGAGATAGAACCTAGCCTATGGTTCTATCTAACTAGAAGGCCACAGCCTACCAGAGATGGAGAGAGGGTAGCTGGTAAGAGGATCACACGGAACCCTAGCATGCTAGGGCCCAAGGCATATAGAAGCGGTAGTTGGCCAAAAACACAGGCAATACCAAGGATGTAATAGACTAGCCTGGAGGCATACACGGAGCAGTAGTCAGCTAGAGCCCAGGTCAGACCAATGTGGGTTGTCGAACATTGCAGAAGGTCATATACGGAGTAGGTAGTCAGTCAGAGCCACAGGTCAGGATCGATATGGATAGTCAGACAAGGCAAGGGTCATACACTGAATTAAACTTCCACAGGAGATAACGATTTACTTGCATATGAAATTATTTTACCTGTGTTATTTTGCTTCTGGTAGAGAATGGCACTCATGCTTAAATCGGTAAAACCTGTTTTCAAATAGAAAGGCTTACCTCCTTCCGGAAAAGCTAAACAAGGCGTTTGGGTGAGTTTCCTCTTCAGCAGATTCATAGTTGCTTCTTGTGCTTCACCCCAGTCCCATACCACATCCTTCTTCAGAATCTGTAAAAGTGACTTTGCAAATTCAGCATAGTTATCAATGAATTTATGGGAGTAATTTGTTATACCTAAAAATTATCTCCTACAGGTTAGTAGGTGTCTTGAAATTCATTACAGCCTCCACCTTCTTTTTCTGAGGATTTAAACCCTCTGTGATTACTTTATGTCCAAAAAAGTTGACCCGAGTGCAGCACCATTGGGCTTTCTGTAAATAAAGTTTGACACCTGCCTCCCTCTACTGGCCTAATACATGCCAGAGTTCCTGGATATGTTTCTAAAAAGTTGAGCTTTTAATTAAAACATCATCAACATAGGACAAGGTTCCTCGTTCAAGTGCGTACAGGCATAGCTCTGTGAATGAACACAGCAAATTCATGACCGGAATCGATATAGCCAAAAGGCATACAGGTCCAGGAATAATGCGGTTCACCAAAAGTAAAGGCCAGTTTATACTTGTCCTCCTCCTTCTCCGTAAAGGTCCAATATCCCTGTGCACAATCTATGGCAGTGAAAAGGTTGGATCCCTGCAATTGTGCTAATGGTCAATATATGGTCAATATGTTGTGCAGGCCAGCCAAACATATATATATGTTTATTGAGCCATCTTAAGTCAGCACACAAACATCAATGACCATTGGGTTTAAGGATTCCTAAAATTGGGTTATTATAAGAACTGTACATTGGTCTTATAATACCTCTTTCTCTCAGATTCCTTATGATTTCCGATAGTGACTCATAAGAGGCTAATGGAAGCTGATATTGCTCAACAAATATAGGTGAATTGGGATCAGTTTGGATTCTAGCAACATATAAATCTGTAGACCCATAGTCATAAGAATCATTGGCAAAAATCTCCTAAAATTCCATAAGGATTTACCTTAGCTGTTGACGTTCAGCATCATTAGAGCATCCGTTAGTTAGGGAGATTTGCTCTGACACCCTTTCCTGAAATCCTGTAAAGATTTCAGGCTGACCAATCTCATAGGCTTCTTCAAGCCTTGAGATTAAGTCACCTGGAGATTGGCTTACCTTCCTAACGTTGTCATGATTTCCTTGAGAGTCTTGTTTGCTGAGCGGGTTATCACATACAAGGGAGGATTCTTCAATCCTACAGACACCTTCCTCAGAACTGGATAAACAGACTGAATAGTGAATAACCCCTCCAGAGAGAAAGAAAAAGATTGTTCCATTAGCTGTTCCTCAGTCAGGTACTCATCTGGGACAAGGCTAATAATATAATTTTGAAATCCTGCTGTATGGTCCCAGGACCAGAGCTGTCCATAGGATCGTGTAGCAACAGCGCCACTGTACAATTTCAGGCCACTGTGATATTGCACCTAAAAAATTCAACTTTGAAAATTAATAACTTTTGAATGAAACACCTTTCAGCAGTGGGAGTACTCTTGTTTTACTCGGGAGGCTAAACCCTACACCATATTTTTTTTTACATTTTAAGTATTACTATCCCTTTAATCAAATATATTATTCACTACTGGCCTGATTGTTGGCCTTTATGACTGAACTGGAACAGACCTCATGGACAGGATTCTGTCAAGTTCATCAGTCTGCAGTTGCCAGGGTGGTACCCCATGCATCTTAACGTAATGCATAGGATACCATAATGACAACCAGAGAGTCACATGTCAACTACTTCAAAATATTGCATTGTACGGGATAGTAATGGTTAATTTCACCTTGATGTAATATTGTAGGCATTCTAAAAAGATATGGATCGATGTAAGTCCTATCTCTCAAACCTTTATGGTTTTACAGATATCGCTTGGTAAAGTTAACTCTTCCTGTCTGTTTTAGTGAAGTCAGTGCTCTATGGGACAGCTGCAGTTTCCAGTCATTTGACCATCAGAGCCAAAATTGCATGATTTAGAGAAAAAACTTAATTGGAATGGTCTACAAAGTGTACCTCGTTTGCAAGCACACTGTATAGACCATTCCAATGAAGTATTTACAGATAGAACATGCATTGTGAAACTGGCTTACTGGAGAACCCAATGCTCACCCTAGGGTTTCAATGTGTGTGTAACACATTGAAATCCTAGGGTGACCATTGGGTTCCCCAGTAAGTCAGTTTCACAATAAGAGTTAGAATCACAGCCTAACTTATTGGATAACCCAATGATCATCCTAAGATTTCAATGTGTAGCACACACACTGAAACCTTATGCTGAGCATTGGGTTATCTAGAAAGTTGTGTTGATGTTTTACTAAGGTTGTAACAGACTTCATCAGTGATATCACTTGTCCACTTAGCCTGTTTGTTTGTTGATGTAGCCCATGTACTGAGAGATGTGAAACTAAAGCAATCTCAGAACATTGATTACATTGATCAACATAGAAACCATGGACATGAGATCACTGTGGCAGTATGTCCCCTGTATCACGTCTTTATCACTCACAACACACACTAGTGTATCACTGCCATCATCTCTTTGAATGAATACATCACAAAGTCCACTCACGTCCTTCCTATGTATGAGGGGTACTCTAGCCATGGGTATGGTTCCACATTGAGACATGTCTAATGCCACATTTAATTGAACAGACACATTATTGAATAGTGATGGTTGTCCTTTAATGTGCCTCACAATACATTAAAACATACATGTGTTTTTTGGGTATATTGGCGATATGCATTGAACACTTGTATGAGCACACAAGACATGCATAAACAATTTAAAAAGGATCAAGAAGAAACACTAATGAACTGCTCATGGGTTGTTCACAAGGTATTGTAACTCTGCAGATGAGCATTCTTACTGTTCCGGTTTGATACCTGGATGTTAGGAAATACATACATATGGGTCTGCTGTGGATATGTGTATGTTCCAGTAGAGGTTGCTGTGAACATCAGGTTATACAACGCAACACCAACACAAGCACTTGAAATCATCAAGGGGTGAGCTTCATGGAGGTGCTGTCAAGGCTTCAGTCCAGTCACATGAAAACTCCTCTGTTCCAGGATGGATCATGCTATGGATGTCTGTGGGACAAGACAACAGGATTTGAAACCGCACCTTCAAAGTGATCATCATGCTACAGCTCCAACATCACTATCCTATGAGTCTTATCTGTTACAAGGTAGTACACAACCCATTGCTTTGTAATGTGTTGTGTAGTCATCTGTAACCCATTATGTGGTGAACTAAGGGGGTGTCAACCAGCTCTAGGGATATGTGCCCCTGACATACATCCAAACATCAACAAATATGTCCTGATAGCTCCATGAAACAGATAGATGTGTACTGCCACTGTCAGAGTGCTGCACACACACAGGTCAGCATGGTGTCCCTTGAGATCTGATTCACCTTTCATGACCTCTATGTTATATAACACAATACCACTGTAAATCCATCCCTCTGCTGCTCTTTTCAGCTCTAGCAAACTACAGGTCCCATGTTCACTCCATTGGATACGACTCTTTCGCTACAGGGGTACCATGGTTGCTATGGCTCTGATCATAGCAAAACACTTTAGTTGCTGCCTATGGAGCCCTGGGATATGCTGAACATGGTTAAAGTTTTGTACCTTGGTTTCCAGTGGGCATGCATGATATCCTTGAGGTAGTAGTATCAACATGGACGGCTATAGGAATCCCCAGCCCCAATATGACTCGTCCATGGAATGGATGATGTTGGTGGTCCATACTGCAGCCAGTGTCAGGGCTGTGTCATTGATCTTGTGGGGTAAAACAGGACATGTGTGTTGTGGTGAGTGTGTATACATGGATTGTGTGCATGTTAGGGACCAGGAACCAGATAGGACACAAAAATGTAAAATGCAATACACCTTTATTAGTGCAAAAAAAACAGAAGCATGATCCAAGAGCATAAACCAAAAGACACTCCAGGGTCAAGAACCAAGAAAGGTATTCAGCCGAGCCAGAGTAAGGAAACCAGAAGTCTGTGATGTCAGTAACAAGCCGAGGGTCAGAAGAACAGAAGTCAGTGAAGTCTGGAACAAGCCAAGTGGTCTGGAACACAGCAAACAGGAGCGCAGGAAAATCCACAGCAGCCAGCAGCAACAGGTCAGCAAACAAACACAAGGATAATAGGGAAGTGAGCCAAGCTGCTATAAATACCCTGAGAGGGTTGGCTGATAACAGTCAGGTGAGTAATCACAGAGGTCAGCTGATTCAGCCTGAGCCAGAAACTCAGAAGACAGCAGCAGTAGATAGCAGAGCAATAGATTAGCTCAGACAGCAGAATCGATAGGCAGAATGGGAGCAGCTCAGCAAAACCCTGACAGTGCATGCATGGTCAATGTGTCTCTTATCGGCATCTTCTTAGGCTTTCTTCACCCTCAACAACGTCCAGAGGGTCATCAGGTATGGGTGGGGGCTGAACATCGTCCACAAGTCTGGTGTCCACTGCGATGTTGTGTAGTATAGCACATGTCATAATGATGTAGCAGACTTTTCCTGGTGCATACTGCAATGCTCCCCCCCCAAGTGATCCAAACACCTAAAATGGGATTTTAGGAGCCCGAAAGTTTGCTCATTGGCACTCCTTGTTCTGCTATGAGCCTGTATCGCTCCTGGGCATTGGTTTGGGGATTTGTGACCGGGGTCAGTAGCCAGGATTTGCAGCCATAACCTGAATCATCTGTGGATAGTGAGTGACATGGTTAGACAGGAAGCACATGTTGTGTGACTTATGTTTTATGAGGTGGACGTACTAGATATGAGTGAAGAGCATGATGAACAGTGTTGTGTGTGCACGTGTGGATTTGGTGTGATTTAGTATTGTTAACTCACCCAGAATCCATTCAACTGTATAGGTTCAATTTTTTGAAGTCTCTGTGTACAGATGAGTTTCTGAGTATATATATGAATCATGACAGCTCCCAGGATATTTGGCAAAGACATTAATGATCCTCAAGTTGCTGTCATACACAATCTGCACGTTCATAGAGTGGAAGTTCTTGCAGTTCATGAAGGTATGTCCCTCACGTGCTGGAGCTTTGATACGGACATGGGTGTGTTACAGCTTACCTTGTTTTCAGCGTCATCTGCAGGCGTGAGGCTTCAGGCATGCAGCAGGCCTCTGTTTTATATGCCATGCTTCCTGTAGTCCCCTCCTACCTACTTCCTTCCTCTGAGCTGCTCCTACTACCTACTTCCTGGGGAGGGGTTTAAAGGGCAGTCTGAGTCCTGACTCAGTTGCCCTTACATTGTTGATCATAGCAGTTCTATTATCTTGGGCTCTGTGTATAACATGGCTAGTCTTCCATCCGACCTGGTGCTGACCTGTGGCCCTGTCTGACTATTCTTTTGTCTATCCCTATAGTGGACACCCAACCTGGTGCAGACCTGTGGCTCTGGCTGACTACCTGAACTGTGTATGACCTGGATTGTCTGACTACCCCCTCTGGTGCTGACTTGTGGCTCTGTCTGACTATTCTTACGTTTGTTCCTTGTACCTAGCAGACACCCAATCTAGTGCGGACCTGGGGCTCTGGTAGACTAGCTCCGATACTGACTGCAGGCGTGAGACAGGTATCCCTTTCCTTATACTGACTACAGGCGTGAGTCAGTTATCCATTTCCTTATGCTGACTGCAGGCATGAGTCAGGTATCCATTTCCTCATACTGATTGCAGGCGTAAGTCAGAGATCGCTCCCTACTGACTACAGACGTGAGTCAATACTCTCGCTTCGTCGGATCAAGATCCAGTGTTCCTGTTCCTGCTCCTGTTCCTGCAGAGACTACCAGTGGCTGAGGCCTAGTCTCCAGCAGAGTGGTCAAGCTTGGCAGCCTACTATTCCTGATAGCAGAGCTCGCTGGCTTGTAAACCTCTGCTTGCTACTTGTGTATATAGTGTGCTCTACTTTTCTATTATTATTACATTTTGCATTCAACTATATCGTACTGACTTTTGAATGTTATTGGTAAACCGTGACAGGGTGCAATCTATTGCACCCGTGACCCTGGGCATGCCTCCTCTTGTGTAAAAGTCCTGCTTCAAATGTGTCCACTCCATGTCATGGGGAAATATATATAGCTACTGGCCTTGCTTTTGAGGGCTGGCAACACCTGGGCCAGCACCCTGGAGTATGTGGCCTGTGACATGCCAGATACGTAACCTTCAGTCCACTTTCCATGAAATGTATGACACACACAAGTTTTTGCAAGCCACTTAGGGCATGGTTGTGGATGTATATTGGATCGATCTCATCCTTGATGACCTCATATAGGGCAATGATGCTGTGCGGCGTCAACCTGTAGCTATCTATCACATGGTTTATCACAAGATCATTCCCAGGAGCGTGACCCTTGGGTGGTATACCCTGGGCCTTTGTGGTCATCTGTACATCCTACGCTGCTCCAGAGCTATTGATGATAGCTCTAAATATAAAGCACCACCACCACCCAAAATAAAATCCACTTTCACACCACCTATGAGTGTATGTCCAGCAGCTCAAATTTTCACTAACTTAGTGTCCAGAGATATACTTGATTTACCTGACATAACTGTGAATAGAAATCTGACTAAGAGGGAAAATCAAGCCCTTTTGGACATTATGAAATGGGATGATGTTATTATCAAACCATCTGACAAAGGGGGTAACATTGTCATTTGGCCATTAGAAATGTATGTCTCTGAGGCTATGAGGCAATTAAGTGACAAGAAATGTTATAGGACATTATTTAATGATCCTACCACAGATCTGAGAAATCATTATGAAAGATTTATTTCAGATTCTTTTGAACAATCTCTTCTCACACAACAAGAGTATAATTTCCTTAAGGTTCCCTATCCAAGGACACCGACTCTCTATTTACTGCCAAAAATACATAAAAATGATAAGGTTCCACCTGGGACACCAATCATCTCTGGCAATGGCAGTTTAACTGAGAGGGCTAGTCAGTATATTGACTATGTCTTAAGAGCACATGTATATACCCTGAGCTCTTATATTAGGGATACTGGAGATATCATCTCCAAGATAGAATCTCTTCCTATTTCACCAGAGACTTTATTAGTGACTTGTGATGTTGAGTCACTATACACATCTATAGATGTCACTTTTGGCTTACAGGCAGTCAAATATTTCCTAGATAAGGATGCAACATACAATGAGGACAAAAAGCAATTTGTGTTAGATCTGCTGAAATTTATTTTAAAGAATAACTTTTTTGTATTCAAAGATCGTTTTTATCTCCAGACCCGGAGTACAACAATGGGGAGTGCGTGTGCCCCCACGTATGCTAATTTGTACCTCGGGTGGTGGGAGGAGATGATTGTGTTCTCAGAATCCCATGATCTCTATACCACACATGTACTCATGTGGCTTTGTTTTATAGATGATCTTTTTATCTTGTGGGATGGTCCTCAGGATTTATTGGCTGCCTTTATAAATATACTTAATGACAATAATATGAATCTTAAACTCACTATGATGTGTAGTTATGATAAAATTGATTTTTTGGATATTTCTATAAAGAGGAGCAGTAATAATACTATCATGACTGACCTTTATAGAAAACCCACGGCTACTAATAGCCTTTTACATTATACTAGTCATCATCCCAATGTCATGAAAAACAACATACCAGTTGGTGAATTTTTACGTCTGCGTAGAAACTGTAGTTCCATAGAGGATTTCAAATATAGATCAGAGGATTTAAAAGAAAGGTTTATTCAACGTGGATACAGTAAGACAGTGATTAAGAAAGCGTTTAAGAAAGCATTATATAGCTCAAGAACACACTTATTATATGCTCCTAAAACCATTAAAAATGAACAGAAGATACGTTTTATTTCAACATTCAGTTGTCAATGGGAGAATCTACAAAGGATTCTTAATAAACATTGGCACATATTATTATGTGACCCTGATCTTAAGGAGATCCTGGGGGACAGAGTTTCTATGGCTTGTAAAAGAGCACCCAACTTAAGAGACAGACTTGTTCATAGTCATTTACAAATTTGGCAATCTTCAATTAATTCAGGCTCTCATCGGTGTGGCAATTGTGTAGCTTGTCAACACATGATCACAGTAAAAGGTATTTCAGATAGATTTGGTAAATATCATATGATACGTGATTTTATCACTTGTTAATCAACAGCTGTGATCTATTGCCTTGAATGCCCATGTGGGCTAAGATATGTAGGCAAAACATTGAGAAAATTAAAAATCAGGGTCAGAGAACATGTGACCAGCATTTTGAGAGCCCCACAAGAGTCTCTTGTAGTTGGCAAACAACTCACTTCAATTCTCAATCATCATGATTCTAGACCTACTGGTTTAAAAGCATGGGGCTTGCAACAAATTAAACTGGGCATACGAGGAGGTGATTATAATCACATTCTTTTAAAAAATGAGAACCGGTGGATTTTTTTATTAAATAGTATGACTCCCAATGGCCTCAATGAGGAGTGGTCTTTGAATGTACATTTGATGTGAAAACATATATTTTGTGGATTTTTGAAAATTCAATCACTCAGCAAATTTATATTTTGTTGAGTTTTTTGATTTAGCATTTAACCACAAAGTGTAATTTGTTTATAATATACTATGTTAATTCGTTGTAGATAATGAGTTACTACTGCTTTTTTGTTTTGAAATCTGTCAGGTACAGCAGTGTTTTTGTATTTTTGTTTATTATCCTCATTGGACAAATGTTTTCAATATGAGGAGCTAACTATTTGGTGTGTTGATGTATCAGTGCGTGTATCTAGCGTTACTTATCCAACAGTAATATTTAGGATTATTTTTGGAAGAGTCTCGTGCATTTAGATACATGGGTGCTTTAAGCATGCTTTGTTTACTAACATTCATTCCCTGCGACGGATTATTTCACTTTATTGTTACGATCATGAGCAGTGACTTTGAGTGACAGCCACTATTACCCATTAGCAACGTGCTTATGTTGTGTGTCAATGATTGGTTGTTTTCTTTTCTCAACCTTATCCAATCAATTTTAAGAATGTTATTTAAATAACGGCTACTTTGTAGCCTTGGCGTGTGCAACGCTGCCCTGAAGAAGTGCTGACGAAACGCGCGTCGGCCAGTGTTGCTCATCTTACCTCGAGCCATACTCTTTTTCATTTTTTGAAATTCTCAGTGTGATTATAAGAGATTTAGGCAGCGAGGCAATAAGCAGGAAGATCAGATGGCAAGCCGGATCCGCCCCGGTATATTTATTTTAGATTAGTTCAGCATGGACGGATAGTGAGAGTCTTGATATTGAGGGAGAACCAATGGCAAGTCGGAACAGCCCCGGTATATTAGTTTAATATTAGAGGTTACCAGCGAGTGTTTTTGTGACAATTTTAGATAGGCATCAAGAGATTATTTATGGATATACTTCAATAGCCTTTGTCTATAGCTCAGCACTCTACATTAGTGTGACCTTAGATACCAGGGATATTTAGTGGCAAGCCGGATCAGCCCCGGTATTTTTTCAATATATTTCTTCAGTACATGTTTGTTCTATCCAGTTTTGTACTAATTGTAATATTCAATTTGGTACTAATTTAGCTTTGTATTTATCCATGCAGAATTTGATTCATATTCTATTTTTGGGACTCCAATAGGAAGATCCGGTGAATACCTACATTGCTTATATCTTTTTCACCCTTGGAGACTTATGTGTTTGGGATGATATATTACCAACACATTAGCTCATTTTGTTTTTAATAAAGGTATAGTGGACATTGTAATCGTTTTGGCTCATTTTTATACAGATATAATAAAAGTTAAGTTTTAATGGTCCAGATTACTAACACATTGGGAGCAGTAGATTCTATTTTTGAGTGCTTGCTTAGCAGGGCTATCTTTTTTCTTTCTTCTTATTTTATTTTGTACATGTATCCCCTGTAGCACCTAGGTGGATCTATGTTCCCAATTTGTGTTTTATAGTACTCTTTTGGTGTTTAGAGGTGTGCATGAGTATCTTGTGCATAAAAAAAGATGTTGACCAGGTAAGCTTGTTTTGTATTGAGAGGTGTCTGTGCTGTGTGATGACCCCCATTGTTCCGTGCAATGTTGTGATGTGTTGTGTTGGTGTGTTTTTGACAGCCTTGTTCCTGTGGTGTTTGTAGGCTGTTGTGTTGTGTGTGAGAGTGATTTGTGGTGCATGGGCATGTTTTTTGTATAATTTTGGCACTGCATGGGTTAATGTTCCCATTTGCATGCTTGTGTGGTATGCGGTTAGTCTTTTTTTTGCAGCTGTGTTTTCTTTTGGCCGTTACATGTTTTACAGCTAAGTAAATGGGTCTTAACTTTTGCCTGTTAAATGTATCATTTTTTCAGCCATTAGCAGTACTGCACTCCTTTGAATGGCTCTGGGGAATCTTGTTCCATACGTCTCAATGCACGTTATATTATCTGCTGTAAGGATTAGCGAACTGCTGTTAGCTGTTCTTAAAACAGACCTTTAAATGGCTTACTGCACGTTAAAACACACAACGGTAGTTTTTTTGGTAACGTCTGCCTTTAATTCTACCCCATAACGTCTACCATCAGATTCATATAACTCACACTTGAAATTAGAGTGCTCCAGCACTTGTGGATTCTTCCACTGTTTGGCTTTAACAGGTATATTATGTTGTGCAGGAGACTGCATTTGCTTACCCACTGGCCCATCTTTGTAAGGGTCTTTTGATTCCTTTTGAACCGCATTAGAGCAGGTTTTTGGCTTTTCATCTGTCAGCACTTTCATGGAAGTTTCCTGTGGGTTTACAACTGCTAAAGACATGTTGTAGTCTATTTCAGACAGATTGAGCTTAAATAGGGAGACACATGAATTGTTAATACATGCAGCACCTTCATCCAAAGATGAAGGTAGGATATTCATGAGGTTAACATTAGATATATCCTTATCATAATTGCACATTCCACATAGGAAAGAAACAGATTTAGAATGAGGCTGTTTTGCTGCTTTAATCTGTTTAGCCTGGGTGTCTTTGTTCTGTATTACTGAGTGATACTGGCTGATGCAGCTTCCCCTAAAAGAGAATTATTGGGCTGGACAGCAGGAACACCTGGGTTAAGGGTAGTCATTCTCTCCATTAATTGAGCGATCTGACTGGTAAGCTGACTTGCCTGAGTGTACAAATTACTCCTCACATTGCGTCTAGGTCTATTATCCCTAGAAGTGGTTGGCTGAGGCTGAGAGGAATCAGAATCAGAGTGACTATCCCTTTCCTGGTATGGAGGTTAAGACCTGAGATTGCCAGCCCTGTTTTCTCTATAGTTCAGGGGATTCCTATGAATTGAGGAATTCTCTTCCCTTTTCCCTTGGGATTCCCTGGCCTCAGGACCAGACTGGACAGGAGTGGGGTTAACCCTTTCCTGTCTGGTAGGTTGAGGACCTTTTTCCACAGCAGCATAAGTCCTTTTCTGTGACTCCAGGTCTAAGTGTTCATTGCTAACACTAGTTTCAGCCAATATATGAGTATTTGTCTTGGGGGCTTTTTGTCCCCCATACTCATCATTTCGCTGCACAGAATACAAAGTAATGCTTTCTCTTACCAACCACTCTGAGAGCTTACCTATGTGGAACTCTTGAGCCAGAATTACCTTAACCTGGGAAGGCAGAGCTTCACATAATAGTGTTTTAATCTCTGGATGTTCAAAGCCTGGATTTCTTTCTGTGAGACTATAGGAATTTTTTAATACGGTCAGAAATTCAATGGGGCTTTGATTTGGGTGACACCTTCAATTATACATAGCAGCCTTGGCTGCAGTACTAGTTATAAATGGTCCAAATTCTTTTTGGTAGTATTGTTTGTTATCACTCCAGCATGGATTTTCATATCCTGCAGTGAATCAAAGAAATGTCTATATCTGCTTTCAAATACCCAGGGGAGAAAAGTTATTTTATGCAGGTCAGAATTCATATTCAGAGTGGCCATCCCTCTATCATAGTGATACAAATGATCAGTTATTGAAATTGATCCCTTTTTGGAAAACATGGGCACAGTTTCCCTTAAAAAATTAATGACTTTGGGTGTGTCCTACCTGTGATTTTGGTTAGATTGACTACTCCTACTGGCTCTGATGCCTCTCTTGGAGTACCTTTTAGGGTTAACCCTGTCTATCCCAGTCTGACTAGGCCCCAACCCGAAATCGGAAGCTGATTCACTAATGCCCTCTGAATATATTGTTTCTTCCTCAGAGTCACTGGAGGTACTCTTATCTTCATCCTTTAGAAGAGAAGGTATAGCAGGCTCATTTACTGTGGCTGGTATAACTGGACTCTGTTTTGTAGAGTTCTGTTTTATCATGAAGACCTGTGACATCTGACTGATCTGTTCTTGGAGGGTTTTTAGCTGGAAATTAAATCCCTCCTGCATGGTTTGAATCATACCAGCAGTGGCGTTAGGTATCTGACTGCTGGATAGATCCTCCTTTGCTGGGGATACTTGCCCCAAATATTTCAGATGTGTCTCCCGTTCTCTCTCTAACTGGTCACACATTTCTCAGAAATATTGGGCATGTTTTTCAAATGTACATTTTGTAATTAAGGCCTCATTTAATTCCTCTCAAACTTTTATTTGTTTCATTGATCCATTTTAAAATTAACTGATGATTTTCTAGCTGACTTTTAATCACTTTAAGTTCATCCCCTAGCTCTTCTCTTTTTATGTTAAGATTGGTATATGTCCTAGTCAGTTCCGAATGAGCATGAATGATTTGAAATAGGTCCTTATTTATTTGTTTCGATTCTGCATTTTTATTTCCAACTTCCTGGGCAAGTTTAAAATTCAGATAAAACAATGTAGGTCATATAAGAAAAAACTGCTTTATCCCAAATGGAGATTTTTATTGCAGGGACATTTTGTTTGAATTGGGCTAATTCACTTTTCTCATTCTATACATTCTCTGCAATAATTCTGGCTTTATTTTGTATTCTGTCTATTCAGGCATTGACTTCTAACTTGATTTCTAGTCTTTTACGTATGTATTGCACGATACAAATTGCACATTCTCTATTAGCCAATGTCTGAAATGCATTTTCATGGTTTGCACCAGGTATCAACTGAAATTCCTGATCTGAACCACTTCCAGCATGTAGACACTGTAAAATGTAATATGCTTCACTCAATCAAAATATAAAATACAATATATCAATGATGTAAGTGCAATGTTTTTATTTCGGATATAGGATTTTAATTATATGATATTAATCACTAATACTCTCAGCAGAGCCTCCATAAATATGTCAGTGTTTTGGAATTATGAATGACTAGATGCCACTAAAAATGTAGAAGACGATTATATAACATATAACTAAATTATATCAGTAATAATGCACTTGGTTAATAAAATATCAAAATGTATTAACACACACTAATTATAGAAATAACACAATAATACATTGATTGAACTTAAAATACACTAATATAACAGTACAGTAATTAAATGCAATTACAGACTTTGTAAGAGATTTGCAGGGGTGACAAAAAGAACAATACCCAGACTGAATCAATACACCACAATATAGACACAATCCAGGGGAAATTTTCTAGAGCAATATAGTGACATCAATACCACAATCCAATGAATCAGAGTAACCAACTCTATTTTAGAACTAGATCTCCACCTTAAAGCCAAATACTTCCCCAGATATCTAACCTTACCTAAGGTCAAGAATCATCTGTCTAGAAGCCTGTTTATATAGTCTTATCTTAATTTATCTACTTAGTACCACTGAATAACGTGTAGGATGATATATGATTAATAGAATATTCTACAATAGAGGAAATAGTAATTAAATATATAGTTATGTCTGCACTTTCTGGCTGCAGTTAGAAAATATGACACTACTAAAATATACTCTATTGATTTACCATATAAGAATGCCGGAAATAGAACAAATTAAAAAGATAAAGTTAAGATAGACAATATTTACCAGTTTTTAGGTAGATCTGAAACTGCTCTGTGAAGTACAGGTGTGGTAGAGTCACTCTGGCTTTTCCACCTATTTTCTTTCTCTCTTCCTGGCTTTTGGGACCTGGAATCTAGGCCTCTTTGGCTTTTGGCTCCCCTTTTTAATCTATCATTCCCACATGTAAAGTGGTTTACTCCTACAAGGTGTGTCGAATATGTGTCCTGATTTCATTGATTACCTGAGTTAACCTTAGTTAGTATTTATTAGGATGTGGTTACCTTTGTTCACCATATGGTCCAATAGGTGGTATCCTTCGGCCAATCACAAGTGAAAAAAAAAGTTATATATATATATATATATATATATATATATATATATATATATATATATAAAACTTGCGGAGAGCGCTATCAAAGTACTTTTACAAGCGAATATTTCATTGATAACAATTCTCAGATAATATTAATATAGATATTTCAATCTAATAAGCGCTAATACCTTACAAAAATATGTCTATTAAAAATAAATGAATATATAAAATAATATAGAAGATATAAAAGCTCCAGAGCTTGAAAAAATATATATGTGCACTTGATTACAAAATCTTCTTTAAAATCAAAAAATCACAATGCCAGTAATTAAAGTTCTTGATAATATTCCAAACATACAATGGATCTTGTAATGGTAGCAATTTATATATGACACAGCAATATCAGTTTTGTAGGTGTCTCGATATATAGGTTTATATGATGTAATTTTAACCTTTTTGTTGCCTTGATGTTATTATGTCGCGGGCAGGTCTGTATCATATCCTTGATATGGACAATGTTCTAATATACAGTCACTATAATTAGGTGCACTTTGTAGGTCCTTCTATTGTCAGTTTATTTAAGAGAACCTCAATATTGATGTTATGCAAGTACCTCTTAATAAAATGTATAAACCTCCGGCACTTTTTTCTCTCCTCCATTGCCGTTCCTTTTCAATAGAGGTCTTAACTCGCAAAAGCTATAATACTTTTCCACACACACATATGTTAAATAGAGTAATACTTGTGGTTTTATAATGTTCTCTCCTCCGAATACAATCGGACCGCGTTCTTCTAAGTGCACTTTAGTGCTGATATATCAGACCTCCTGTCCTTAGACCTTAGGCAGATCCTCGCACTTGCTTCTGATTATGCTTGTGTCGCGTCTTACTGTCTTCAAACAGATCTTCTTTATTTTAAACTGGTACACATAGAGTTTGTATGTTTATGTAAGTCTGGCACCTTCATAAAAAATAGTATAGCGCAATCTGATAAGCTATATCCTCCAACACGTTTCGTCTCACTAAATGGCACTTCGTCAGGGAGTATGATGTGAAGAATGTTCAGCATACTATTTATATATATATATATATATATATATATATATATTGTAGCTCATTTTTAGCACCATTGTGATGTAACTTAACATTTGAACTGTTGGTATTTCCATTTTCCTTTCACATCACAGAAGTTAAAGGGATAGTAATACTTGCACATATTTGTATCTCTCAAAGTGTTATGGTTTGAGAGATATAGAAAAATAAAGTTCTCTGGTCCCTCCCCTTTATGCTTGATGAGATGTAAAGCTGTCAAAAGAAGATTCTGGTAACTTGACCAGATATGGCTCTTCAGCAGCTCCGATATAACGATATCTAAAGATAAATGCTTAATTTGGAACGGTCTACAAAGTGTGCCTGGCTTGCAAGCACACTTTCTGGACCGTTCCAATGAAGTATTTATTTCTAAATAGTGTGATTTCAGCTGTGCTGAAGAGCCTCTGTCTGATCAAATGACTGGAATCTGCAGCTGTCAACTAGATGGCAGACTTGAGTAAAACAGCCAGGAAAAGGTAACTTTAGTAAGTTATATCTCTCAAACCATAAAGATTTGAGAGATAAGACTTACATCATTGTTAATCTTTTTTTAATGTCTACAATATTAAATCAACTTAAAATTAACCATTACTATCCCTGTAACCCTATCTTCTTGATATAATGGAACTCTAGGAGACTATTCCTACTCCTATATATACTCCTGTCACGGAGTGACTAGGAAATAACAACACTGACAAGTACAGATAAACTTAAGATAAAACTTTATTTAAGTACAATAGTGGCAGTAATGATGACAGAGTAATGGTAGCAGCAAATGACACAACAGTGGCAGTAATGAGTGACACAAATGTGGCAGCAAGGAGTGACACACCTTCACTAAACCAGGGAGGAACAGTGAACGCACTTTCCTCACCCTTCACTAGACAGGCAAGCAGTAACCGAATGGCCTTGGAAACCCACACAGGCTAGGTGGGAGGACAGTGCAGAGCACTTCCACACACACAGTCGGCAGGAAATATTAAATGCTACAATACCCAAATGCTAGGTATACAACCGACAAGGTAACCGGCACTGAGGCTAGGTGAGGCAACACACAAACCGGGATGGCCACGGGAGTGTAACAGTTTTATTTGACACTCAGACACAATAGGTTATGTAAAACACAATTTTATTGAACAACTCAGAATAACAATAACCCTCACGGGTCCAGTAATATATATATACACAATATAGTACTGACAAAGGACAGGTTTACAGTAACAAATACCCACACGGGTCCAGTATATGTACAATTCAGCAACAACGATATACTAACACAGGTCAGGTAAAGTTCGTGTGATGCTCAAACAAGGCAGCAGTGAATGGGTTACTATTTGGCCAGGAAGACTGACAGGCCCTAATAGCGCGAGGCCCTTAAGATTCTCACTCTGCAGAGAATGAACAAATAGCGAGACTGCCACTGAAGTAAATGGAGGCCCAGGACAAGCTTGTGGACTGCCGTAGCAGTAACGGAGGACTGCGACTGTATGTCCGGACGGACACCCAACGGAGACTGCAATGCTAGAGATCTGGTGGAAGATGGCACCTTCCCAGAAGGTGTTAACGAATGCTCAGACCAATGTCGACTGCTCACTAGGGAGAATAGCCTGAGGCACCCAAAGGAAGACCAATCTCAGCTGGTGGCAGGAAAAAGGGTCAAGCGTACCGTGGTGCACAGATAGAGGAATCACACCGGAGTGTCGCCCGCGCGACACAGACTGCAACTGAGACTAGACTGCGGGAATGACAATGAGGCAACAGTGGCTCTGTCCGGAGACAGAGAGGAACCCGGAAGACAGCCCCAAACCAAGCAATGGATGGGGCTGCAGGCAGGCCCTGATACAAGGACAATGGAGCCCGAACTGGGCCGGAACACAGAGCAGGAACATCAGCCAATCTGAGTCGGTACACAGAGCAGTAACGTCAGCTGGCCCGGGTTGGTACACAGAGCAGGAACGTCAGCCAATCCGAGTCGGTACACAGAGCAGAAACGTCAGCCAGGCCAGGTCGGTACACCGAACAGGAACAAGATACAGCAGAGTAATCAGGCAGTCCGGGTTATACACAGAGATCACACGAGATACTGGAACAAGCGCTGGTAACAGAATGTAACAGTTTGTTCAACACTCAGACACAGTGGTTTAGGATAAAACACAGTTTTATTGAAAACACAATGATAATTACCCTTCACAGGCTATAGCGTTTCTTGGCAGAATAATACAGGTGTAATACAGGACTTAGATACATACGCCTACACAGGCCCAGTATAATAGGAAGCAAGAGAGTTCATCTACTGACACAGGTCAGGCATGAGAGGGTGAATACCCAGAGTAGCAGCACAGCATTAGTTAAAGTCCCAATAGATATAATCAGTCTCTGTTGTAGAGAAGTCTGTGGTGAGTTCTCTAGTAACTCCCAGTATGATGGGATAACAGCGAGTAGGAGACTGTAGTGCTAGAATGGAGACAGTGCACTGGTAATCTGCCGGAGCAGAGCTGAGGCTATACCCACTGCCACAGCAGTAAACAGAGGCAACAATGATACTCAACAAGGTACTCTGCAAGAGCTGAACGGAAACACAGCCAATGGCACACTGTCGCAGCAGTAACTGAGGAAACAAGGAGTACTGCAAGGGTTAACGGAAGGCTCAGCCAATGGCACACTGCCGTAGCAGTAACAGAGGCAACAGTGACGCTCTGCGAGAGTTAACGGAAGGCCCAGCCAATGGCACACTGCCGTGGCAGTAACGGAGACAACAGTAAGCTCTGCAAAAGTTAACGGGAGGCCCAGTCAATGGCACACTGCCGTAGCAGTAACGGAGGCAACAGTAAGCTCTGCAAGGTAGGCCCAGTTAACGGAGGCTCAGCAATATGTACACTGCTGTAGCAGTAACAGAGGCAACACAGAACACTCTGCCAGGTAGGCCCAGTCACAGCGGAAGACAGGAACAGGAGAGCTGGGTCGAATCACGGAGCAGGAACATCAGACAAGCGGGTCAGATCACGGAGCAGGAACGTCAGCCAGGCCGGGTCGAATCACGGAACAGGAACGTCAGACAAGCCGGGTCAGATCACAGAGCAGGAAAGTCAGCCAAGCCGGGTCAGATCACGGAGCAAGAACGTCAGCCAGGCCGGGTCGAATCACGGAGCAGGAACCAGAAGCAGAGTAGTCTAACGGGCCAAGTCGGTACACAGGAACACAGCAACACAAGTCAGCACTGGTACAGGAACACCACAAAAGGGCACCAGACAGGTGCCAGAGCCCAGTATAAAAAGGCCATACTGGGCGAGCCAAACATAGCTCAGCCAATAGGAGTGCATCACACAGAGACTGACAGAAAGCACGGGCACCGTGATACGGAAACACCACAAAAGGGCACCAGAGAAGTGACAAGGCCCAGTATTTAAGGACAAATACTGGGCGGGACAAAGCCACTTCAACCAATAAGAGGCAGCAGGAAGTAAAGTTGACAGAGTGTTGCCAGCATAGCACGGGCACCGTGATAGTACCCCCCTCTCAAAGACCCCCTCTCCTAGAAGAGGGGCCCGGTTTCTGAGGGTATTTGGTATGAAATTTACGCAACAATCTGGGAGCATGGAGGTCATTCTGATTAACCCAGGAATGCTCTTCAGGGCCATAGCCCTTCCAATGGACCAAATATTGCAATTTCCCTCTGAACCTTCGGGAGTAAATAATATTTTGAACTTCATACTCATCCTGGCATTGCACTTGAACCGGACCGGGGACCGCAGGAGTGGTAGTGTAACGGTTGCATATCAATGGCTTCAGAAGGGACACGTGGGACACACTGTGAATCTGCATGGATGCTGGGAGGTTCAGGGCGTACGAGACTGGGTTAATTTTGCGAATAACTTTAAAGGGACTGATGAACCGGGGAGCCAACTTATTACAAGGAACTTGCAAATTGAGGTTTCTGGAGTATAACCATACCCTATCCCCAACCTGGAAGGAGACCGCTGGCAACCGTCTGCTATTAGTGTGGCGCTGATAACGATGGAATGAAGTACTGAGGGTCCTTTGTACCTGTGCCCAAGTGGAGCGCAGTTGCTCAATATGCTCGTCCAGAGCTGGAATCTGCTGCGTCTGAAATGAGTCCGGGAGCAAGCACGGTTGGAACCCGTAGTTAATGAGAAACGGAGAGCTCCCGGACGATGAATTAACCACACAGTTCCTGGCGAACTCTGCCCACGGCAACAGGTCGGCCCAGTTATCATGATGATCGGACACGAAACAGCGGAATTGTTCCAATGCCTGATTGGCACGCTCGGCGGCTCCATTGGTCTGGGGATGGTAGACAAATGAAAAGGACAACTGTATGCCCATCTGGTCACAGTATGCTCTCCAAAATCTGGACACAAATTGGCTCCCGCAGTCTGACACCAGTACCCTGGGTACCCCATGCAACCGAAACACCTCTCTGGCAAAGACAATAGCCAACTCCTGGGCCGAGGGAAAACCAGGAAGGGGCACAAAGTGTGCCATCTTAGAAAATCTATCGATCACCATCCGAATGAATGAGTAACCCCTAGACACTGGCAGTTCTCCCAGAAAATCAATAGAAACGTGGGACCAAGGACGCTCGCCATTAGGCACTGGTTGAAGTATCCCAACTGGGAGGTGTCTAGGGGATTTGACACGGGCACATGTAGTACAAGCTGCTGTGAATGTGGTGCAGTCAGCACGTAAAGAAGGCCACCAGAACAATTGTGAAAGAGACCAAATCAATTGATCCCTCCCTATGTGCCCAGCTGCCCGAGATGCGTGATATGTTTCAAGTAGGCGGGTACGGAATGGCTCAGCTACAAAACACTTGCCCACTGGGGTATCAGGGGGTGCAGCAGCCTGGGTAGCAAGAATCTCCTCCCCCAGTGGCGAAGTGATGCTGGTATGTAAGGTAGCCAAAATGCAATCAGGCTGAATGATGGGTACAGGAACCTCATCTTTATCCATCTCTGGACCGAATTGCCTGGACAGGGCATCTGCCCTAACATTCTTGGAACCGGGCAAGTAGGTTACAATAAAATTGAAGCGGGACAGAAACAAGGCCCATCTGGCTTGTTGAGAGGACAACCTCTTAGCCTCAGAAAGGTACGTCAGGTTTTTATGGTCTGTCAGGATCAACACCGGAGTCCTAGTACCCTCCAGCAGGTGGCGCCATTCTTTAAGAGCGAGAATAATTGCCAGGAGTTCCCTGTCCCCAATCTCATAGTGACTCTGAGCACTAGACAACTTTTTGGAGAAGAACCCACATGGTCTCCGTATACTCCCAGAGACCAGACTCTGTGACAATACTTCCCCTACCCCAGTCTCAGAGGCATCCACTTCCAAAGTGAATGGAAGGGAGGGGTTAGGGTGGGATAGCACAGGAGCAGATGCAAAAGCAGACTTAAGTGTCACAAAGGCTTGTTCGGCTGCCTCAGACCATTGGGAAGGATTGGCACCCTTATGCGTAAGGTTGGACAGTGGCTTAACAGTGGCTTAACAATCGTGGAGAAGTCTCGAATAAATTTCCTATAGTAACTGGCAAAACCAAGAAAGCACTGGATTGCCTTGAGTCCCTTGGGTCGTGGCCATTGCAACACTGCCGCGAGCTTATCCTTATCCATAGCAATGCCATCCTTAGAAATCACAAAGCCCAGAAAAGGCACCATGGACTTGTGGAACTCGCATTTCTCGATTTTGCAGAATAATTTGTTCTTACGTAATCTGAGCAGAACTTCAGACACATCCTTGATGTGTTGTGCCAAACTAGATGAATGTATGAGTATATCGTCAAGATAAACCACTACACAAGACTGTAGCATATCATGGAGAATGTCGTTAATAAACTCTTGGAACACTGCAGGAGCGTTACATAACCCAAACGGCATCACTAGGTATTCGTAGTGTCCAGATCTGGTATTGAATGCTGTTTTCCACTTGTCCCCGGTTCTTATTTTGATCAGGTAATATGCAGCCCGTAGGTCTAACTTAGTGAAAATAGTGGAGCCTTTCAACCTGTCAAACAGTTCAGAGATGAGTGGTATCGGGTAGGCGTTTTTGGACATGAGCTTATTCAGGCCACAATAATCGATGCAGGGTCGTAACTTGCCATTCTTCTTTTTTACAAAAAAGAAACCAGCCCCCGCGGGCGAGGTTGACTTTCTGATAATACCTCTTTCGAGGGCATCCGAGATATATTCCTCCATGGCCGTATTCTCCTCGCACGACAACAGGTACGTGAGGCCCCGGGGGGGAATGGCACCAGGAGGCAAATCAATAGTGCAATCGTAAGTCCGATGCTGAGGCAAAGAGTTAGCCTCTCCCTCAGCTGGCACGGAGGGAGAGGTACACATGATCTTAGTGGGATGAGAAACACAATGTCCCATACAATATTCAGACCAGGACGTTATCTCACAAGTCTGCCAGTCAAACTTAGCGTTGTGTAGATGTAACCATGGAAACCCCAGGATGACCGCATGGTGAGGAGACTGGATGATCTGGATCTGCTGTTTCTCTGTATGGAGCTCTCCAATATTCATAGATAGCGGTATCGTTTCCATGGTGATCTGAGCTGGTACCAATGGTCTGCCATCAATGGCCTCAATAGCTAAGGGAGATTCCCTCTCGACTAGCGGAATCTTGTGTAGCGCAGCAAATGAATTGTCCATAATATATCCAGCTACACCAGAATCAACCAGGGCCAGAATCTCCACCCAGTGTTCTGCCCAAGAGATTACAGCCTGGATCATGGGTTTCTGATTAACTGGGTCTAGGACTGCTGAACGCCACCTAGGGACTGTCCCCCAAGGTAACCTAGGTGCATCCGTTTCCCGGCCGTATAGGACAGGTACGCAGCAGGTGTCCGGGTTGGCCACAATACAGACAGAGACCCTGTCTTCTGCGATGCGCCCGTTCCTCCTTAATCAACTTGGTGAACCCTAGCTGCATTGGTTCACTATTTTCCTGGGTATGCTCAGGAGGCATGGGAGGCAAGGGAGGCATGGGTGTGAAATTTTGACTTGCCTGTCCAAAATTTCTAGCCCGCTGCCTGCGGTCTTTAGCCACCATTCATTCACGGATGCAGGAATCAATTAGAATAGCAAAGTCAATAAACTCATCCAGATCATGTGGCGGTTAACCCTTTACTCAAGGCCACTTGCGTCAGGGATTGAGCTCCCGGTGTCGAAAAGGGGGATATCACCGAGGCTTGAACCTGTTTATCGAGAAGAGCAGTACGCTCTAGTATCGTTTGTACGGTCAATGCCAACTGGTCCAAACGCTGCTCATGCAAATCCATCCTCCAATGGATGCTTTGTGCATTACCTTCACCTATACCGTCTGAGGTCATGGCCCTTTCGTACTGTAACGGATTTATTTGACACTCAGACACAGTAGGTTATGTAAAACACAATTTTAACAACTCAGAATAACAATAACCCTCACGGGTCCAGTAATATATATACACAATATAGTACTGACACAGGACAGGTTTACAGTAACAAATACCCACACGGGTCCAGTATATGTACAATTCAGCAACAACGATATACTGACACAGGTCAGGTAAAGTTCACGTGATACTCAAAAAAGGCAGGAGTGAATGGGTTACTATTAGGCCAGGAAGACTGACAGGCCCTAATAGCGTGAGGCCCTTAATATTCTCACTCTGCAAAGAATGAACAAATAGCGAGACTGCCTCTGAAGTAAATGGAGGCCTAGGACAAGCTTGTGGACTGCCGTAGCAGTAATGGAGGACTGCGACTGTATGCCCGGACGGACACCCAACAGAGACTGCAATGCTAGAGATCCGGTGGAAGATGGCACCTTCCCAGAAGGTGTTAACGAACGCTCAGACCAATGTCGACTGCTCGCTAGGGAGAACAGCCTGAGGCGCCCAAAGGAAGACCAACCTCAGCTGGTGGCAGGAAAAATGGTGAAGCGTACCGTGGTGCACAGATAGAGGAATCACACCGGAGTGTCGCCCGCGCGACACAGACTGCAACTGAGACTAGACTGCGGGAATGACAATGGGGCAACAGTGGCTCTGTCCAGAGACAAAGAGGAACCCGGAAGACAGCCCAAACCAAGCACTGGATGGGCCCGCAGGCAGGCCCTGATACAAGGACAATGGAGCCCGAACCGGGCCGGTACACAGAGCAGGAACGTCAGTCAATCTGAGTTGGTACACAGAGCAGGAACATCAGCCAATCCGAGTTCGTACACAGAGCAGGAATGCCAGCCAATCCAAGTCGGTACACAGAGCAAGAACATCAGCCGGGCCGGGTCGGTACACCGAGCAGGAACAAGATACAGCAGAATAGTCAGGCAGTCTGGGTCATACACAGTTTTCACATGAGATACTGGAACAAGCGCTGGTAACGTAAACACCACGAAAGGGCACCGGAGAAGTGACAAGGCCCAGTATTTAAGGACAAATACAGGGGGCGGGACAAAGCCACTTCAACCAATACGAGTCAGCAGGAAGTAAAACTGACAGAATGTCGCCAGCATTGCACGGGCACCGTGATAGGGAGGTCAGTAACACGGACTGGCTGACAAGCGCCGCTAGCGGAAGCAAGTTCTGAGAGGAAGGCACAGGCAGCAAGGATTCCTAACCGAGGCAAGGAATCGCAATCGGAGCTCAACAGAGAAAGAGAAACAGAGGCAACCAAGGGTCAGAGCCGGATCAGGTAGTCAGACGTCACCAGTGGTCGGAGCCGGAATGGGTAGTCAGACGTAGCCAGGAGTCATAGCTGGATTGGGTAGTCAGATGTAGCAGGAGTAATACACAGGAACAGCAATGGACCAACACAGCACTAAGCTCAGGTACACCACGAAAGGGCAAAGGTAATGAGACATGCTGAGGTTTAAAAGGCCTGGCAGGTGGGTGGAGAGATGACATCACCATCATAGTGACCTATAAGAACAGCGACTCAGCGAGAGCGACAGCTAGGCAGTAACAATGTCGCTGAACAGCAACACCCACCGTAGGCAATCACGGGCACAGTGATAGTACCCCCCACTCAACTATCTCCCCCCCGTGGAGGAGACCATACCTTATTGGGAAATTTCAAGTGGAAACTGCGCAACAACCTAGGAGTGTGAATATCATTCTGATCTACCCAGGAACGCTCCTCTGGACCATAACCTTTCCAGTGGACAAAATATTGGATGCGCCCCGGACCCTGTGGGAGTCCAGGATGCTTTAGATCTCATACTCATCCTGATTCTGAATGCTCACTGGACCTGGGACTACAGGAGCGGAAGAGTAGTGGTTACAGATCAGTGATTTCAGGAGAGAGACATGAAAAACGTTGTGGATGCGCATATTCCTAGGGAGGTCTATGGCATAGGACACAGGGTTTATGCTACGGAGCACCCGGAAGGGTCCTATGAAACGTGGAGCCATCTTATGACACAACACTTCTTGCTGGCCAACCAGACTCTATCCCCCACCTGAAAGACAGGAGCAGGACGCCTTCTGCGATCTGCGTGTCTCTGATATCCCTCTGAGGACCTTCGTAAGCCATTCTGAACCCGTGCCCATGTGGAGCGGAGCTGCTCCATATGCTCATCCAGAGCCAGAATTTCCTGTGCCCGAAATGTATCCGGGAGCAGAGAAGGGTGGAACCCATAGTTAATCAGGAAGGGAGAGCTCCCAGATGAAGCGTTTATGGCACAGTTCCTGGCAAACTCCACCCATGGCAACAGGTCAACCCAATTATCATGATGGTCAGAAGCGAAGCAGCGCAAGAATTGCTCCAGCCCTTGATTGGGTCTTTCCTCAGCACCATTAGTCTGGGGGTGGTAGGCAGACGAAAATAGCAGTTTAATGCCCATTTGGTCACAAAAAGCCCTCCAAAACCTCTATATGAACTGGCTTCCACGATCAGAAACCACAACCCGGGGTACTCCGTGGAGCCTGAATAACTCCCTAGCAAATACCACAGCCAATTCCTTAGAGGAGGGTAGTCCCAGAAGCGGAACAAAATGTGCCATTTTGGAGAATTGATCCACAATCATTAGTATGACTGTGCAGCCCTTGGATCTAGGCAACTCCACCATGAAATCTAAGGAAATGTGTGACCATGGGCGTTCACCATTAGGAACGGTCTGGAGCAGTCCTAGAGAGAGATGCCTAGGAGCTTTGGCAAGGGCGCAAATGGAACAAGCTTCCACAAAGGCTGCACAATCCCTTAAACTAGGCCACCAAAAGAGCTGTGAAATTGACCAAATTAGTTAGTCCCGGCCAATATGCCCAGCAGATTAGTGCGGAGGCGAATGGTAGGCTTCCAGCAGCTTAGCGTGGAGATTGTCAGCTACAAAACTTTCTCCACTGGGTTTCTCAACTGGAGCATTATTTTGTGAGGCCAGGAACTCCTCTCCCAGAGGAGAAGTAATGCTAGTACGTATAGTAGCCAAAATGCGATCAGGAGGGATAATCGGAACTGGTTCATTTTCAGACTCACGCTCTGGACCAAACTGTCTAGACAAGGAGTCAGCACGAGTATTCTTGGACCCAGGGAGGTACGAAACCACAAAATTAAATCTAGACAGGAATAACGCCCATCTGGCTTGTCTAGGTGACAGTCTTTTGGCCTCTGATAAGTATGTCAGATTCTTGTGATCCGTTAAGATCAAAATAGGAGCCTTGGTCTGTTGTTCTTGTATGTGGACCTTTCTCTTTTGCGGGTGTCAATTAGTATGATGAACGAAATTAATTGATCCAAGTCCACTGGTAGTTCACGAGCTGCTATTTCATCTTTAATAGCATCATTCAGTCCCTGCGAGAAGGCTGCCACCAGAGCCTCATTGTTCCAGCCTACCTCTGCCACTAATGTACGAAATTCGATAGCATATTCTGCTACCGTGCGGGTAACCTGCTGGATCTTCATCAGTTTTTTTGCAGCAGAGATTGACCGGCCAGGGACATCAAAAACCCTTCGGAAGGCCTCAGCGAATTGAAAGAAATTAGAGGTTATGGCTTTAGCCGTCTCCCATAACGGATTGGCCCATGCAAAGCTTTGCTGGTCAACAGGGAAATCATGAAGCCTACTTTGCTTCTCTTGGATTGAAAAGCATGTGGTACCAGCTCCAAAAAAAGTGACACAAACGTGACAGCAAGAAGTGACACACCTTCAGGAGACCAGGGAGGAACAGTGAACGCACTTTCATCACCCTTCACTAGGCAGGAGAGCAGTAACGGAATGGCCCTGGGAACCCACACAGGCTAGATGGGAGGACAGTGCAGAGCACTTCCACACACACAGTATGAGTGACGCACCTTCACGAGACCAGGGAGGAACAGTGAACTCACTTTCTCACCTTTCACTAGGCAGGCAAGCAGTAACGGAATGGCTCTGGGAACTCAAACAGGCTAGGTGGGAGGACAGTGCAGAGCACTTCCACACACACACACGCAGTATGAGTGGCACACCTTTACAAGACCAGGGAGGAATAGTGAACTCACATTCCTCACCTTTCACTAGGCAGGCGAGCAGTAACGGAATGGCCCTGGGAACCCACTATCACGGTGCCCATCCTTTCCTGTCACTCTCTGTGCTGGTGCTCGTCCATTGGAGGAAGCTGATTGGCCCGCCCAGGGTGTCCCTTTATTATTGGGTCTATGGCACCTGTCAGGTGCCCTTTCGTGGTGTTCCTGTTCCTGCGCTATTGTTGCTGTGATCCTGTATTCCTGTGTACCGACTCTGCTCGTCTGACTACTCTGCTGTTCCTGCTCCATGATTGACCCGGTTCTGGCTGATGTTCCTGCTCCGTGATCCTTCCAGTTCTGCTTCTCGTTTCAGCCTGGCAACATTCTGAGCCTGCTCGCAGCTAGCACTGACTGATCACACATCCGTTACTCTCTGGCCTCCGTTACTGAGCCTGTTGGTTGCCTCCGTTTTCTGAGCCTGTGAGAGATTACTACCGAGCTGTGGCCGTTGTTTCAGAGCCTGTCTAGAACACTTGCTGTGCCGGTTGCCTCCATTTACCGAGCCCGTTGCATACGCCTGCCAAGCTTGTTGCCTCCCATACTGAGCCACATTAACACTTGTTGAGCTATTGCCTACTATACCGAGCCTAGCTATTACCACTGCAGAGCTGTACACCTGTTTGGTGCCCGTTTACAAGGAGTTGTTGCACCGCGTGGTGCAAAGGGCATTCCGATACTCTGGCAGTGTGAGCTCCGTGTCGGCACCGGAAGGGTGCTTTGGCTCTGGTTCATTCCTGCTCACTGTGTTGTTCCATCCACCCGCACTTGGTAGTGCGTTGGCTCTAGTATTCAGCTTGGGCAGTGCTTCCTCGGTACAGCACCTAAGGGGTGCTAGGCTTAGGTCCCATTGGCACACGCAGTGTTCCTCTCCTACCGCACCAGGGGTGCTTCCTATTCTGGCTCTATTGGCTCTGGTAGTTTCTCTCCTTCATTGCTACACCCCTGTAGGGGTATTGTCTCCTGCTACAGTTGGTTATTCTATACTCTTGGGCATTTCCAGACCGTGATCTGGTTGTGATTCAGTTCAGTCGCTCTGCTTGAGCTAGCTAGCTGCACTACTACTACTGGGACTGTTGATTTACTGGGCGTTGGCTAATCACCACCACAGAGACTGACTACTAGCTTGAGTGTTAACCCTTACCTGTGTTTATGCTATATTCTACCTGCTCCTGCTATGTTGAGCCTGTATATTACTCATTACTGTAATACCGATTCTGGCCCACAGGGGCGCTATTCCTTATTTCATTTTAATAAAACTGTGTTTTATTTCTAACCCTGGTCTGAGTGTCTGAAAACCGTAACACCCACACAAGCTAGATGGGAGGACAGTGCAGAGCACTTCCACACACACAGTATGCGTGACACATCTTCACAAGACCAGGTAGGAACAGTGAACTCACTATCAAGGTATCACGGTTCCCGTGATTACCTGTCACTCTCTGCGGTGGTGTGTTCCTATTGGCAGTGCTTGTTATGCCCGCCCAGTATGGCCTTCTTATACCGGGCCTCTGGCACCTGTCAGGTGCCCTTTCGTGGTGTTCCTGTAGCAGTGCTTCCGTTGCTGTGTTCCTGCGTTCCTGTGCACCGATTCGGCTTGTCTGACTATTCTTCTGGTTCCTGCTCCATTTATGACCTGGCCTGGCTGACGTTCCTGCTCCGTGATTGATCCGGCTTGTCTGACATTCCTGCTCCGTGTATGACCCAGCCTGGCTGACGATCCTGCTCCATGATTGATCCAGCTTGTCTGACGCTCCTGCTCCATGTCTAACCCGGCCTGGCTGACTTTCCTGCTTGGTATCCTGCTTCCTGAGTTCCGGTTCCAGTGTGGCTTCATCTTTGTCGCTTGGCGATATTGTGAACTGTCAGGCTTGAGCTTCTTAAAGCTGACCTCCCACTTGCTGAGCTTGTTGCCTCAGTTACCGAGCCTGTCCGTTTACACTTGCTGTGCTTGTTGTCTCAGATACTGGGCATCCGTTAACACTAGCTAAGCTTGTTGCCTCCGTTACCGAGCCTGTCCGCTGACACTTGCAGTACTTGTTGCCTCCGTTTCTGGGCCATCAGTTACACTTGCTGAGCTTGTTGCCTCCGTTGCCGAGCCTGTCCGTTAACCCTTGCAGAGCTTGTTGCCTCAGATACCGAGCCTCTCCATTACACTTGCTGAGCTCACCACCTTCATTACCGAGCCACCCGCTACATTTGCAGAGCAGCGGGTTTCCGTTTACCGTCTACAGTAGCTCTTGCAACATACGCTTCATTGGCGCACCGGTAGGGTGCTACTGGCTCTGGTCTTACTTGGCTCTAGCAGTATTGGGGTATCTGTTGACGCACCACGGGGTGCTACTGGCTCTGGTCCCTTTCAGCTCTGGCAGTGTGGATATCCGTTGGCGCACCGAGGGGTGCTACTGGCTCAGTTTCCATTCAGCTCACGAAGTGTCATTAACCCTTTCAGTACCGCAGAGTACCGTGGCTCTGGTCCCATTCAGCTCACGCAGTGTGCCTATTCAGTTATGCACGGCAGAGTGCCCTTGGCTCTGGTATTATCTAGCTCTAGCACCAGTGTTGGTCTTGCTTATCACCAGCCTTTGAGGACTACTGGGCGTTGTCTTACACATCACATCAGAGACTGATTATTTGCATTGGACTTAACCCTAGCCTTACTCAGTTCTATTGCTTGTATGCATTGCTCTCTATCAATACTGTGTCTGCTATATTACCATATTGCCTTCAGTTACGTGTAATTACCTATTTCTGCCCTTAGGGGGCCGTGTTCCTAATTTATTCTCAATAAAACTGTGTTTTATTTTTTACCTCTGGTCTGAGAGTCAGAATAACCGTTACACACGGTGCCCGTGTTATTGCTGGCGACATTATTACTATGCTTCTTCCTGAGTCATTCTTATTGGCTACATGGTGTTGCTCCACCCAGTGAATACCTTTATATACTGAGCCCTGGCACTTCTGCAGGGCCCTTTCGTGGTGTTTCCGTTACCAGCGCTTGTTCCAGAATTCATGTGTTTCCAGTGTATGACCCAGACTGCCTGACTACACTGCCTGAATCGTTCCTGCTCTGTGTACCGACCCGGATTGGCTGACGTTCCTGCTCTGTGTACCGACCCGGCCTTGTTCCTACCCATCCAGTATCCGGTTGTGGGCCATACGGCAGTCTCTCTCTCTCTCTGTCCACTGACAGATCCTCCGTTGCCTCCATTGCTGCTCAGGCAGCCAGTTACTGTAACCCGATCAGTATTGTGCCTTGTGATCTCATCCGATGTTGAGTGTCCCTGCTGTAGCACCACAGTACGCTTGACGTATACTGCCCTAGCTGAGGCTGGTCTCCTGGGCGCCTCACTCTTTCTCCATCTGGTACTTGATTCTAGGTCTGAGCGTTCGTTAACCCCTTGTGGGTTGGTGCCTGGCACATTGGATACAGCTTTAGCAGTCACTGATTGGCGTTACTCCCTGCCTCCGTGGCAATCCTCCTCTGGCAGCTCCGGTAGTCTGTCGTTGTCCAAGTCCTTCTTTGCTGTTGCTGCCTTGGTCGCCATTGTGTCACTCTCTGCGTAGAGAGTATATTAAGGGCCATTGCACTATTAGGGCCTACCCGTTCTCCTGGCCTAATAGTAATCATTATCTGTATCTCTTGGACTCACACGAATTGTGCCTGACCTGTGTCAGTATAGTATTGTATATATATACTGGACCTGTGTGGGTACTGATCACTGAAACCTGTCCTGTGTCAATATAGTATTGTATTGTATATATATACTGGACCTGTGTGGGTATTTGTACTACTACCTGTCCTATGTCAGTAATATACTGCTGCATACATACTGGACCCGCGAGGGTTATTCATTTACGGTTTTCTTTAATAAAACTGCATTTTACCCAAACCTTCCTTGTCTGAGTGTCAATAAAACTGTTACACTCACTTTCCTCACTTTCACTAGGCAGGCGAGCAGTAACGGAATGGCTCTGGGAACTCACACAGGCTAGTTGGGAGGACAGTGCAGAGCACTTCCACACACACAGTCGGCAGGAAATATGAAGCGCAACAATACCCAAATGCTAGGTATACAACTGACAAGGTAACCGGCACTGAGGCTAGGTGAGGCAACACACAAACCGGGACGGTGACGGGAGGTCAGTAACACGGACTGGCCGACAAGCTCCGCTAGCAGAAGCGAGCACTGAGAGGAAGGCACAGGCAGCAAGGACTCCTAACCAAGGCAAGGAATCGCAATCGGAGCGCAACAGAGAGAGGTAGTCAGATGAAACCAGGAGTCAGAGCCGGAATGGGTAGTCAGACGTAGCCAGGAGTCAGAGCCGGATCGGGTAGTCAGAAGTAGCCAGGAGTCAGAGTCGGATCGGGTAGTCAGAAGTAGCCAGGAGTCAGAGCCGGATCGGGTAGTCAGACGTAGCCAGGAGTCAGAGCCGGATCGGGTAGTCAGACGTAGCCAGGAGTCAGAGCCAGATCGTGTAGTCAGACATAGCAGGAGTAATACACAGGAAAAGCAATGGACCAACACAGCACTAAGCCCAGTACACCACGAAAGGGCAAAGGTAATGAGACATGCTGAGGTTTAAAAGGCCTGGCAGGTGGGCGGAGAGATGACATCACCAGCATAGTGACCTATAAGAACAGCGACTCAGCGAGAGCGACAGCTAGGCAGTAACAATGTCGCTGAACAGCAACACTCACCATAGGCAATCACGGGCACAGTGATAACTCCATCCTATATACCTAAAACGTTACTGTTTAATACATATAATAATCACATTATTTATACTTACAGTAAATAACAATCACTACATATATAAACTAAATAAAAGACAATTTTGTTAAGATAAAAAACATATTCTTTATCCTCTCTCCAATACTATAAAACAGATGTTAGTACTATAACTTATATTGTTACCATATGACAAAAATTAGTTATAATAAAGATACAATTCATCTATAGCAAATACAATTGTTTTTTTTTTTTTAACATACATCAATCCATTAATTCCCCATGAATGTATGGACATCTATTTTTTCAATGTGTCCATTAGGAAACAAAGTCTGGCATTTAAAGATCCAGTATGTTTCTCTCCTACATAACAGACTGAATCTTTCACCTTCTTTAAATATGCCAGAAATTTGCTCCAAATCAACAATGGTAGTGTCCTTCATAGATCTATTGTGATATTTCTGATATGTTTGATCAATGGATATTTACAATCTGAATTCATAATGGCCCTTCTATGTTCCAGGAATCTATCTTTCATCCTCCTTTTTGTCCTTCCTATATAACTCCTATATGGCATGGAGGCCAATCAGAGCTGGATGACTATTTCAGTTAAATGATAATTCATTAGGGCTAAAGTTTACTTATAACACAAGTAAAGATAATGTAAACTTTTTAGATCTATCACTTAAAGGTGAGGATAAACAAATTATAACTAAGAATTATATCAAGCCTATCAATAGTAATAGTTACAAGAGTAGTCATTTACAACAATGGAAGAACAATATACCGGCAGGACAATTTAAAAGAATCAAAAGAAACTGTAAATAAATAACTGATTATACAGTACAGGCAACAGAATTAAAAAAGAAATTTATAGAAAAAGGTTACTGAGAGGAAGAACTAGAGAGAACTTACCGAGAGGTGCTTGAGTTGAATCGAGATGAGATGTTGATACCTAAAGAAAAAAGTTTACTAATAATAAGGTAAAAAATAAAAAAACACAATTTATCACTCAATATAATGAATCACATCATAAAATAAAAAATATTTAAAAAAAACATTGGCAGATATTACTCCAGGACCCTATACTCCAAGCAAAAATCTGAAAGAGATTCTATCAAGAAAAAAAACAGGAAAAATAAATAGAATTACAATTAAGGAGAATAAAACATTGAGCTTGAAACAAAATGGTGTTTATAAATGAGGGATGAATCATTGTATAACTTGCAAATTTATAAAACATAAAGAAACACATTTGTTGGATTATCAAAATAATAAGATACAAATAAAACAACATATAACATGTAATAGTACATATGTGATCTACAAAATTACATGTCCATGTGGGTTGAGTTATTTAAGAAGGACAAAAAGGAGGATGAAAGATAGATTCCTGGAACATAGAAGGGCCATTATGAATTCAGATAATAAATATCCATTGACCAAACATTATCAGAAATATCACAATAGATCTATGAAGGACACTACCATTGTTGATTTGGAGCAAATTTCTGGCATATTTAAAGAAGGTGAAAGATTCAGGGCTAGATTTAAAGGCTCATGTTAAAACAGCCGCTAAGTGAAAAAGGCACATCTCTCGCAAATAATAAATGAGTTATGGCAGATTCAATAGGTACTCTACAAGAATAGCTATCGAGCGTAGGCACAGCCAAAACACGTAACACAAAACCCGTTGTCGCTCATGTTAATGCACAACGTGTGGCCAAATCACCCGATAACATAGCTCAAAACAACTTATAACATAACGGCTGCCGTTGGCTAGCAACCCTGATTGATGCAACAATAAATTCAAACACACAGCCAATCCCAAAGCCCCAAAGTATCCAAAAAGTTAAAATACACCTATATATACCCAAAAATAACCGTCACACACTGTCTGTTATCGAGTTCTTGAGAGCTAGATATCAGGACCCAGGAGCGGAGGATAGTGATCAGTGAGAGGGAGACAGGAGCGTACATTGGAGGTAGAGGAGTTTTTGAGTTTGGAATTTGGAGAGCATTGCACATAATTCGACACATATCACACCTTTGCACATATTACATACACCCATACAAACACAAACACATACATAGTCCTTTTTTTTATAACACCTTACACATTTTAAATTTTATTTTTACAGTGTGCATCTGTGAGTAAAAGTGTGTGACAGAGAGTGAGTGGATCAAGTGTGTCTGTGAGGGCCTGTGGGAGTGCCTGGGTGTGAGTGGGTGAGTGATGGCCAGGAGAGGAGGACAGGAGAGAGGGATGGGGGGAGTAGTGGAGGAGGAGGAAGGTCAGGAGGGTATCTCTGAGCAGAGCAGGGGTGGGAGAGGGAGATCCGCAGGGAGGAGGGGGACCCGGCCCACAAGAGCAGGCACACGGAGGACAGGGACAGAACCTGCAGTGGGACAAGAGGTAGTTGCTGGGGAGCACCCCACACAGTCAGGGTCAGACCAGGCAGGACACTCCGGCTCAGAATCCTCACATGCCAGAGCTGACGAGGGCAGGATCAGGGATCCAAAATACACTGAGAAGGAGAACATGGCTCTTGTGGAGGCTGTCCTGGAGACACAGAGTGTTCTCCACCTGACAGCGAAGGTCACTGGCCTGTCAGCGAGGAGGAAGGCAGCCTGGAACCAGATCAGCAGCCAGGTGAACGCTGTGGATACATGTAGGCGGGACGTGGAGTCTGTGAAGAAGAGATGGGGTGACTGCCGGAGGGTGGTCAAGAACAAGATGTTTGACATGGCCAAGCAAGCCCGAGGCACCGGAGGTGGCCTACCTGTCCCCATCACCTTCTGCATGTGGGAGGAGATGGTGAGGCAGAACATGTCCCCACCCTGATCAAGGGGGTCATTGGAGGAGATGACACTGGTGTTGAGAGGAGCCTCCACACTACCGGTAAGTGCAACACCACATAACCACACATTACATCAACCAACACCAGCTGCACACACAGTCACACCTCAACACATGCCTATCATTCATCCATACAACTGCACCAACACAGCACCCTGTGGGTTAAAAACAGGACACAACACCAGGACAAATGTCAAGATCCAACTTGGGACAAACCTGTCAAAGTCCTAGTTCAATCCTCCTGTTGCTGTGCTCATCACACACAATACACTAACCGTGCTGTTCAAAATGTGGTCTGTTAAATATCATCACTGTTCACACACAATGTCACCCATGTCCCCACAGGGAAGTCAGCACCTAACCCCTTGAGTGCTAGAGGGATCATCAATGTATCGATCAACAATGCTTTGGCAATCCCTCTGGGACTCAAAGGGTTAACCAGACAACAAACAAGTCAATACGCCAACGATCACATGCTACACAGGGGACATTCACTAAGCGGTGACAAACAGATGGTGGACACAAAGTAACCCTCACACACCCTCACTTCACCAATACCAGTGTTGGTCTATGGAGAATATGCAAAAACAAGAATCAAGTTGATAGGGTCCTTTTGTACAGACTCCATGGAAAACACTGGAAATGGGGAAAGGAGATCACTGGAGAAGTCAGCATCATGTTCACTTCATCAGTTCAACATCACCGCTTATTGAATCACAAAAAGGATGGATCAGGTCACACATCACAGTGTCCCAGAGAATAACTGGTTGTATGTGCAATACATGGGCCTCAAACAATTCCCCAGAATTAAAGGTGGATGAAGTAGGCCTTGGTGTTGTGACTGCAATCATTTACTCTAACTTGAAATGACATATCCCACATCTGATTCCCACATGGATCCACAAGGGTGCTGATGCCATGGATGGATGGTACACCAGCCACTGTTTGCAGGATACACATGGGAACCAAATATCAACCATTGTACCCTGTTCACCAACAGGCCATGAATGATGGATATCTCGGACTGAGTACGGTTGCCTCACACAGAAGGATGGATGGGCTCATACACAGAGTAAAACAGGCCTCAATCAAAGATACCCCTCACTACTGGCTTGATTGTTGCACTTAGGATTCAACTGGAACACACAACACGGACAGGATCTTGTCAAATTCATCAATCTGTGATTGGCAGGGTGGTATCCCATGCATCACAATGTAATGCATAGGATATCATCATGGCAACCAGAGAGTCACCTGTCAAGTAATCCAAAATTGTTCATTGTACAGGATCAAATAAGAAGATAGGGTTGAATAACACTTGAATCCCACTGCAGATCTATTCACAAGAGATATGGACACTAACAAAAACGGTCAGATATGTACCTTTAAAATGTTTCAAAATATGTCCCAACACTATGTGAACACAGAGATCAGTTCACTGGATGTGATTGCCTTACTGGCCAGATATGTGCACCCATCAAAAATTAACCTACATTTCTACCATCCAAATACACATACATAGTATATCCCACTCTAAGTAGATAAAATATATGAGGTAGGTTCATATCCATCATATCAATCCAATGTATTTTTGGATGGGTGCACATATATAGACAGTAAGGCAATCACACGTGCTGAACTGCTTTCTGGCTTCACATCTTGGAAGGATATTTTTGTATCCATATGAAGGGTACATATCCACATACATATATGGCCATTTCTACTTGTGTGTAACTGTAATGGGATAGCAATGGGTAATTTCATCATGATGTAATATCATTGGCATCGTAAAAAGATGTCTCGATGTAAGTCCTATCCCTCCAACCCTCATGGTTATACAGATATTGCTCTGTGACAGGTGGAGATATCTGTCATTTGACCACACGGAGGCTCTTCAGGAGAGCCAAATTTGCAACATTTCGAGATAAATACTTCTTTGGAATGGTCCACAGAGTGTGCTTGCAAACCATGCACACTCTGTACACCATTCCAATTAAGTATTGTTCTCTAAATGGGGCGATTTTGGCTATTCTGAAGAGCCTCCGTGTGGACAAATGACTGAAATCTCCATCTATCACACAGAGCAATATCTGAATAACCATGAGGGTAGGAGGGATAGGACTAACAGCGAACAACATCTGTTTTCACAGTGCCTACAATATGATATCAAGGTGGACTTAACCTTTGCTATCCCCTTGAAGGGATAGCCATCCCTAAAAGTTGTAAAGACAAATAAATGTTGTAGGACTCACCCCCCGAGTAAAACAATGGTATTCCCAAGCTGAAAGGTGTGTTAATTCAAAAGGTATCACAGCACAAACATGGGTATGTCAGGGGCAATATCCCAGTGGCCTGAAATTGTACAGTGGTGCTGTTACTACACTATCATAAGTACAGCTCTGGTACAGGGATCAGAAATCTACATGGGAGGGTGTTGCAACAGCCCCACTGTACTATTTAGGGCCACTGTGATATTGCACCTCAAAATGAAACCTTTTCCCGTAATAACTCAAGTATCAAACAACACCTTTCAGCAGTGGGAGTACCCTTGTTTACCCAGGGGGATTAACCCAACCACATATACTTTTCTTCACCAGATATCAAAGTATAACTGTCTCCTCAAACCTATGGCTAAGTTCACTAATCACAACATCTCATATCTCCACACAGCTTACGGCTCTCAAGCCCAGCGGGAGCCCGTGGAGGAGGCTATGTCACTCCCCTGTGAGGAGTACACAGAGGAGGGGACCAGCCGGTGGTCACCATACCCACCATCCCCATCTCCTCCAACACAGGCTACACCACCACCTTCTGCACCACCACAGGCTGCACCCCTCCAAGCTGCACCACCACAGGCTGCAGCCCTCCAAGCTGCACCTCCCCAGTACAGTGGCTGAATGCAACAGGAGGAGAGGTGGATGCATCTCCACCAGCTACTTCCCTCCAGCAGCAGCACGACCACCACCTCCAGGGAGGCAATGGCTGCCAGGGACAGTGGCCCCCAATATGGGCCATATGCATCCCAGATCAACCCACCCTCCTGGATGGCTCCACAGCATGCCCCAAGGTATGATCCCAGGTGGGGTCCAAGCACCTATCAGTGGCCAACATATGACCCTTGGCCACTGGCCTACCCAAACCTGGGCCTGATTGGTGAGCCCCAGCGCCCTCTACCCAGGGACAATTTCACACCTCCACCAGCACACACATCATTGGGTAGCTCAGAGTCACTTGATGTGGTGGGCATATGCCCATCATCTGCACCAGCCACTCCAACAACTGTCACAGTAGCCACAGCACTTCCAGCAGCAGCAGAGGACACAGCACTTCCACCAGCAGCAGAGGACACAGCACTTCCACCAGCAGCAGAGGAAACAGCACTCTCAGCAGCAGAGGACACAGCAGCACCAGGGTCACCCGGCACATCCATCTCCAGCACTGCACGCCTCACAGGGATGGAGGTTGAGTGTATGGCCCTGCAGAGGAGACTACTCCGGTCGATCAGGAGCACAGATGTGAACATCACCAGGAGTAGGAGGGAATCCAGGAGGAACACAGGCAGATTGGAGACCAGAATCCAAGCCCTGGAGTCGGAGGTGGCCAGGGTGAACACACAACTCCACCAGCTCCAGACGGGGATCATGGACATGTTCACACAGGTACTTGTGGAGTTGCGAGAGATCAACCATAGGGAGACCCTGAGGATGGAGAGGGAGAACCTGCGTTCCACGGAGGGGTCTACTGCACCCACCACCCCCTCCAATGTTACCCCTGAAGCCACACCTAGGGGGCAGAGGGTGACCAGGCAGACAACAAGGGCATCCACCTCTGGCACCCAGTCTAAGCCCCCCCCAAAAAAAAAAAGAAAAAAGGAAAGACCCAACCTGTTAACTGCCCCCTCAATAAAGAAATATTGTGCTTTTGATTCCTGTCTGATCTGCTGTGTCTTCAGTTATGGATTGGGTGGCAGGGTTGTCTCCAATGCATTGCCATACAATGCAGTGAACACAACCTCTGCCTGGGTGAAATGTTTGTGGGATGCTACAACATGGGTTCACACACACACACACAAATTCACCTGGCAACCCATCCCTGTTGCCATATAACACAACAGTGTTACATGGCCATGTTGTGTGTTAGAATTGTTCTGAACATACCCCTCATCACAACAACTGGTGCAACACTTAACATTCATCTGCATCAATTGTTGTGTTGGAAGGGGAAACCAAACAAACAGCTATGTGACTTAGCAGGGAAATAACAAGCAGGACAGATGGAACATGCTTCACTATTGACTTTGGATCAAACTCCTATTGTGCAGCTGACTTACTGGTGAACACAATGTACACCCTAGGATCCCAGTGTGTGTGTGCTACACATTGGGATCCTAGGTGGAGCATTGTCTTCTCCAGTAAGTCAGTTGCACAATAGGTGTTTGAATCACAGCCTAACTTACTGGATAACCCAATGATTTTCCTAAGATGTCAATGTGTAGCAAACACATTAAAAATTTAGGCTGGGCATTGGGTTATGTACTAAGTTGTGTTGTTGTTTAACCAAGGTTGTAACACACTTCACCAGTGATAACACTTGTCCACTTGGTTTTGATGTTTTTTTGATATACCCCATGTACTGAGATATGTCAATCTACAGCAATCTCAGGACATTGATTATATTTAGCAAGACACAAAGTGTGGACGTGATATCACTGTGGAAGTAATGATGTCCTCTGTATCACCTGCTATCACCACAACACCCATTAGTGTATCACTGGCATCATCCCATTGCATGAATACATCACAATGTTCACTCATGGTCAAACAACCAGTGGACTCCTGTGATGTGGGTCATGCCTTCCTATGTATGATGTATACTCTAGCCCTGAGTATGGTTCATAATTGAGAGATGTCAAATCCAACATTTATTCATACAGACAGACACAGACTGAATAGTGATGGTACTCCTTTATTGTGTCTCAAACTACAGTAACACATACATGTGTTTACTGCGTATATAGCCTATATGCATAAAACACTTGTATGAGCACACAAATGGTACATCTGAACTAAATAGGGATATTCTAGTAACACTGGGGAACTGCTCATGTGTTGTCCACATGGTTTGTCTACTCTGTGATGAGAAGTCTTACTGTACAGGTCTGATACCTGGTTGGTAGTACACACATGAATGCGTGTCTATATGTGAATGTTCCAGTAGAGGTTGCTGTGAACATCAGGTCACACATTGCATCACCAACACAATCAGTGGAAACACCAAGGGGTGAGCTTCATGGAAGTGTTGTCCAGACTTCAGTCCATTCACATGGAAACTCCTCTGTTCAAGGATGGATCGTGCTATGGATGCCTGTGGGACAAGAGGACATGATTTGGAACGTCATCCTCGAAGTGTTCATCATGCAACAGCTACAACATCATGATCCTCTTCATCTTTCTCCTTACATGGGGCTACACGAACCATTCATGTGGAATGTGTTGTGTGCTAGTATATGAACCATCATGGGGGATAACTAAGGGGATGTTAACCATCTTTAGGGATATATGCCCCTGACCTGGTTACACACATCAACAGATATGTCCTGATAGCTTCCTGACAACAATAGATTTGGTCTGCCACTGTCAGAGACAGTCCATATATGTTTGGATCATGGAGCTATCAGGACATATTTGTTGATGTGTGTATTTCTGTCTGGGGCACATATCACTGCACACACACACAGGTCAGCATGGTGTCCCTGGAGACGTGATCCAAATGTAATGAGCTCTATGTTGTGTAACACACTACCACTGTAGATCCATCCCTCTGCTGCTCTTTTTAGCTCTGGCAAACTACAGGTCCCATGTTCGCTCAAATGTCCCCTTAACCCCTGATGAGATAGAGTGTTATCCGATGCATTGCCTTGGATGAGACTCTCTCACTACAGGGGTACCACTGTTGCTATGGGTGTGATCCTAGAAAAACCACTTTAGTTGGTGTCTGGGGAGCCGTGGAATATGTTGCACAAGGTTAAAGTGTTGTACCTTGGTTTGCAGGGGGACATGAATGATATCCTTGGGGTGGCAGTATCAACATGGACGACAGGGTATCAGATGTAATCGAAATCTCTATGCCCAATCTGACTGGTCCATGGAATGGTTGATGGTGGTGGTCCATACTGCAGCCAGTGTCAGGGCTGTGTCACTGATCCGTTGGAGTGAAACAGAAGATGTGTGTTGTGGTGGGTGTGCATGCATGGATTGTGTGCATACATGTATTATACTCACAGCTGAAGTGATCCCTGATCAATCTGTCCCTTGTCTGCATCCCTGTTAGGGTTTCCTCACCCTGGACAATGTCCAGTGGGTCATCAGGTCTGGGTGGGGGCTGTACATTGTTGATGAGTCTGGTGGCGACCACGATATTAGGGAGGATGGCACATGCCATAACAATGTCGCACACCTTGCCAGGTGCATACTGCAATGCTCCCCCCGAGTGGTCCACACATCGGAATCGGGACTTGAGGAGGCCAAAGGTACACTCAATGGCATTGCGAGTTCTGGCATGAGCCTGGTTATATCTTTCCTGGGCATCAGATTGGGGATTGGTGAGTGGGGTGAGGAGCCATAGCCAATATCACCTGTGGGAAGTGAGTGACATGGTGAGACAAGAAGCACATGTTGTGTGAATGCTGTTTCATGAGGTGAACGTACTAGCACGTGTGTATGTGGTGTGATTTGGTATTGTTAACTCACCCAGAAGCCATCCGCTTGTATAGGTCCCATTTTCAAAATCTCTGTGCACAGATGAGTTTCTGAGTATATGGGAGTCGTGACAGCTTCCGGGATATTTTGCAGACATTCATGATGGCCAGGTTGCTGTCACACACCATCTGCACATTCATGGAGTGGAAGTTTTTTCGGTTGATGAACACATGTCCCCGACGTGCTGGTGCTTTGATTCTGACATGGGTGCAATCTATTGCACCCATGACCCTGGGCATGTCTCCCCTTTCGTAGAGACCTGGGCCAGCACCCTGGAGAATGTGGCCTGGGACATGCCAGATGCGTAACCCTCTGTCGACTGGAAGGCACCACTTGCCATGAAGTGTATGGCACACAGGAGTTTTTGCAGGCCAGTTAGGGTATGGTTGTGGGTGCATATGGGATCCACCTGATCCTTGATGACCTCGTACAGGGCAATGATGCTGTGCGGCCTCAACATGTAGCGATCAATGACCTCGTCATGGGTCATTCCAAAGAGGGTGACCCTTGGGCAGTATACCCTGGTCCTTGGTGGTCGTCTATGAATCCTGGGCTGCTCCAGGGGTCCCTGTGGCAGCTGGGGAGCATCCTGTTGCTGCAGCTGCGCATCTGAAGGCAGGTGTCCTCCAGGTGGGGATGGGTTCCTGTGTGGCTCATGAGCCGGAGACTCCTCACTTGCAACAAGTGAAGGCTGTTAATCAGGTGTGCCTGGGGGTTGCTAGTGTTCCCTAGCTCTCTCCCATGCACGCCTTCTCCGCAGTCTTCGCAACAATATGTAATCCAACATACTGATTGCGCTCTCTCTCTGTCACTCTCTATCTCTCTCTCTCCTGAGTGGAAAACAAGCCACAAGTGAGTGTGGTTAGCTGTCCGTTTAAGTAGGTGGTGGGGCGTTGTGTAGGTATGGTGATGAAGTGAGTGCTGACGAATGAGAAGGTGCTTGTTGTCCAAGTAAGTGTTTGCAGGTGTGTCTGTGTTTACAAGTGTGCTGTGTTGTGGTTGCTGTGTCCCTGTCAGTTGCAGGTGTGGAGCTTTGCGGTGCAGGTTGTGTCTGGATCGTGTGGTGATGTTGCACAGGTGAGTTTGTTTTGTGTTAGCAGGTATCCGTGTTGTGTGCTAACCCCCATTGTTCCATGGCATGTTGTGTTGGTGTTTTTTTGTTGGGCCATGTCCATGTGGTGTTGCTTGGTTGTTGTGTTATGTGCGCCAGTGGTGTGTGGACATGTTTTTTGTGTTATTTTGGCATTGCACGGGTTAATTTTCCAATATGTATTCTTGTGCGGGGAGCAGTTCGTCTGTTTTACCATGTAGTGGGGTTTTTTTTTTGTCCGTTAGATGTCTAACGTCTAACAAAACTGGGTCTTAACTCTTGGCCGTTAACTGTATCTTTTTCGCTGCCGTTAGCAATCCTGCACTCCTTTGAATTGCTCTGGGGAATTTTGTTCTACGGGTCCCAATGCATGTAAGTGTATCGGCTGTTGTGACTTGTGCTCTGCCGTTAGCTGAACATAACAAGGAGCTTTGAATCGCTCTTGCCCCCTGTGGCCTCACTAATCAGATCCTGAAGTTCTGGCCCAAACAGAGAAGTGCCCTGAAAGGGCAACAAGAACAAAGCTTTCTTGGAAGCAGTGTCAGTAGACCAGATCTTGAGCCAAAGAGCTCGTCTAGAAACCACAGACATGGTGGAAACCCATGCCACCAAACGGATGGCATCAAACAAGGCAGCAGATATGTAGTGCTGTGCCTCAGAAATGTTGGCAAGTAGCCGCAACATATCAGCAGTAGGAGCTCCCTGACGGACAACAAGAGTGAGCTGTTCAGTCCAAACCCCAATGGCCCTATTCACCCAGGATGCAGCAAACGCTGAACATAGTGAAGTACCAGCAGTGAAAAAAATGGACTTGAAGGAGGCCTCAAGTTTCTTGTCAGTCCAGTCTTTAAGTGCGGAAGCATCAGCAACTGGGAAGGAAGTGGACTTAGAAAGCCTAGAAACAGATGCATCCGCCTTGGGGGGATGAACCGACTGAGCAAGCGCCACATCAGAAAAGGGGTAAAGCTTGACAAATTTCTTGAAGACTTTCTGTACGGAGACTTCCACTCATCAGACACTAAACGGTCAAAAGTGAGGTTAGGTGGAAAACATTTATGGGGCCTCCTAGGCTCCTAAAATACGTCAGAGGGGTCCGAAGAAACCTCTTGAACCAAGCGAATGTTTAGAATGTTTAAAATGGCCCTGATCAGGCCCTCAGCCACAGGATCAGGATAAGCCTCAAAGGGGTCCCCAAAGAACTGAGGGGAGCCCACAGCAGAACATTCCTCATCATCAGAATCCACAAACAGTTCCTTTGCAGAGGAATTTGATTTGTCAGGTACTCCCTGTGGTTTCGGCAGGGAAGATCTGACAGAAGTAGGGGTCTGCCAGGAGTGGAAGACCCCCTGTAACTGGGATGGAAAGACTTGTAATGTAGACCTGAGGTCTCTAGTAGCAGCCTTAAACTCTTGCACCCAAACTGGCTCTAATGCATGGCTGGAGGTCCCTGGGGGAGACTCAGGAACAGCAGAACATGCTAGGCATAAATGACCTAAGAATTCTCTAGGTAACCCTGATTGACATGAGGAGCAATGCGCAATGGGGGACACAGAGACCCCAGAGTCCTTAGTCTTAGATCTAGCCCCAAGCTCCAGTGGATTAGACACTCTCACAGTGTCAAAACGTTCAAAGTATAAGGTATCACCCAAATACAGTGTGTAGGAGTAAAAGCTCACCCCAGAAAGGGTTACTCTGCAGAGGAGAGAAGAAGAGTCCAAGCCCTGCGTAGGATACTCTTTTAGGGAAAGCACAAAATGGCTGCCATGACAGGAGCCAATCAGGAACAAGCGCTCGATGCAAGCGCTCATGGGAAATGTAGTTTTCCCAGAAAAAGTACCCCAACAGTGCCCGAAGCCCCCTGAGCCCCCCAACACACACCAAACATTGACCGGATAATAGAGCAAGGGCACACTAACAAAATGAGCCATCTCTGAAGTTGCTATGATGAGCGGTTGCAGAGATATGTCCCAGACTGTACAGTCCCATAGAAGTGAATGAAGCAATGGCATCTATGCGGTAAAAGCAGAACACAAATTTTGCAAAGATGTAACTAAGAAGTAAAAGTGCAACAAACATTATTAAAACATGTCACTAGACCCCATAAACACTGAACCCAGTAGGGAAAGTGCCAACAACCCCCTAAAAGATGCCAACCAGCAGCCAAAGAGTTAAGTTACCACAGAAACTTGCTCCAAAACACCCAACAGACATACATATAAACCCAATGAGTGCAGGAGTGTGCAACAGGAACTCCAAAGGAAAACCCCCTGTGCAGAGGAGCACCGTGGGACATGTGGACCTCAGCACTCAAAGGGTTACTCACCTTTCCTGCAGATCATCTGTCTTCAGATTACCATGTATTAAGAAGAAGCCTCAGTGGGCAACTCCTGAGGAAAGAACTTGTAACCAAGATTTTCCCCCCAGGGCTTAAGGTCCACCAAAGCACCTGGATACTGAGCTAGCCACATCTAAGGGCAATGTATATAAAAATACTTATACTGCAGCATGTAAGGCAATAATAGCAATAAAAATGCTCCGTAGCCAAAATAACTAAATGTCTCTATATGTACAATATATAAATAAAAATCGCTGCAGATAATAAGAATGGCTTATTATAAACGGCAATGAACTCCTTGAACATCGAAAAAGTCTGGCTTTTGTGTCCGGTGACTCTCTACTGTTCTTAAAGGCAATGGAATCCAATGAATGTACTGAGCTCATAAACTTTGGTGAATTAGCGGGCAGGTCTTATAATGTACAAGCTCTAATTTTCACTACAGCAGCGGCTGGTAATTATCATATAGCATAAGCGGCATGTAAGTAGGTGGCACAAATACCTTGTGGGCTCCTCAATATTCAGATCTCCGTCCTTCTAGACTACCCGGGACCTTTAGGCAGCCGTTGTTGTATTATCTCCGCTTATTTGCGGTAACATCAATCTGTAACAATGTAGCAGCCACGCTCTCCGTCAATACAGTAAAGACCTCCCGGCCTTTCCTCCAAATGATGAAATATACCTTTGGGCTCCTCTATGTTCAGATCTCTGTCCTCCTGGACTACAGGGGATCTGTGGGATGTCCTGGTTATATTTACTCTGCTTGTTCGTAGTAAAAGCAATCTGCTATATTGTTGCAGCCACGCTCTCCTTCAATTGTGTCTAGACCTCCCAACCTTCGTTTCAAACAATATAATATACCTGTGAAATAGTCACCGAGACTAAGCCGAAATTCTTCCAATAACTGGATAATAGTCCATAAGACTAACTGAATCTCCAACGCATTTAGTACCGCTTATAGGCACTTCTTCAGGGAACTTGATGATAAGCTAATTTTGGATGAGTGCAAGATGAGATCCCTAACTTTTGCTTCTTTTTTATTTATAATCTGCCTCCATGATTCTTCTCTACAGACTGATTATTTGCCACTGGGTGCTGCCGGTCCTGGTCCACTGTCTCCAGCTGCCCCAGGAGCCTACTGGCTGCACAGACATTTGAATGAGTACTGGTAAGCCCACTCAAAACAGCAAACAATGGGACTTTATACTGAGGTGAAGCACTTTGTAACAACTTATTACACATTAAAGTGAACAAACAGTTCTGTGTCCAGCTCCTTCCAATCCCTCAATACAGCAATGGAATTGTTCTGGGTCGGCACGCGGACACAACCACTTACACATGCCATTTCTCTTAACAGTTGTATACCTCACCTAAAGTTTGCCAGGGGGTTATGTCAACTCAAGTGGGTTCTCATGCACCTGGGCAATGGAGTCACGGATCAAGTGTAACAAAGTGAAGGATTTATCAGTACCCCTGGCCCACCACATATGCAAGTGGAACAAAGGATCTGAGCACACACTGCCCAAGCCTACAGCTTCCTCCTTGCTTAGTGTGACACAATCACCACCCATGTCTCAGACACAGAAAACCCAAACCAATAACGTCTTATTGGTTTCCTGCTTAAACTTAACCCCTAACTCAGACAACTCACCAGCAGAATATGATTAGGTCTCCTCAGTGTACTGCTCTTTGGTCACAGTGGATGAGGCACCAGCAGCAACAGAGGCCCGCACCCCCCCTTCAGCAGCTGCTGAAGGCAGGTCAATGTGATTGGTAACCACTTTCCACTGCTTCAGAGTAACAAAACATCTTGCTAGAAACTCAACTGCCCCACTATCCACCTCCTCATCAAAGTCAAACCCATTCCAGGTTTGAATATCCTCCCATTTTTCTTATTCAACAAGGGTGTATACAGGCACTGTACTAGAGGGAGGAAGATCTGTTTGTCTCCTACACGGTCGCTGTTTCTTTACAGCATTAACAGCTTACGAGGCAAAGTTATCCCCTACCGTCTTCAATGTGTTTTGCATGTCTGGCACACTTATCCTGGACTGCTTGCAGTTCAAGTTTAGTGCCCTCATACTGTTCCTGTAGTGGCCGTAGTGCCTGCTGCATAAGCTACCCTACGTGGGCAGTGGCTTTCTGCTCTCCTCCCATTGTACCATGAGAGATCAAGATCGACAACAGCTGCACAGGGGTCAGCCAATTGCTGCCCAGCAACATATTTATGATATTCCCGTGCTATCGGAGCCCATGGCCTTAAGCCAACCACCCAACTTGGGAGAGGACGGGATGCTTACCTAAACACACTCATCCTCCCCCCCGTCTTCTTTTTCCAGAAGCTTTTCCGAAAGCTATCAAACATGATTACTCTCTGGTATTTACTATGGAATGCTGCCGACTACACCAAGTGTTTCAAGGATTCTTTTGGATTCCAAAGTAAATAAACAGAGAGACATATAGGTAATCACAGATTTTATTATCAATAATCATAACAAAAGTCATGGAATACTTATCAGCCAATGATCTCGGCACGTATAGGAGAGCCACTGATGGATCTGCCCACCACCCCTACAATATTTCATAGACACACAGCAAGACACGTCACATGCAAGCTCCTGATGAAGCACTAAACTAGCCCCCACATCACCCAGCTCTTTATACGCTTTAACACTGCCTGATCATGATGCTTTGACCTATCAGATTACACAGTTAGTGTCAACAACATACATCACCATTAAATGCCTAGCTTATACCCTGTGGCTGTGAGGATTAATGTAGTCCGCAAAAATCAGCACTTCTATTATTGCCGCATAGCCTTGAAAATGTAACATCATGCACAGAAAACAGTTGATAAATATGTTATGCAGCGTAGATTTGTAAGAAATGCATTAAACCCAGATTAAGAAACAAAAAACCCCTTAATAACCGATTCTTGCTTGAGATGGGACCATATTTTATACATCCTCATACAACCCCTTAGACATCTCTGCTCTAATGTAAACAAAACCAGTTTGGCTAGTCTCCCTATAACACAGATCCTCCAATACCATTATCAGTTTTGTTACATGTCTCTGCTCTTTTTCAGTTTTTAGTTCAGTTCAAACACTGCTGAAAGGTGTTTCATTCAAAAGTTATTAATTTTCAAAGTTGAATTTTTTAGGTGCAATATCACAGTGGCCTGAAATTGTACACTGGCGCTGTTGCTACACCATCCTATGGAGATTTATGGTCCCGGGACCAGAGCTGTCCATAGGATCGTGTAGCAACAGCGCCACTGTAGAATTTCAGTCCACTGTGATATTGCACCTAAAAAATTCAGCTTTGAAAATTAATAACTTTTGAATGAAACACCTTTCAGCAGTGAGAGTACTCTTGTTTTACTCAGGGGGATAAACACTCCAACATATTTTTTTTTACATTTTAAGTATTACTATCCCTTTAAGAACAGGTGCCAAAACTGTACTCCATATTCTAGATGAAAAGAGGGAAAAAAAAAACAAAAAACAAAAAGAATAAATGAATAAATATATAGAAAAAGGGTGGGGAATTTTACTGTAAATGTTATGCCTTTGTAGAATGTGTAAAGTCAAAATATACAGTTACCATTCCCTTAAACTACTGAGATATAAAAATGTATGTATTTCTGATAAGGGATGTATTTAAATTGTCAACAAGGTGTGAGTTATTTGGCACAAACAAGTTTGCATTTCAAATGCAAGAGATGAAATCTCTTTCTATATACACAGGTATGTGTGTACACTTCATAGTTTTCTATGGAATCCTCTATCCTGAACATGGTGGTGGATTTGCCTTGTTATGAATGAGTGATTGCTAGATACAATCTGCACCCACCAAGCAAGATGTCTGCATTCTAGCCTGGCTGTCGCTCTCTGAAGAAACAGGATTACTTCAAAATGCAGTACTTGTGGAAGATAATAGCAGTATAAAGAAGCTAGTCGCCATATGCATAATTATTGGGTGGTGAGGTTTTTATAGGGTGGTAGTTCCACTTTAAGGGCGCGTGTTACCACATAGCCTCAGTGCTCCATTGATCTCTACTGGACAGACAGTTTGGGACATATCTCTGCAACCGTTCTATGTACAGAGTTGAGACACAGCTCAATCTTCTTGCCTAACTATCCGGTAGACATTCGCCATATGCCTAACTATTGTGTGGCGACTTTTTATAGGGTGGTAGTTCTGCTTTAAATTTTCTCTTTTTTTTTATGTTTCAAAGCTTTATTGTAGTATTACACATTACAGATATGCTCAAACAGTATAAGATGCCAAAAATACACATATTTCACAACGTTATAGAACAGTATATCTCTACATATCAGTACTAAACAAACATAGAAACATAGAATTTGATGGCAGATAAGAACCATTTGGCCCATCTAGTCTGCCCATTTTCCTACTGTAAAAAAAAAAAAAAAAAAAAAAAAAAAAAACAACTCAAACCTTTTTTGGTCCTTGGTCTTTTCTTACGTTAAGGACCGCCTTATGCCTATCCCATGCATGCTTAAATTCTGTCACTGTATTAACTTCTACCACTTCTGCTGGTAGGCTATTCCACTTATCTACTACCCTCTCAGTGAAGTAAAACTTTCTTACATTACGTCTACACCTGTTTCCCTCTAGTTTTAGACTATGGCCTCTTGTCCTAACATTTTTACTCCTTTGAAATATACTTTTATCCTGTACTTTGTTGAACACCTTCATGTATTTGAATGTTTCTATCATATCCCCTCTCTCTCTCCTCTCCTCCAAGCTATACATATTCAGATCATTTAGTCTATCCTGATATTTATTTTCCTGTAGACCAGTCACCATTTTAGTAGCCCTTCTTTGAATTTTCTCTAGAGTATCAATATCCTTCTGGAGATGGGGTCTCCAGTACTGTACACAATACTCTATGTGAGGTCTAACTAGAGATCTGTAGAGTGGCATGACTACTTCCCTTTTTCTGCTACTAATGCCCCTAGATAAACAACCCAGTGCCCTGCTTGCATTCCCCACCGCTTTATTACATTGCTTGCTTACCTTTAAGTCTTTAGAAATAATTACTCCCAAATCCCTTTCCTCTGTTGTTTCTGACAGCACAGTACCATTAATAGTATATTTTTCCTTTGGATTTTTATGTCCCAAGTGCATTATTTTACATTTTTCAACATAAAACTGCATCTGCCACACTTGATCATTCTTCTAATTTACCTAAATCATTCACCATTTGGCTTATTCCCCCTGGAACTGCGTAAGATTGCTATAAAGACGACAGCTATGAAATTATGAGTGTAGTCTGAAGGAAGCTAGGTCAGGCTACACCAATACCATGGTCAGTAGAGAGATGAAAGACAGAAGACTGCAAAAATAGAGAAGAAAGTAGAGGCAGACCACAGCAAGAAGAATTACTGAACAGGTAAGAAAGGCAAAGAGAAGTTATGAAAAATTGTGTTTACGTAGATGCTTAAACTGTATAAGAAGTTTAAGATATACTAATTTGTCAACGTGTTATATAACCGTGCAGCTCCGCATATCAGTATTATCAGACTTTATAGTCAGTAAAATTACCATATAAATGACATCTATGAAACTGAGATTACAGTCTGAAGACAGCAAGGTCAGGGCACACTGATAACTTGGACACAGAGAGACAAAAGACAGAAGAGTAAGAAATTAGGGAAGTCCAAAATATGAAGAAATAAAGAACAGGTAAGAAAAGCAAAGAGAAACTGCATGGTACAGAATCTTCAAGGAAGAAAGAAGATAATGGAAGATAAGAATAGAGAAAATGTGGACAGAAAAAACAGGCCAACAGGACCTGGTCCTCTGTGGAACATGCACGTGGTGGCCAATGGCCCTGGGGTGAGGCATATCAGCATAATAGAAGACGGGCACACTATGAGACATACATAGACATATAACATTTTGCCAGAGGTCTCAGAGTGCAAGATAAGCAGTTCTACTCCTAGAACTGCAGCACAAAATTAAATTCCAAGATGCATGTCAGTAAAGCACTCCCATGAGACAGACTGCACCCTCCTTGAAAAGGATGGTATGCAATGCCATCCTAGGGGAAAAACTGAACCAGTTGTAGAGGCAATAAAGAAGCCAATGTGCGAATTATCAGTACAAGGATCAGTAACAATTTAGACTCGAAAAACAAGGGGAGGAGATAGGCATATAAACAGTGACTATTTATGATACATGGCTACACATTTCCCGGTGATCTGAGAAGAGAATATCGTCAACACTCTAGGTGGGGAACTGATATTGCTAATATTCATTGAAACGGAAAAATCTCTAGGATACTAAAGCTGGAGCAGTGAAAAAAATATACCTCTAACCCCATCTATTCAGTAAACGAACCCTTGCCCCCTTAAACAAAGTGGGTTTTGGTAAGGTAAAACAATTCAAACCACAATGTAGAGCAGCAGGCGGTCCAGGCCAAGGGAGGGAACTGGACACAGCGATCGAAGTGAGGCATGAAGCGTATAAGTGCTTAACCATCTCATGAGAGGGTGAGAAAGCCTTTAGTCCCAACCAAGGCATAGTGTAAAATACATACATATAGAAACTCAGTACATCAAGGGAAAAGTCCATAGGTCATGTTTAGATATCCACAACTGCTACAGGACTCTTCATCTCAGCAGGGTTAAGACATCACCATCACACATGATAAATTAAATAACAAGCAGTAGGGGACTCCCAGAGGGCCTCAGCCCGCCCAATGGATCAGAGATCCCCGGGTCCCAAGGTGAAGCATCCCAAATAATCTTTAGCCCTTCCAAGTCAACTCATGAAAATGCCCTCATCTTCGATAGCTACAGGTCATCAGAGAATAAGCCACCCAGAGCCATCTAAAGGATTACTGAGAATCGAGTTTAGGCGGACTTTGAATATGTAAGATATGCTTCCCAACTCCACCATCAATGCACTAGATGCGACCCTCTTGGCCCTCCGACAGTCCATCTCCCAGGCACCGGAAACTTTACACAACCACTTGATGCTGAACCACGGCTATCTCCTCTGGTGCCAGATGCAGGTTACGGGGTATGCCTTTCCCAACAGAAGTGCGCAATGCATCAAATTCCTTGCGTAGCATTCCTCTAATCTCTGCCTTTAAAGCCTCCAACTCCAGTTTAGATGCTAGGTGCCCAATATGTCTCTTCATAAGAAACTGAGGGGTGGGAGTAGATGCCTGAGAGGCAAATATCGGGTGCGGGTCCTCCACATCAAGAAATCCAGCCTAGATCTCCAAAGGCTGTAGGCTAACCTCCTCCGATCGACTCCAGTCCTGGGCTGCTACGATTGCCACCTGCACCGTCGGGTGTAGCAGGCGCGAAAGAGTTCCTCAGTATTTCTACCCCTTTCCAGCTGAAATCAGGTTGTTTCCTTTGGGTAAAACCAGCAGTGTGTGCTAGAGCAGCTTCACCTTGAGACAGGTAGCCAAATAATATATAATGTAAGCAGTGAAATTGTAAAAATATTGACCCAGCTACGGAGCATAAGAAAGTGCGTCCATCTTCACAGAAAGCTAGCTCTGCCCCCCAAAAATCCTTTTCTCTTAGTCCATATGACATACAGGTACCATGGGGAGGCAATAGCACCTCCCTGTAGGCTAGACAGAAAATGTGGGTGGAGCCTCCCCTCCTCCTCATCAGGCTATCCCACTAGCTCATTCCCAGTTTGACTTGAGACAAGCCTACTAGGAAGGACAGCAAAAGAGAAGAAAGAAAAACTCCTGTGAGTAAAAGACCCAAGCAGACTCCCACGTCCAGCTAAGCAAGACCAAGCTTGGTCCCTTTCACTGGATGGGAGACTTGTATGTCATATGGACTAAGAGAAAAGGATTCAACAGGTAAGACTAAAATCCTCTTTTCTCTGTCATCCAATATGACATACAGGTGACTTGGGGATGTACCAACATTGAGTTCCCAGGGTGGGAAGATGAGGAAAGGACCAAGTGCCATTCCCCATGATACCAGAGTTCCCAAGGACTATACAGGACAAGGAACAGCCCAAACAAAATTAATTGTCAGTGGACACTGAACAATAGCCAACCAGGCTCAAACAGTTAAAGAACAGTAAGGCACAGGAATCTAAAGGTCCTGAACAAGCAGAACTGCCTCCAGGACCTTCCTGTCGAAGCTGTCAGAACATCAACACAATAGTGTTTGGCAATGGTGAGTACAAAAGACCAAATGGCCACCTTGCACAGCTTTTCAGTAGAGGCCTGAATTTTGTAATGTGCTGTAATACAGAAAGGGACAGGTTTCTTCCCGAGTTCGTAAGCCTTGCAAATGTTAGATTTAATCCAAGGGGCAATAGTGACCATGGACACAGCCATACCTGCCCTAGGACCCTCAGGGATGTCAAATAAGGCATCTGTCTTATGTACAGACTCAGTATGGTGCATGTAGAACTTGAGGCAGCGTACCACATACAACAAGTGGAGATCCCACTCCTTGTCAGATTTGGGGTCAGGACAAAATGGAGGCAGAACAATCTCCTGATTGGTGTGAACCTCGGAGACCACCTTAGGAAGAAATTCCTGGGAGGTATGGAGAACAGCTTTATCCTTGTTAAAGACCATGAAAGGCAGTTTGCAGGACAAGGCCTGCAATTCGGCTACTCTGCGGACAGAGACCACCTCCTGGAGAAAAGCCATCTTCCACGTTAGCAGACGCAGAAGAATGATAGTCAAAGACTAAAAGGGAGGCCGCTGCAAAAACAAAATTAAGGTCCCACTGTGGAGTGGGCGCCTTGTAGGCAGGGAAGGCATAAGCGTCGCCCTGAAAAAAGACCTTGACATCAGGCAAGATGGCAATGCATCTCTGGAAAAGGACAGAGAGAGAGACAAAAGTCTGAGCCTTCAAGGAGCTAAGACTGAGCCCTTTGTTCACACCATCCTGTAAAAAAGACAGGATCACCGAAAGATCAAACTCCTGTTAGGACAGATCCCTGTCCACACACCAAGACTGGAAAATGGACCAAATCCTATGGTAAGCCTTGAAAGAGACCCATTTCCTAGCCTGGATTATAGTGGAAACCACATCAGGAGAAAATCCCACTCCACATCCTCCTTCCATAGGTAACCCTGAAGGAGGAGATCCGGTCTGAGTGACAGTGGAAACGGATCCCGAATGGAGAGGGCCACTAGTTCTGGGAACCAAGGCCTTCTGGTCCAATAAGGGGCAATCATGATGACTGCCGGACCGTCCATCCGAATCTTCCTCAGCACCCTGGGAGTGGAGGGAATATGTAAGCTAGGCGAAAGCGCCATGCAATTATAAGAGAATCCACAGCAAACTCCAGAGGTTCCCTCCAACTGTATCAAAATAGCTGAACCTTCCTGTTGTCCCTGGTGGCCATCAGGTCTATCTGAGGAAGACCCACCCTGCTGCACCAACAGGCCGAAAACTTCTGAGTGGTGCTCCTACTCTCCTGGGTCCACCTGTTGGAGGCTGAGGAATTCTGCCAGAATGTGGTCTACCCATGGAATGTACACAGCGTAAATAGCCAGAACATGATCTTATGCCCAGGTCAAAATAGTATTTAACTCGGATAAAGCGGAAGCGCTTCTTGTGCCTCCTTGATGGTTGATGTAAGCCACCGCAGTGGCATTGTCTGACAGGACATCTCCTCAATGAAGAGGACCAGTACCCCAGAGCATGTTGAATAGCCCAGAGTCCCAGAACATTGATGGACTGTAGGGTCTCCTCTGCAGTCAATCTGCCCTGAACACCCAGGTGACCCGGGACGGCTCCCCAGCCCGTCAGGCTGGCATCCAACATTACAAAGGTCCAGTCCTGAATCACAAACATTTTTCCCTTCTCCAGGCTGGACGTCCAGCTACCAGAGCAGGTCCTTCCTGGCCCCGGCAGGAGAAGCACTCTGAGATCCAAGAGGTCTGGATTTCCATGCCAAGCAAGGATAATGAATCACTGGAGCTCCCAGGTGTGAGCAATGGAACTGCCTCCATAGTGGACACCATGCAACCCGCAAGGGTCAAGAACTTGAGGACCGAAGCGGAGGACCACTCCAGAGTTTGGGATACCAGATGCTTTTTGTGCTGGATGGAATCTTCCTTCAGAAAAACCTTCGAACCTGAGTCCAAGGAAGACCAGGACCAGAGAGGGGACTGGAGCAGATGTCTCAATGTTTAGAATCATCTATCCATGGCAGAGGAGAATCTGAGTACAGTCCTGGATGTGCTGGTCCAGGCATACTCTAGACGGAGCCTTCAGCAGAAGGTCGTCCATATAGGGAGTCACTTGAATCCCCAGGTGTGCAGAAAAGCATTTAATGCTCCTAAAACCCTGGCAAACACCCTAGGAGCAGAGGTAAGCCCAAAGGGCAGAGCAGTAAACTGGAAGTGCCCCAAGTCACAGACAAAATGGAAGTACTTCTGACTTTCCTGATGAATCTGATCCAAGGAGGCCAAAAATTCTCCTGTACAGACAGCTGCAATGACAGTGCACAAGGACTCCATCTTGAAGCGTGCAGTTTCCACAAAAGAAATGAGATCCCTGAGGTCCAAGATAGGGCGATTGCCGCCGTCCTTCTTGGTCACCACGAATAGGTTTAAATAAAAACCTAAACCTCTCTCTTGAGGAGGAAATGGAATCAGGATTCCCTTGCCCAAGAGAGCCTGAACCACCTTGTTGGAAAAGATGCAACTTTTCCAGGCCCAGCGGGGATCTGGATTGGAATAATCTGTAGGGAGGAAGGGATTTGAAGGTTAACCTGTGTGGGCTTTCATTGGCCAGAGAGCTCTCCAACTTACATGCAGAAAGCCTCTGTTATCAGAGGTGGCTGGGTAGAGGGAAGGGGGCAGAGGCAGAGTGACAGACTGCTGTACAGAGCTGGTAACCGCAGTCTGTACAGAAGTAGGGCGCAGGGCAATATTTACTCCATTACATTCACCAAAAAGCGATTTTATTAAAATAAAAACATTATAACATCTAGTCCCTACATAAACTATTTAGACCAACATGTATAGGGCTGATAGATTCCCTTTAAAGAACAGGAAGCCACAGGGTGTGGCCTGAAGCTTGAGAGGAATGGTTGTGTGCTGCTAGAGCTCCTGCTCCTGGCACGCCAAAATAAGCTATCATCAGATTCATTAGTGATCCCCCTGCTTAAATTTGCTGACTAAGATCTTACTAAGGCCGTATGATGTCTAAAAAGAAGCAAAAAACTACCCAACCGGTGGATTTCTTCAAGAAGAAAGAGACAGTAGCGAGATCTTCGAGTCCGTCTGGTGACCTGCCTGAGTCCCCACCACTATGTACTAGGCAAGATGTGGAGTCATTACGGGACTTGTTATTATCAGTCAAGAAGGACTTGTCTGATGAGCTGAAATCCAGTGTCCAACTTTTGCACACAGACTTTCAGCGTCTATCCAACACGACCTTGGCCCTGGAGGTCAAGATGGCGGCTGTGGAAGACTCCTACATGGCGTTACATGACGAAGTAGTGAGCCTTAGGTCTCTCAACAATAGACTTCAAGATGCGCTGGAGGACTTAGACAGTCGAACTAGGAGATATAATCTCCATCTACACAATGTACCAGAATCTTTGAATGATTTACAGGATCTTCTTCACCGATATTTTTTTGCCGGACTTCCCTGCCTCTATGCTCGCCCTGGATCGGGCCCACAGGGCGCTGCGCCCCAAGCCCTTGGCTAAAGATCCACCTCGAGATGTGATAGTGAAGTTTACGTTCTTTAAGGCTAAAGAGGCGGTCATGTCAGCGGCCATGAAATCTACCCCTACGCTGAATGGCATAATGCCACATTTCTACTCTGATCTGGCTCAGTCTACCCTACAAAAGAGGTGCACCCTTCGCCCACTGACAGCTCTGTTACGATCCTAGGGCCTGCTATATGTCACGGTTTATTATGACTCTCAGACACAAGTTTTAGGTAAAAATCAATTTTATTGAAATAATAAATTGATAACGTAGGATGGCAATCACATACATACAGACATATTCAGAATATAACAAGACAGAAGGCAGACTCTACCGGTCCTGTCAATATACCGGACAGGACAGTCTGAAGTAATAGAATGTTAGGCTCTACCGGCCTTGCCAATACCGGGTAAGGCAACCTGCAGATGGAATCGCACAACGGTTCTACCGGCCTTACCAAATTACCGGGCAAGGCAGCCTCAATAGATTCATAATGTAGGCTCTACCGGCCCTGCCAATATCGGGTAAGGCAACCTCAGATGGAATGTGGCAAAAGGTTCTACCGGCCTTACCAATACCGGGCAGGGCAGCCCAGAGATAGTAGCAGCAGTCAGATGGTAATGGCAAATTGACAAGATGGTAAGCAACCCAGTGTACACACACTGAGACTAACAGGGGAATCGTAAAGCCGCAAGGATTTGGAGCAAACCAGCGTCCGCACGCTGGGACCAACACTGAATTGTATAGCTGATAGGCTTAGGAGCAAACCAGTGACCGCACACTGGTGTAACAAGCGAGTTAGTATAGCCGTAAGGCTAGGAGCAAACCAGCGTCCGCACGCTGGGACCAACACAGAATTGTATAGCTGATAGGCTTCGGAGCAAACCAGTGACCGCACACTGGTGTAACAAGTGAGTTTGTATAGCCGCAAGGCTTTGGAGCAAACCAGCGTCCGCACGCTGGGACCAACACAGAATTGTATAGCTGATAGGCTTTGGAGCAAACCAGTGACCGCACACTGGTGTAACAAGCGAGTTTGTATAGCCGCAAGGCTTTGGAGCAAACCAGCGTCCGCACGCTGGGACCAACACAGGATAGTACAGCCGATAGGCTTTGGAGCAAACCAGTGACCGCACACTGGTGAAATAAGCGAGTTTGTCTAGCCGCAAGGCTTTGGAGCAAACCAACGTCCGCACTCTGGGACTAACACAGGATTGTATAGCCGATAGGCTTTGGAGCAAACCAGTGACCGCACACTGGTGTAACAAGCGAGTTTGTCTAGCCGCAAGGCTTTGGAGCAAACCAGCGTCCGCACGCTGGGACCAACACAGGATTGTATAGCCGATAGGCTTTGGAGCAAACCAGTGACTGCACACTGGTGTAACAAGCGAGTTTTCCAGCCGCAAGGCTTAGGAGCAAACCAGCGTCCGCACGCTGGGACCAACACAGAATTGTATAGCCGATAGGCTGTGGAGCAAACCAGTGACCGCACACTGGAGTAACAAGCAATGTCGCCGACGCGACCAGGCAGGAGGTCGCCAGGATACAGGAGACAGGCGATGCGATGACAGGAACCAGCAATGATCAGTCAGGTCAGGAAACAGCAGAGAAGAAGTTCAGCAGGAACTGCAACACCAGAGACTAGGCCGGAACCAGGACTGGAAGTACTTCAGCATGCAGGAAACACTGGAACAGTAGAGATCAGGAACTCAGGAACACATGAGATCAGGAACTCAGGAACACTGGAACAGAGGCCCAGCTATCACTGGCATAGTGATAGCAAGAAGGTCAGAAACAACACGAAAGGGCAACCAAAGGGTGCCCAATCCAGGTTTAAATAGGCAATGAAAGGCGGGCTATCTGCAGACAGCCAATAGCAGCCCCCTACTGGTGACAGACAAGGAACTGCAGCAATCACGGGCACCGTGATAGTACCCCCCCTTCAAAGACCCCCTCTCCTAGAATAGGGTCTAGGTTTCTGTGGGTAATTGGCATGAAAGGCCCTAGTTAGCCTAGGTGCATGAAGGTCCGTACTATCCACCCATGATCGATCCTCAGGACCATACCCTTTCCAATGTACCAGGTACTGTATCCTTCCTCTAAGCCTACGGGAATCAATAATGCTCTGAACCTCGTACTCCTCCTGGCCCTCGACCTCAACAGGTCCTGGCACCACAGGTGTGGTAGTATAGCGATTGCAAACCAGAGGCTTAAGAAGGGACACATGGAACACTTTATGGATACGCATGGATGCAGGTAGGTCTAGTTCATAGGAGACAGGGTTAATTTTGCGAATAACTCTGTATGGACCAATAAACCGGGGAGCCAACTTATTAGACGGAACCTGCAGCTTGAGATTTCTGGAGGAAAGCCATACTCTATCCCCAACCTGAAAGGAAACCGCTGGAAGCCTTCTGCGATTAGCATGGCACTGATGACGCTGAAATGACTGACCAAGTGCCCTCTGAACTTGTGCCCATGTGGAACGGAGTTGCTCGATATGCTCATCCAGAGCTGGAATCTGTTGCGTCTGAAATGAGTCTGGAAGCAAACAGGGCTGGAACCCATAATTAATCAGAAATGGAGAGCTCCCAGATGAAGAATTGACCGCACAGTTCCTGGCGAACTCTGCCCAAGGCAACAAGTCGGACCAATTATCATGATGGTCAGTAACGAAACAACGGAGAAATTGTTCCAAGCCCTGATTAGCTCGTTCAGCGGCTCCATTGGTCTGGGGATGGTAGGCAGAGGAGAAGGACAGCTGTATGCCCATCTGTTGGCAAAATGCCCTCCAAAATCTAGACACAAACTGGCTCCCCCTGTCAGACACCAGTACCCTAGGCACTCCATGCAACCGGAATACTTCTCTGGCGAACACCATTGCCAATTCCTTTGCTGAAGGAAATGAGCCATTTTAGAAAACCTGTCTACCACCATGAATATAAAGGAGTACCCCTTGGACATAGGCAACTCTCCCATAAAATCAATGGAAACATGAGACCAGGGGCGTTCGCAATTAGGCACCAGTTGAAGCAAGCCCACAGGGAGATGTCTCGGGGTCTTAGCGCGGGCACAGGTGGCAGAGGCATTCGTAAATTCGGCACAATCGTTTCTCATGGAGGGCCACCAAAATAACTGAGAAAGGGACCATAACAATTGGTCTCTACCAATATGTCCCACAGCCTTAGAGGAATGGTAGGTTTCAAGCAGCCTAGTACGAAATGGTTCATCGACAAAACATTTGCCCACTGGAGTTTCATGGGGAGCGGACCCCTGAGAGGCCAGGATCTCCTCCCCTAAAGGAGAAGTGATACTCATGCATATAGTAGCCAGTATTCTATCAGGTTGGATGATGGGTGCTGGTGCTTCCACTCTGTCACTGTCGGCCTCAAATTGTCTTGACAGTGCATCCGCCCTGATATTCTTTGACCCCGGTAAGTATGATACAATGAAATTAAATCGAGACAGGAACAGTGCCCACCTGGCCTGATGGGAGGACAATCTCTTGGCCTCCGAGAGATAAGTCAGATTTTTATGATCTGTTAGGATTAATACGGGAGTCTTGGTACCTTCAAGCAAATGACGCCACTCCTTAAGAGCGAGGATAATGGCCAATAATTCTTTGTCACCTATCTCATAGTGGCCTTGAGTGACAGTCAACTTCTTAGAGAAAAACCCACAAGGTCTGAGAGTACCACCTTTCTCGTGTCGTTGCGAAAGTACTGCCCCAACCCCAATATCTGAGGCATCCACCTCTAACGTAAATGGAAGTAGAGGATTGGGGTGGGATAACACAGGAGCCGCAGCAAATGCCAGCTTCAAATTCTCAAAGGCATTCTCAGCAGATACCGGCCAACAAGAAGGATTAGCGCCCTTGTGCGTAAGATCGGACAAAGGTTTAACAATGGAAGAAAAGTTCTTAATAAACCGCCTATAATAATTAGCGAAACCCAGGAAACGCTGTATGGCTTTAAGCCCCTTGGGTTTTGGCCATTGTAAGACAGCTGACAACTTATCCTTGTCCATGGCAATGCCATCATTGCCAATTAAGAACCCCAAGAATGGCACACTGATTCTATGAAAGTCACATTTTTCCAGTTTACAAAATAATTTGTTCTCACGGAGTCGTAGCAATACTGCGGATGCATCTTTGATGTGCTGTGCCATGTCTTGAGAGTAAATCAATATATCGTCCAGATAAACCACAACACATGTCTGTAACATATCTCTCAGAACATCGTTTATCAGTTCCTGAAAAACTGCGGGGGCATTACAGAGCCCAAATGGCATTACAAGATACTCGTAGTGCCCAGCTCGAGTATTTAAGGCAGTTTTCCACTCATCACCTGCTCAAATGCGAACCAGATTGTAAGCGGCCCGTAGGTCCAATTTGGTAAAAATCGAAGCGCCCTTAAGCCTGTCAAAAAGCTCGGTGATGAGTGGTATTGGGTATGCGTTTTTTTGCCATTAGTTTATTCAAGCCCCGGTAGTCAATGCATGGTCTTAATTCGTCATTTTTCTTTTTTACAAAAAAGAACCCAGCCCCAGCTGGAGAGGTAGATTTTCATATGATCCCTCTAACAAGGGCATCAGAAATGTAATCCTCCATAGCCTTATTTTCCTCACAAGATAATGGATAAGTGCGTCCTTTCGGAGGTACTGCCCCAGGCTGCAATTCGATTCAACAATCATAAGGTCTATGCTGAGGTAGCAAACTGGCCTCTCCTTTGCTAAAAACATCGCCAAACTGTTGGTACACATCTGGTATAGCCGAGGAGGTGCACAGGACCTTAACAGGCTGGATGACGCACTTGTCCATACAAAACTGGGACCAAGCAGCAATTTCACACTTTTTCCAATCAAATTGTGGGTTATGTAACTGTAACCACGGAAAGCCCAATATTACCGCATGGTGCGGAGAATTAATCAGTTGAAACTGCTGCTCTTCTCTGTGAAGTGCCCCAATAGTCATAGACAGTGGCATAGTTTCAAACATAACCTGAGGCGGTTCTAAGGGTCTGCCATCAATCGCTTCAATAGTCAAGGGATTTTCTCTTTCAATGCGTGGAACTCCGTGCAATTCAGCAAAGGTATTATCCATAAAATACCCTGCTGCACCAGAGTCAACCAAGGCCAAAACCTCCACAGAGCGTTGTGCCCAAGATAATACCACCTGTATGGTGGGTTTCATTGTGCCCGACACTGGGGACGATTGTACATCACCTAGGGCCTGTCCCCCAAGGTACCCTAGGTGTGTGCGTTTCCTGGACGTACCGGACAGGAATTTAGCAAATGCCCTTTTTTACCGCAGTATAAACACAACCCTTGTCTTCTGCGATAAAGTCTCTCAGCCTTGGTTAGTCTAGTGAAGCCTATTTGCATAGGTTCACTTGTCTCCCGTACAGGTTCACTAGACTTCAATGCCAGGGGAGGGATGGGTGGGCAAAACATGCCACTAGGCTCATTATTCTTTGACTGTAACTTACGATCTCTGGCAATTGATCTCTCACGTATTCTGGAGTCAATTATCATAACATATTCAATGTAGTCATCTAGATCAATAGGTAGATCTTTAGCAGCAATTTCGTCCTTAATGTGGTCATTCAGGCCTTGAGAAAAAGCTGCCAATAATGCCTCGTTATTCCAACCTACCTCTGCTGCCAATGTGCGGAATTCGATGGCGTAGTCGCCTACTGTACGCCTGCCCTGATGTATCTCCATAAGGCGTTTGGCAGCAGAGGTGGTTCTACCAGGAGGCTCAAACACTCTTCGAAAGGATTGCACAAATTCTCTAAAGTTTTTAGTACAAGGTTTAGCCTTCTCCCACAAGGGGTTAGCCCAAGCCAAAGCTCTGCCAGTGAGCAAAGATATTGTAAACCCCACCTTACTACGATCATTGGGAAATGCGTGTGCCGTCAATTCCATAAAAATCTCGAGTTGGTTGATGAACCCTCTGCAGAGACTAGGGTCACCATCGTATCTTAGCGGCAAGGGTGCAGAAGCCGTTAACCCTTTAACAGTGCCCCCTAGGGGTCTGGTATCACTCTCCGGTGTCTGACTTGGCGAGACCACCGGGCTAGAGCTAGATTTGTCAGCAAGTACCGTGCGTTCAAGGATCGTTTGAATTGCAACTGCCAACTGATCCAAACGTTGCTCGTGCACATCCATCCTCCAATGGATATTCTGTGCATTACCTTCACCTTTGCTGTCTGAGGTCATGGCCCTTTCGTACTGTCACGGTTTATTATGACTCTCAGACACAAGTTTTAGGTAAAAATCAATTTTATTGAAATAATAAATTGATAACGTAGGATGGCAATCACATACATACAGATATATTCAGAATATAACAAGACAGAAGGCAGACTCTACCGGTCCTGTCAATATACCGGACAGGACAGTCTGAAGTAATAGAACGTTAGGCTCTACCGGCCTTGCCAATACCGGGTAAGGCAACCTGCAGATGGAATTGCACAACGGTTCTACCGGCCTTACCAAATTACCGGGCAAGGCAGCCTCAATAGATTCATAATGTAGGCTCTACCGGCCCTGCCAATATCGGGTAAGGCAACCTCAGATGGAATGTGGCAAAAGGTTCTACCGGCCTTACCAATACCGGGCAGGGCAGCCCAGAGATAGTAGCAGCAGTCAGATGGTAATGGCAAATTGACAGGATCGTAAGCAACCCAGTGTACACACACTGAGACTAACAGGGGAATCGTAAAGCCGCAAGGCTTTGGAGCAAACCAGCGTCCGCACGCTGGGACCAACACTGAATTGTATAGCCGATAGGCTTAGGAGCAAACCAGTGACCGCACACTGGTGTAACAAGCGAGTTAGTATAGCCGTAAGGCTAGGAGCAAACCAGCGTCCGCACGCTGGGACCAACACAGAATTGTATAGCTGATAGGCTTCGGAGCAAACCAGTGACCGCACACTGGTGTAACAAGCGAGTTTGTATAGCCGCAAGGCTTTGGAGCAAACCAGCGTCCACACGCTGGGACCAACACAGAATTGTATAGCTGATAGGCTTTGGAGCAAACCAGTGACCGCACACTGGTGTAACAAGCGAGTTTGTATAGCCGCAAGGCTTTGGAGCAAACCAACGTCCGCACGCTGGGACCAACACAGGATTGTATAGCCGATAGGCTTTGGAGCAAACCAGTGACCGCACACTGGTGTAACAAGCGAGTTTGCCAGCCGCAAGGCTTAGGAGCAAACCAGCGTCCGCACACTGGGACCAACACAGAATTGTATAGCCGATAGGCTGTGGAGCAAACCAGTGACCGCACACTGGAGTAACAAGCAATGTCGCCGACGCGACCAGGCAGGAGGTCGCCAGGATACAGGAGACAGGCGATGCGATGACAGGAACCAGCAACGATCAGTCAGGTCAGGAAACAGCAGAGAAGAAGTTCAGCAGGAACTGCAACACCAGAGACTAGGCCGGAACCAGGACAGGAAGTACTTCAGCATGCAGGAAACACTGGAACAGTAGAGATCAGGAACTCAGGAACACATGAGATCAGGAACTCAGGAACACTGGAACAGAGGCCCAGCTATCACTGGCATAGTGATAGCAAGAAGGTCAGAAACAACACGTAAGGGCAACCAAAGGGTGCCCAATCCAGGTTTAAATAGGCAATGAAAGGCGGGCTATCTGCAGACAGCCAATAGCAGCCCCCTACTGGTGACAGACAAGGAACTGCAGCAATCACGGGCACCGTGATACTATATCGATGGGTTTTTCCCTTTTACCGTCAGGCTTCGAGGAACGGAGTTTCTGCCATGCTGAGTGATCCAGCTGACTGCAATGAGTTTCTGCACAGCCTTGGATTGACCATGACGGACGATGTGCGGGCCTTGTATGAGGACTTTGCCCCCTCTGCCCTAGTGGAACGTGCCTCAGCGGAACCCACTACTGTCTCTCCCTGAACTTAGTTTTGATCCCAGGGCGGGATCATCTGACGCTGTAGCTTACTGGTTTTCCTCAGGACTTTCTTTAATGATGGTCCCATACATGCCATACGGGGGTGGCCTGACCCCATTTGCTCCTTAGAGGTCCTTGGGACCGGACTCCACATCTCGGATTGGCCTTGTGAACGAAACCGGACTCTTCTTTGTATTGTTCTATTGCTAGTTAAGTCTGTGTAATGTTTCGTTATCTGCAATTTTATTATATGGGGGTAACATCACAGTTCTTTTAGTATCAGTGTTTTGCTTATGTGGGGTATTAGTTGGGGGGAGACGGGTGGGGATTTGGATTGGTTTTGTGGCTGGCCCTCCTGGGGAGACGCTGTCATTCATGTGTCATTTCGGACCGGGTTTTTTTGTTTTTCTGGAATCCAGGAACACATGGGAGCTTCCCCCAGGGTATGGCTGAGGGGGGATGGGGGGTACTACATAGTTATTATTGCATAGTTCTCATTACTTATGCTGCCTTTGCATTTGTGAGCTTGAGCTCTTTCAGTACTATTAGGTCTGGGAATTCATATTGACCTGTGTGGGATATGGCTCATACAGGCGAATTGGCGGGGTCATGTCTTAGTGGGAAGGGGGTTCTCTGCGGGGATCCTGCTTCCAGCGGACCGGGTGTGGGCTACTTGGTCTGCATCCGGGTCACCGGGGGTGGTTCCCTGGGGGGGGCCCTCATTGGGTGTATTCGGAGGGTGGTAATCTTTGGAGCTTGGATGGGATCTGGTCTCTGTGTTTTGGTTTCTGCACTAGGATATTTTGCTTGGGAAGTAGATTCAGGGGCATAGTTCCTGTCTTAGCAAGGGGGCAATCTGGGAGGGTTTTGGGGGGTTGTAACGGTTTTCAGTACACTCAGAAGCAGACAGTTTGGTAAAACACAGTTTTATTGAAATCAGACAGAATAAAGTAACCCTCGCGGGTCCAGCAATAGTTAACAATCAATACTGACACAGGACAGGTTACAAAATAACATTAACCCACACGGGTCAGAGGGCAGTACATATACTGACACAGGTCAGGAACAGTTCGTGTGAAACAGTGAGATGCTGATGTGTAGGTGCTATTAGGCCTGGAGGCTGGGAGGCCCTAATAGCGAGGCCCAATAAGCACTCTCTGCGAATGAGTATCACAATAGCGACTAGGCCCAGGAAGGGAGAGCGAGGCCCTGGATGGATCACGGATTATCGGCAGTACTGCAACCGGAGGAATAACGGAACGCCCAGGAATCAACACAGACTGCGACCCAAGGTAACAGTACCGGACAACAATTGTAACAAGGCTAGGCTCGATGGCAACTGCCGGGTGACAGAGCCGCCTGAGGTGCCCAGGAGACCAACCTCAGTTAAGGAGTAGTGACAAGCCAGCATATAGTGTGCCAATAGAATCGCTCCTACCTGGGTGAGCACCGGACAGCCCTGGTAATAGACGCTCAGGCTTGATGGCGACTGACAGGAGTGGAGACTAACTGAGGCACCCAGGAGACCAACCTCAGTGGCAATGCAAATAACAAGCCAAGCGCATAGTGAGCAAACAAAATCTGCGTCAGCCCTGGGTATGGAGGAAATAGGCAGCAAGGCACAAATGGGTCGCAGTCACGGAAAGGTAAAACAGTACATGAGGCAACCAACTGGGTCAGCACGCTCAGGACAGAGCACAGGAGATACTCTCTACCGGACACGGTAGTGCACCGGGCTGGAGGCACAAAGAGCAGGAATGGAAACCAATCCGGGTCAATGCACAGAACTGAAACGTCAGCCAGGCCGGGTCGGTACACGGAGCAGGAACGACAGCCAATCCAAGTCGGTACACAGAGCAGGGACGTCAGCCAGGCCGGGTCGGTACACGGAGCAGGGACGTCAGCCAATCCAAGTCGGTACATGGAGTAGGAACGTCAGCCAGGCCAAATTGGTACATGGAGCAGGAACAGAATCAGAGAGAGTAGTCAGGCAGTCTGGGTCATACACAGGATTTCACACGATAACGACAGCAAGCTCTTAGCAATGGAAACACCACGAAAGGGCCCTGTAGAAATGACAGGGCTCAGTACTTAAAGGCTAGCACTGGGTGGAGCAATATAACGCTAGCCAATAAGAAGGACTCAGGCACAATGCTGTAAAATGTCGCCAGCAGTACACGGGCACAGTGATAGGGGGGTTGTTGTTGTTTGTGTCTTGAGTACAGCACTATGTAAATGCTTTGCCTTCTGGGGTGGGTATCTTACCCTTGATAACCTGGTCTCCTGGATTGAGGTCATACTGTAATGCCCTAGCTCTTTCTGTTCCCTCTGCTCACAATCATAGGTTACTTGCCCTCCACTTTGTAGGCTATGCTATTCCTATATGTACTTCGGGTATGGTCCCACCTGGATCTCCATGGTTGCAAGTTTCCACTTGGGTTATCAGGGATTATTCTATGACTTAACCTGGTGGTTTGCCAGGGGTGGTATACTGTTTCCCTTGTCTGCAGTTCCTCCCCCTGGTTTGGATTGGGACGATCGCCTTGACACCTTTGGGTGTTCCCTGTCGATCTAGATCTCCTTTCACTGTCTTTTACTTAGTTCTTTCTATGCCCTATTCGAAGGCCATAATGTGAAGGGGTTGAATGCCCACTCAAAGTGACGCAAGGCTATGCGGAATTACGTTGCTTTGCATTTTTGCATGCTGATATCATCTTCTTACAGGTGACCCATTTTAAGAATGGGTCAGAACCGAAGTACTGGGACCAGAGGTATCGCTCACATTTTCACTCTTCAGGCACTGGTAAAAAAGAATGGGGTTTCTATACTCTTACGTAATTCTCTGGGTTTTCATCTTGTAAAGTCGGTCCGTGACGCTCAAGGCCGGCTTCTTTTATTGCATGGCTCAATTCAGGGTTCGCTCTTTACTTTGTTAAATATCTATGCTCCTACTGATCCTGACCCGGAATTTTTCACGAGAATCTCTGCTCTTTTGGATCGCTACCCGACTTCCCCACTTTTGATTGGGGGAGACTTTAGTGCGGTCCTAGATCCTTTCCTAGATAGGTCGCACCTCCCCCGGGATCCACTGTCTCTTCGAAGTCTAAGCTACTAGTCGATCTGATCCGCTCTCATCACCTTTTTGACTGCTGGTGCCTACAGCATCCTACCACCCATGATTATACTTTTTTTTTCTCCTACCCTCATAATCTTTACTCTCGGATAGATTATATATTTATGTCCCGGTCTTTGCTTAATGATTTGGGTAGTTCTAGGATACATTACCTCACTTGATCTTATCACGCTATTGTGGAATGTGTTTTTCTTAATCCGGGGGGCTCTATTCCTCCTTCTTCTTGGCGCTTCAATGACACTGTTTTGCTGGACCTGGCTGTTCAGGCAGACATTCTTCGCATCTTGGAAGAATATTTCGACCTAAACCACTCCCAGGAGATCTCCCCTGCACTTCGCTGGACGGAGTAAAGCTATTGTTCGGGGTAAATTGATTAGTGGAATGTCACACTTGAAAAAAACGAGGGCAGCAGAAAGACTGTGCTTAACGGAGTTGCTACACGCAGCGGAGTTGGTTCATAAAAGGAATTCTACTCTCACTAACTTACTAGCTGTTACCCGCATCCGGGGAGAACTGAATCTTTTGCTCTCTATGGAAGTCCTTAGGACTATGCAATGGACAGAACAGAAATTCTTTGAGAAAGCGAATAAACCGGGCGCTATGTTGGTGGCTAAACTGCGCTCTCAATTGACTAATAGGTCTATACAGGCCATTCGCTCTGGTAGCAGGCCGTTGTTACATCGTTCTACTCAAATAGCCTCAGCTTTCGCGCCCTTCTATGAAACCTTATATGATGGCGCAAGGTACAGCATTGCCCTGCTCTCCGATCAACTCTATCCTCTATCTGGACCACTGTAAACTCCTGCATCTATCTGAAGACGCTCTTTCCACCTTGAACTCTGACATCACCATAGAGGAAATTGCCATAGCACTCAAGACATTGAAATCAGCCAAGGCTCCTGGACCAGATGGCTTTACTGCTTCATATTTTAATTCCTTTTCAACCATCCTGCTTCCTCATTTGAACACTTTATTTATCGATTTCCTCAATGGTTCTGCCCCTCCACCCGAGATGTTGGAAGCAAAAATTGTAGTGATACCTAAAGAAGGTAAAGACCCTTCCTCCTGTGCCAGCTATCGTCCTATTTCGCTAATTAAAATGGATACTAAGCTTTAAGCGAAGGTGCTGGCCCGAAGGGAGGCCTCGGTGATTAGCTCCCTTGTCCATGCGGATCAGGTGGGTTTCATTCCGGGCAGAGAAGCACCTGATAATACGAGACGTTGGTCTCACGGGTTCTTCTCCCCTGATGTTACTTTCATTGGACGCGGAGAAGGCCTTTGACTGAGTGGATTGGTGTTACATGTGGGAGGTTTTGCTGTCCTTTGGCTTTAGAGGACCCATTCTCACGGGTATTCAATCCTTACACTCTTTGCCTAAGTCGGCGGTATCAGTGTCCGGTATTTCTTCGTTGTTTTTCCCGGACTGCAGTGGTACCCGGCAGGGCTGTCCTCTCTCTCCTCTGCTTTTTGCCCTATGCATAGAACTGTTGGCTTGTGTAATTCGTCTTAATCCGGATATTATGGATATATCAGTTGGGGATGATCTCTATAAACCGAGCCTTTGTGCAGATGATGTGCTTTTAATAATTTCATCACCCTTGACTTCCCTCCCGAACCTGTACTCTTTATTGGAAACTTTTTCTTAGTTGTTGGGCTTTCGAATTAATAACTCCAAATGTGAGGCTCTTAATATCTCTCTGCCTCCTGTGTTGGAAAAACTTCCGTCTCTTAATTTTGATTTTAAACGGGCTCCTAGCTCGATTACTGTTTTGGGTATCAAAATTACCAAATCTCTGTCGACTCTATATGGCATTAACTATTTACCTCTTTTTCGAGCTCTGCGTGCGGACTTGCGTCAGTGGGATACTTACCATATGTCTTGGCTGGGGCGGATTAGTGCAGTCATGCTGAATCTTCTTCCCCAGCTTTTGTACTTGTTCTGCTCTCTGGCCATTCCAGTCAATCGGGCGGATTTAGCTTCTTTGAAAAACAGTATTTTAAAGTTTGTGTGGGCTTCAAAGCTTCCTCGAGTTAAGGCGTTGATTCTCTATCGCTCTCGTTCTGCTAGGGGACTGGCCATGCCTAATTTGTGGAATTATTATAAAGCAGCTCAATTTGTGAAAATGATGCAGCTGCACAATGCTCTGGATCCACCTCGGTAGGTAGCCCTGGAGGGGAGCACTAACCCTGCTCTTCCTGCATCTACGCTGATGTGGATTTCTCAGCCGAGTTCGAGTGCGTCCTTCTCTAGCCCAACCCTGGCTCACACCCGACTTCTGTGGCGTCAGCATGGTATCAGGGATGCCCTCATGAGTCCTGTGTCTCTGATCCGATCCTCTTTGCCATCCTGACTTTCCTCCTGGCTTTTCACTTGGTTCCTTCGCTTGGTGGATTGGAAAGGGGATTCTCTGAGTGCAAGATATGCTCCAATCCAGTTGGGACGCATTCCGAACTCGATATGATGCACCCCTCAGGGAATTCTTTCGCTTTAGCCAAGTTCTCCATATTGTTCGATCTTACTTGGGCAGATCAACTCCCCCAGACGCTCCTCATTTGAAGCTTTATACAACTCTACGCCTTGCCGTAAGGATGCTCTATCTATGATCTACTCTCATTTGCTTTCGGTTACATTTCCTCAACCCCCGGCCTATCGTGCACTTTGGGAATTGGATTTAGGCGAACAGTTAGATTTAGAGGATTGGAAGACGATTACGTAGAACACTGCCAGATTGACCCCCTGTACGTTAATCAGGGAAAATATCTATAAGGTACTATGTCTCTGGTATCTTTGTCCCACTAGACTTGCACGTATATTTCCCTCCTCATCTGAATTTTGTTTTCGGGGCTGTGGCTCCCGCGACACCTACAAGCATATGTGGTGGGATTGGCCTTCGCTGCAACCACTCTGGGCCCATGCTTTTCAGTCCTTAAGCGTGGCGCTTGGTGTTACTCTTGTACCTGAGCCTTGGACGTGTACCCTGAATAGGCCTTACAAGGCCTGTGACTTGTCTGCAATGGAAAATCAGCTCATCTACAGGATTTGTGCAGCAGTTTGATGTCATGTGGCATACCATTGGAAGTCGATACCTCCAGGCCCGGTGCAGTTAGATGGTAGAATTTGGCAACTTTTGAAGATGGAGAAGTTGACAGCATATTCACGTAAATCCTCATCCTCCTACTTGCTCATTTGTGCTTCTTGGGTAGATAATGTCTTACCTCCTGATTTTTGTCAGGATTTACTGCTCTGCTGAGATTTTCTACCACATGCCTGGAGGGTCGGATTTGGTGGGTGTGTTCCGGCAGGCTGTGGCCCTCTATCCCCCCTCCCATGTTTTTTTTCTTTCTTTCTTCCCCAATTTCTCTCTCCTCTTTTTTTTTTCCTTTACTTTCCTCCCTTCTCTCTTATTCAGATTTTTCCCTATCACGGGGACTGTTTGTGCACGCTCACCTTATGCCAATGTTACTGTGATAACCGAAGTGGAAATTGCGCGGAGCCCAGTAGCAGATGTAGAACGGTTCATCCTTTATTCCATAAGACATTGTACCCTACAGCTCTTAGATTAAGGTTTTCTTCTCTTTTATGCTACATGTATTGTATTGCCTTTGCTTGTACTTGAAAAACTTTCAATAAAATGTGAATTACAAAAAAAGAACAGGAAGGCACAGGAAGGTGTAGGCCCTTACACAGGCAGAACTGCTTAAAGCACCATCCTGCCAAAGCTGGCATCGGCCGAAGCCAGATCATCAACAGGATACTGTTTGACATAGGTGTGTACAGAGGACCAAGTTGCAGCCTTGCACAGCTGTTCAGCAGAGACCGACTCTTGTAGGCCCAGGAGGCCCCAACAAACTGTCACGGCACTGCCAAGGAAGATAGAGTAAAAGAAAACTGCTTTTATTAATAAAAAATAAAAGAAAAAAACCCAGGGAGACTAGAAGCAGCTAACCACTGCTAAGGAGTGCGGGCATTATGGGGATAACTAGCTTGGCCAGGATCAGGATACCAGAGGGATGCGTAGTCAAATGTAGCCAGGTGGTCAGTAGCCAATTCGGATTTTCAGCCAAGCCAAGATTAGGATACTAGAGGGCAGTGTAGTCAGATGGAGCCAGGTAGTCAGGAGCCAATTCAGATATTCAAACGAAAAGGGACAGGCAATAGAGAAACGGAGTCTAACTGAGCCAGGTAGTAATACACAAAGATAAATAGGAACTGAAGCCTAGAGGACACCACGCAAGGGCTGACAAATGCTCAGACAGGCATTATAAAGGCCTGCTAAATGGAAGGGCTTAAAGGGATAGTAATACTTCATTTTATCTTTATTTTATTTTATAGGCATTAAAAAAACATAGATAAAAAGTATCTAAGTGCAGTAAACTTTATTCACATAAAATAGATACAAAAACAAAATGCACACTCACAAAATGCCACCTTGGCAGTAATGCGTCTCAGGGTCCCAGACCTCAATTGATCATGAACTGTGTCCTCCTTATCGGTCATAGTAATTTCATCCAATATACCAAGCAAGATAATAGTCGGCGTCCTCCAGACAAGCGGCTTAAGTCGCAACTGTGATGCAATGCCGGCTGGATATCGGGCAAATGGAAGAACCTCACGGAGGACGTGAGGCAGGACCTGCTCAAAGTGAATGTGCATTCGATACCCTAGCGCTTTCGTGGGACACCTCCCACTTCCTCAGGGGTAAAGCAATGGTTGGTACAACGACCATTGCCTCTATTTATAATTATAGATACTTTTTATCTATTTTTTCCATTCTTTCCCTTTGAGCGCTGACTTCCATTCCAAGTTCTACTTGTTTGGCTGGTCTCTACAAGTCCGGCATATGTGAGCTGCACAAGGGACTGATATATGGATTGTGCATGAAGTATTGGTGACTATCATTGTATCCATTTCATTTCATCTCATTTGTTCATCATTTATCATGCCATTTTGATCCTCATTTCATCCATCATCATTTTTTCATTCATTGACTATTGGGACTGCATGTGGACTGTACATGTAACTTTTTTGGTTATTTTCAGTTAGACTTATTATTCTCTGTAAACAGGTGGTAGTAGCGCAATATTTTTATTTAATTAAAAAAACATGAAGAACGATATAAGTCTTATTTCTCAAACCTTTATGGTTTGAGAGATATTCACAAGCAAAGTTTCCCCCTTCCGCCCCTTTTACCTAGTGTAAGCAATCTCTTCTCAGATGTGGAATGCAGTCCATAGATCAGACAGATAACAGCAAGGGACAATATTCTTCCTATCAGGGTAGTATAGACAGGAGTAGGCACTTGGAGGTTAAAGTATGTATCGAAAGTATTGACACTGTATTTGGGATTATGGTGGGGGGGTTACATCACTGGGGGGGTTAGGGGACTAGGGGGTAGTTAAAATTTGGTTACAGTTGGGGGTTTAGTTGGGATAACGGTTTTATTCCTTGATGGAGGAGAAAGGTGGGAAGAGGTAGTAGGTAGGGGTGGGGGCCAGGTTTCCCAATGGACGGATCCACCTAGAATGCTCCATTTTGGGGGAAGTTGGAAATTGGTCTTCTGGGCAAAAATCTGTTGGGCTGAACGAGTGGGGGGGGAATCTAAATAATTATTTTTTATTTTTTTTCTGCCCCCTGTAATGAGGGAAGATTGGGAAGTAGTCCCGTGCTTGAGGGGTCGTAAGGTTAATATAATTGGGGGTATATCATAGGGTTGAGTGGTTGACAGATGGTTGGGGGTACAGATTTGAGTATAGTATAGGAGTTAAGCAGATCATGGTGGGGGCCAATCGGGAACCTCGGAGGGGATATGTTAGGGGGTGGGAATGGTGCCTCTCTTGAGGAATTAGGGTGAACTGTAGTGGAGTGGAGTGGTATTTTAGAAGGATTTTTTGGTGAAGGGGTTTGTCTAGAGGGTATATGTGGGTAACGGGGGGTATATGGGAGTAGGCTGTGGGGGTGGGGTTTAGTAGGTAAAGGGTTGTTGGGATTCACGATTATATTAGTTAAGTATGACACAGGATCTTATACTATAGAGGGTAATAATTTAATTTGTATTAATAGAGAGTTTACACAGTGGTGGTAGGACTTGATTCCTCAACGGGGGAGAAGGGAAGGTAGAAATAGTAGGAGGGGGAGGGAGAGGTTTTCTATTAGACTGGATTTGTTTAGGTTTTTCCCCGAGGGGGGTGGTGGTTATTGGTATTAGAGGATAAATTTTGGGCTTAAGAAGAATATTTTTACTTATTTACTTATTTACTTATTTTTTTTTCCCCTCTCTCTGTTTTGGGGGGAAAGGTGAACAGGGTAATTTATAACAGACATAGCCCTCCATGATCCTTAATAATGCTGGCCGCATGGGTGTACTCTGTTTGTAGTATTTCAGAGTTACTGGGATGAGCTATTTTAAGTATCCCAGAAGTATGTTTGAATGGTTTGAATGAAGTGTGCAAGTAGAGCTACAGGAGGTTAGGAGGGGTTATATAGGATTGCGGAGTGCGGGGACACACTATGGGGTAGTGGAGGAGGAGTTATGGCTATTAAGGTAGCCACGGTTAATGCGCAGGGTTTGAACTTGCCTTCTAAGAGATCATACCTATACGAGATGTTGAAAAGAGATAAGGTTAGTGTATGTTTTATACAAGAAATCCATTGGGATCAGAATGGAGTTAAATATTGGAGATATAAGAGATTTCTGATAGTATATGCAGCTGGTTTAGAGTTAAGTAAAAAGAAAGGGGTCTCTATAATAATCTCTAGAGACGTGAAGTTTGAATATATATATCATGAGGCAGATGTTAATGGGAGGTTTGTTATATTGGTCTGTAGGATGAATGATCTGGTGTATACTTTGGTTAACTTTTATGCCCCAAATGCATACCCCATTAAATTTCTGAACTCATTAGTAGAAAGATTTGAAAGCGTTAAGAAAGGGATCCTTATATGTGGGGGGGATCTGAACTGTGTAATGGATATTGTGTTAGATAAGAAATTAAGGCAGGGTAGGAGGATAGACTCAAAACTGATGAATGATGCATCCCAGCTGAGTAATCTTATGTTTAGGAGCAATTTGTATGACATATGGCATACACAACATCCCTCGGAGAGGGACTTCACCTTCTTCTCAGGAAGACACTTATCTTACTCAAGGATAGACACGTTTTTCACTACAGCAGACGACTTAAAGAAATGTATTTCCTCCTCAATTGGTAGTATAATCTGGACAGACCATGCTCCGGTTTTTTGCACATTCATAGAGAGTCCTCATTATGAATTGAGGGCAGATTGGATTAATGAATATAATTTGAGAACGGATATAGCTAGATCAGCCTTACTTGAAGAAATTCAACAGTTTCTGTTAGTGAACGATACAGGAGAGGTTTCAGATGTCTGCTTATGGGAGGCGTTAAAGTGTGTTGTAAGAGGATATTTGATAAAAGATGATATTAATAGAAGGAGACAGCAAGGAAAACTGATATCCGATTTTTATATTGACCTTGCAAAATTAGAAAGGCTGAATAAACAGGATCCGGATGTGGGAAAGACGGAGCAGATTAAGGCTGTTCAGCGAGAAATTGAAGAGAAACTTAATGTAAGGATAGAAAGAAATATTTTTGTTTTTAGGCAGACATGGTATCATAATAGTAATAAGGTGAATAAGTTGTTGATGAATAGGATAAAACAAAACAATGAGAGGAGAAGGGTGAAGAAACCTATTGTTAATAATAAAACCTTGTTAGATCCATCTCAAATTGCAGAGGCTTTTAAGCAGTATTATAAGTTGCTCTATAATCTCAATCAAAGGGACGTTTCAAGACATCGGGTAAAGGGGTTTTTACAAGAGGTGGTACTACCCAGGCTGAGTGAAGGACAGCTGGCAGAGATTAATAAACCTTTTTCTTTGGATGAGGTTAGGAATGTTATAAGAAACTTGAAAGCTGGTAAATCGCTGGGCCCAGATGGGTACTCCTCATTGTTTTATAGGATAGCGGATCCACTCATATCTCCTTTGCTAGTTAAGGTATTTAATCAGGTAGGGATGACTGGGGTGTTTCCTACAGAAATGTTACGGACTTCTATCTGCCCGATTCTGAAAGAAGGTAAGGACCCGGTGAATTTAGCAAGTTATAGACCGATATCTTTGATAAATTTGGATGTGAAAGCATATTCAAAGATACTGGCGGATAAACTGAATAAGGTAATGACAGATTTGATAGATCCAGACCAAACTGGTTTTATATTGCGGAGATCAGGGGAGGATAACACCCGCAAGTTGATAAGTCTGATTTCAGAGGCCGGTCAAAAATCTTCTGCAACAGTCTTCTTGGCATTGGATGCCGAGAAGGCTTTTGATCGAGTGAGTTGGAATTTTTTGTTTGAGACAATGGAGGTATTTGGTATAACGGGATTTTTTAAACATAGTACGATGGCTCTGTATAATAATTTACAGGCTTGGCATTGAAATCTGTTTTTTGAGATAAGAAACAGGACAAGGCAGGGATGTCCATTGGCACCGTTGCTGTATGCGCTGTCTATTGAGCCCTTAGCTGCCGCGATTAGACAGTCAGATAAGATCAAGGGAATCAAGGTAGATGGTCAGTCCTATAAGATAACGTTGTATGCGGACAATGTCATTCTGACGCTAACAACTCCTGAGGAGTCGATTCCAGAGACACTTGAAGTAATGAGGAAGTATAGTGATTGTTCTAATTATAAATTAAACCTGTTAAAGACACAAGCAATTTCAACACAGGTTCCGACAGGTATATTAAGTCAGCTTCAACGAAAATATAATTTTAAGTGGGTCCAGGGTGGAATATATATGGGTATAAAATCAATGTTTGATCAGCATGAAATGGTGATTAGGAATTATGATCTTTTGCTAGATGATTTGAGTTCGATCATAGAGAGAATGAAGGTGGTGGAGAGTTCATGGTTGGGCCGTGTGAATATGGTCAATGCATATTTGGTCCCAAAAATCCTTTATTTATTTAGGACCCTTCCAATCAGAGTCCCTGGTAGAATTTTGGATAGGATTTCGAAAATTTTGAAGGTATTTGTATGGAAAGGAGTTAAGCCGAGGATTTCACATAAAATAATGGTTGCCACAAAGATACATGCTGGTCTGGGTGTTATGGTTTTCAGACACTCAGACAGAGGGTTAGAATAAAATACAATTTTATTAGATCAAAAAACAATAACAAGCTTGCCCCCTAGGTGTAGTACTTAAAATAGCAGAATATGGACTGCAATTCCAGGTACAGAACAGGGAATATATCTCTAGTACAGATAAGGAACAGGCAAAACTGTGACTGAAGACAATGGTTAATTACAAGGGTAATCAGTCTCAAATGTGGTGTTAGGCACGCCCTTGGTGAACAAGACTGCAGTAGGTGCTAGGTCATACAACTCCTTAAGTCCATTCAATGTGTAACACTGTAGATAAGAGCTGAGACTTGAGACTGAAGCTGCAGTGTAATTGTTTGGTAGCCACCACGGGCGTAAACGGAGACCAACAGTATTGGGATCGTTTGAGCCAATAGCCCCCACGGGCGTCTACCGGAGGCCAACAGTAGTGGAATCGCTTGAGCCAAAGCCCCACAGGCGTAACGGAGACCACCGGTTGCTACACTGCTTGCCAATAGCCCACGGGCGCAACGGAAACTACTGCTCTGCAGGTTTAAAGAGCCGACGACTACCGAGGCCCACAACACGGCCGACTCACAGAAGCAGAGTATCTGGCTAAGGCCTAGCAATGGTTAAAGTGGCAGTGAGGTAGAAGGAAGCAACACAAGTGATCAAGGCTCACAGTAGCGACACGGCACAGCAAGTGTTAATAGACTCAGCTATACTTCACAATACAATGAATATGGAAGGCTTAGCTCAGGAAACACGGCTCAGCAATGGTTAACCCAGGAAATACAGGAGGCTCAGATCACACGCTGCAGCGATCAGTATGTCGCCGAGGTGACAACAGGAGCTGTAGACTGGAGCGGCAGAATCCGGAACAAGTCCAGGAGCAAGTAGTCGGCCAGGCCGGGTCAGGACACGTAGGAGATTCGCAGACAAGCCGGATCAGCAAATGAGAAGGAACGTCAGCCAGGCCGGGTCGGATCACGGAGAAGATTCGCAGACAAGCCAGATCAGCAACAAGCAGGAAGTCAGCCAGGCCAGGTCAGATCACAGAGGAGATTCGCAGACAAGCCAGATCAGAATCAAGCAGGAAGTCAGCCAGGCCGGGTCGGATCACGGAACAGGAACACAGGAGTGTAGTCGGTACAGGCCAAGTCGGTACGCAGGAGATCAGGAACACTGGAACACAGCAACAGCACTACTGGCTCAGAAACACCACGAAAGGGCACCTGACAGGTGGCAATGGCCAGAATAAAACAGGTCACCAGGGGCGGGCCAACACAGCTCAACCAATCAGGGAGCAGCACAACTGAGAGTGACAGAAAGGATCACGGGGACCGTGATACTGGGATTTCCAGATATACGGAAACTTCATGATATAACTATGTTCATGCATGCGTTAGTCTGGAAGACAAAAAAGGATAAGGGGTTGGGGTGGTATCATCTTGAGAGCTCTCTGGGTAAAGAGAAGAATATTTTTAATTGTTTTTGGTTAAAACCGGACTTATTAAAGTCTTTAAAGTTAGTAAATCCAGTGATGAGAAGCGCAATAACTTCCATTAAAAAATTTAGGGCCCTGACCGGATGCACGGAGGTACTTACTCCACAAACACCGATTGGGGTTCTAAAATATTACATTGATGGTTTGAATATGTCTAGATGGAGAGCACGAGGTATAGTTAAGTTGAGTGAATTGTTAAAGGGTAATGCCCTGTTAACTTTTGAGGAGCTTCATAAAAAATTTGGAATAAATATGAATGAGATTTTTACGTATATGAGAATCAAGAAATTGATTCAAAAGGAAGGTCTAGCTGACAAGAATAAACTGGAATACTTTTTGGAGAATAGTGGTCAAGATAGACATATCTAGATTAAAGAGGCTGGTAAATGAAGACCCAAAGGGGGTAGCATTTCCAACCATTTCGAGATGGGAGATAGATATGGGTAGGGAGATCAATGTGGAGAGTTGGTTTAAATCATGGACTCAGGTAAAGAAGGTGGCTCATTCGGTAACCTCGCAGGAGGTTTTTTATAAACTGCTCCATAGATGGTATCTTGTTCCAACTAGATTAAGCAAAGTTGATAATACACTGTTCAGCAATTGTTGGAGATGTGGTAGTGAATTAGGATCGATGTACCATATTTGGTGGAATTGCTGGAAGCTGCAAGGGATTAAGCAGGAGATTAATAATTGGATCGGCCAAAACTTGGTGCCAGGATTTTCTCTGATGCCACAGATTTGGCTTTTCCATATGGATTTAGAGGGTATAGGAAGGTGTAATAAATCTCTTATCATTCATATATTGTTGGCTACGAAATTGTGTATGGCTAGAAAGTGGTGGAAGGAGGATCCTGCTACATGGAGAGAGATTTCAACTCAGATTACATATCAGGCAAAGATGGAAAGATATATTTATGTCTTAGAGGGCAAGGTTCAGAAGTATGAGAAGATTTGGCGACCGTGGCTGACTTACGTGGCTTCGGAGCCATAAAGGGTTCTGATGGAAGGAAGTAAATAACCCCAATGGGATAGAGTCTCCCCGCACTCCCAGACTCTTGGGCTGAAAGGGTTGTGTCTGTTGGAAGAGTGTTTTATAGGGTGTTTTGATTGGATGATCTATGTGGAAGTATGATAGGTGACTGAGGTATGGGTTGAGATGGTATAGGGGAAGGGGAAGTATCATTGTTGGATTTGTGATATGTGATACTTTTTGTATTGGTTCATGATTGTATGTTTTAAAAATGTAAAAATGTATAAATAATAAAAGAAAAAAAAAAGAATAGATCATGTCAGACTAATTTACTTGCATTTTATGAAAAAGTAAGTAGTAATTTGGACAGGGGAATTGCTGTAGATGTAGTATACTTGGATTTTGCAAAAGCCTTTGATACAGTGCCTCACAACAGGTTACTGCATGAATTAAAAGGCTTTAGTTTGGGCGGTGTTATCTGTACATGGATTGAGAACTGGTTAAAGTGGATCTATCACATATAGATATCTAATGCTCATTAGATAGAGCATTTAGCGAAAAAGTTTAATATGTTAGTCATTTGTGAAAAAAAATGTTAGCTGCGCAAAAATTCAAGTTTAAAACATGCTCAGCAGCATACTTCCTGTTTGCAGCACTGCTTCTGCTCCCGTCCCACTACCCAGCATCTTCCAATGACAGAGGCATTCTTTCTCTAAGCTGGAGGGATCTCATTGGCAGAGATAGATATCTAGCCAATGATATCGCTCCAGCTTAGAGACAGACATCCTCCATCATCGTAAGATGCTGGGTAGTGGGACAGGAGCAGCCTCTGTGCGGCAATGCGGCAAGCGGAAGTAGGCTGCTGGGCACTTTTTAAACTTTAATTTTTGCGTAGATAATGGGTTTTTTTTTAAATATGATTAACTTTTTCGCTAAATGCTCTATCTAATGAGCATATTCTATATGTGATAGATGGCAGAGAGTTGTAAATGAAACCTTTTCAAACTGGTCTAAAGTTATAAGTGGGGTGCCACAGGGTTCAGTCCTGGGCCCATTGTTTTTTAATTTGTTTATTAATGAAGTGGGAATTGAAAGTAGCATCTCAATCTTTGCTGATGACACTAAGCTATGTAAGGAAATACATACAGAGCTGGATTTTTTTTCTCTGCAGAAGGATTTAAATAAACTGAGTGAATGGGCAGAAAACTGGCAGATGACATTTAATGTAGATAAATGTAAGGTTATGCATTTGGGCTGTAGAAACAAACTTGCTACATATACTCTAATTGGGAAACAACTTGGAGACTACTCATTAGAGAAAGATTTAGGAGTACTGATAGATGATAGACTTCACAGCAGTGTGCAGAGTCACTCAGCTGCTGCAAGAGCAAATAGGGTACTAGCATGCATTTATAAAAAAAAAAAAAAAAAAAAAGATATTGTTGAACTGGAAAAGGTGCAGAGACGTGTAACAAAACTGATAAAGGGATTAGAGGATCTGATTATAAAGAGAGACTAGCCAGACTGGGTTTATTTACATTAGAGAAGAGACGTCTAAGGGGCAATATGATTACCATTCACAAATACATTCATGGCCAATACAAAGAACTAGCCAATTAATTATTTACACAAAAAGCTGAGCTAAGAACAAGAGGTCATCCATTAAGACTAGAGAAAAGGTGCTTTTGACTAAAACAAAGGAAGGATTCTGGGCTTGGTGGTGGGGAGCGGGGTGAAGGCTTGAGATACGCTGAGATTCACCCTTTGCACCACTGTTTGAGGGGAAGAAAAAACACACTGTTTCCTTGCTAAGTTAGGACGTTTGGAGACCTAACAGGGTTCTCCTGGCCCCAGTAGTAATAATAATAATAATAACTAGTATTTATATAGCGCCTTTCTCCCAGTGGGACTCAAAGCGCTTTCAGCACACGCGCTCGGAATTAACCAAATCAGCAGCTGAAATAATAGATGTTATTATTACCCAATTAATGGTACTCATTTATCAACCTCGGAAGGATGAAAGGTTGAGTTGACCCTGCTAGGATTTGAACCTGCAACCTTGCGGTTGGAATAGGCTCCTTAGTCAGGGACTTTACCACTGAGCTATCTCACCAGCTTAGCATCACTTAGTATCACTTTGCAGACAGCTTAACATCAAAAAGCATCAGACAAGTCTGAGCTTCAGAACAGGGCTAAAAGATCCTCCATAGTAGTGCCATCTCTGATAGCCCCAGTAAGTTGTTTGCTCCAGATAGCAATGGTTCTTATGACCCAGGCAGAGACCAGAATATTCTGCAAAGCAGAGCCAATGGCAGCAAAGTTGGACTTGAGGATAGCTTCAAACTTCCTATCGGTCATGCCCTTAAAGGGATAGTAATGTTTCATAATAAAAGCAGATCTAATTAATCATCATAGTATTTGGACTTTGGAAAGTGTTATTTCAATTCTGTCAGAGTTGTAGTTCAAGAATAATTCAATGACAAACTATCCCCCTCCCGCCCCATTTACTGATGTAACACTGCTCAGCTAGAGCAGAAGGGAGGTGCCCAGGTAGATTGCAGAGAGGGACAATCTTCAATTAAGATAAGGGAAAAACCTGAAAAACTTGTCAAGGGGGGCAGGGATTTCATTGTTCTCATAAGAAGAAGATTGTCCCATACTGTTATCTGTCTGGTCTATGGACTGCATTCCACATCTGAGAAGAGATGGCTTACACTAGGTAAAAGGGGCGAGAGGGGAAACATTGCTTGTGACTATCTCTCAAACCATAAAGGTTTGAGAGATAAGACTTATATTGTTCATATTTTTTATGCCTACAAAATAAAATAAAGATAAAACGAAGTATTACTATCCCTTTAAAAGTTGGGGCATCTGCCATGGGCAGAGTTAGGGAGCCTGGATATGGGGGAAGGTTCAAGAGCAGGAGGAGAAGCCCACTGCAACAAAGCTGCCTCAGATAAGGGATACAGCATAGAAAATCTCCTAGAAAGAGCTGCCTATCAGGTGCTTTTCAATCATCAGAGATAACTTGGTCCAGAGTGGCATTGGGTGGAAAGACTGTCGAAGAATATTTATGTCTCAGATGAAGACCCCTCATCAGGAGTGTCGGTGAGCTGAAGGGTCATCAAGACAGACTTAATGAGTGGCTCCACCAGGAGAGTAGGGTCAGCCTCAAAGGGGTCAGCAAATGTTTAGGTAGAATCCCCTTCTTCACATTGCCCTTCCTCCATGTCACCCCCAAAGGAGTCCTCCTCAGAGGATTCTGTGAGTTCAGGAATACCTGGGGCCTTAGGTGCCACAAGCTTGAAGTTAGTAGGGGGTTTCCAAGAATGGAGAACCCCTTTGGGGGGATAGTGGGAACGGTGTCACATCAGACTAAGTCTTTCACCCAGACTGGCTCTAGTTAAAGGCTGGAGGACCCCAGTGGTGTAGTGGGGGCCAAAGCTCATGAGGGTCATAGAGGTCCTCTTGGCATGAGGAACAATACGCAAGGTGAGTCAGAGACGCCAGATTCCTTTGCCTTAGGCCTAGCCCCATGTCCCTTTGAATACAACATCTTAACAGAAGCTGTGTCTAAAACAGTATAAAAACCCTAATACTGTATCCCAGAATAATAATTCACCTTAGAAAGCCAAAAAAAGGTACTTATCTGGCAGGGGAAGGGTTAATCTGAGAAGGAGAGCAAGGAGAGGCTGCCTTGTACAGCTGTTCAGCAGAGGCCTGATTCTTATAGGCCCAGGAGGCCCCAACAGATGTGGAGGAGTATGTTGAAATACGGAAAGGAACTGGTTTCTTTCTGAGCTCATAAGGCTTGTCAATGGTAGACTTAATCCAGGATGCGACAGTGACCTTGGACAAAGCCAAACCAGCCCTAGGACCCTCAGAGATGACAAACAAATCAATAGTCTTACGGAAAGACTCCATACGGTGAACATAGGCAGAGAACCACATCCAACAAGTAGAGATCCCTCTCCTTGTTAGGTTTGGGGTTAGTACAGAAGGAAGGCACAACAATCTCCTGACTGACGTGAAACTCAGAGACCACCTTAGGAAGAAATTCCTGAGAGGTACGAAGAACAGTCTTAACCTTGTGAAACACCAGGAAAGGTCAGTTTGCAGGACAAGGTCTGCAATTCAAGCTACTCTACGGACAGAGACTACAGCCAGAAGAAAGGCCATCTTCCACGTCAGAAGACACAGAGGGATGGTAGCCAAGGATTCAAAGGAAGGCTGCAGTAAGACTCCCAAAACCAAGTTAAGGTCCTTTGTTCACACCATCCTGTAAAAAGGATAGGACCATTGGGAGATCAAACTCCTGTGAAGACAGGTCCCTGTCGACATACCACGAATGGAAAATGGACTGAACCCTATTATATGCCTTGGACGAGACCTTAGAAGAGACTGATATCCTAGCCTAGATCATGGTGGAAACCACCTCAGGAGAATATCCTTTCTGCCTTAAGATGGAGGTTTCAACAGCCATGCCGTCAAAGCCAAGCGCTCCATGTCCTCTCTCCAAAGGTAACCCTGAAGGAGGAGATCCCATCTGAGTGGCAGAGGAAACGGATCTTGAACAGACAAGGCCACTAGTTCTGGGTTCCACAGCTTCCTGGTCCAATGGGGGGGCATTCATGATGACTGCCTGTTACGGTTTTCTGACACTCAGACACTGGTATAGTAAAAAATACAGTTTTATTGAAATAAAAATGAATGAACAGCGCCCCTGGGGGCCAGGAATGGTAAAGGTGAGATACAGGCCCAAATGAGTATAGCAGAGTTAAACAGCTCAGACAAGCAAATATACAGGGTTAAATGTGGAGAAATAGATTGTTTAGTAAACTGATTGGCCAACGCCCAGAAGCTGATATCAGTCTCTTCATGGTGCAGAGAAGGGTGTATTGTGTAACTGAACTAATCACTCTCAGATACCTTTGCACATGAACGCCCAGATTGACCGGCGAATGCCCAGGGCTGAGCCTATACCACCTTAGTGGAATAATCTGGAGTAAAGCCACTGCAAGAGTAAACGGACCAGAACCTGAATCGCCCTCAATATTGTCACGGATATAACCCTGCGTATGCCAACAGGAGAAGAGCCGTACACACCCCTTGGGTGCCAGAGCGGAGCAATCACTGCACAAGTGATAATGAGCCAACGTAAATGGTGATACGGAAGATGGCTAACACATTGAGCACTTAGTGACCGGAACCGGGACACCCCTCCGGTGTCCTGCGGAGCACATACAGCAAGAGCTAAAGGAGGTACCAACGCCAACCGGCGCGATCGCAGTGCTAACAGGCACCGGAGAGAACAACAGCTCTGCTAGTGCAAATAGGTAGGCAAGGTCGGAAAGGCACAGGCTCAATAAGTGTTAACAGGCTCAAACGGAATACACTGGCTTGGCAAGTGAAAGAGAACAGGCTCAGATATCGGCGGCAACCGGCACAGCAAGGGTTAATACAGGTTCGGTACAGACTACAGACTACAGCTCAGCAGTGCTATGGAACAGGCTCAGGCAACGGCCCAGTAGACTGAGAGAGGATTAGTCAGAGCAACACATTCACAGTTCAGAATGTCACCAGCCGGCGACCAGGATCACACAGGAACTCAGGAACAAACACAGCGCAGGACTCCAACTGGAACCGGGTCAATACTCGGAGCAGGAACGTCAGCCAGAGCTGGGTCAATCACGGAGCAGGAACGTCAGCCAGAGCCGGGTCAAACACGGAGCAGGAACGTCAGCCAGAGCCGGGTCAATCACGGAGCAGGAACGTCAGCCAGAGCCGAGTCAATCACGGAGCAGGAACGTCAGCCAGAACCGGATCAATCACGGAGCAGGAACAACGAAATGGTCAGACTAGCCGAGTCGGTACACAGGAATGCAGAAACACAGCAACAAGGCACAGGCTCAGGAACACCACGAAAGGGCACCCTCGTTCCTTGTGTTTGGCCCGTTGTCTGTATTTACCTTTTCCTTTCCCCTGCCCTCCCTTCCCTTCCCTCCTAATTTCCTTCCCTAAGAAAAGTCTTTATTGCATACATGTTGCGTAGATGCCCGTTAGCGGGATGCGAACCCTTGGGCGCTGGGGATGGGTGCAGCGTGCTGTTTTGCGGCATGTTGTGGACTCCTGGGCACCCTCGGATTTGAGGAATAGACCCTTAACTCTACTGTTAGGGCATGTCTTGCCTGTTCTCTGAACCCTCTGGTCCGGGGCCTTTGGGCTTCCTATGGGCCCGGATCGAGGTCCTTTTTGGAGTGAGACACGCTATGTTATGCTACTTGACATTCATATCAGGTTTCGAAAATAAATATTTATGTTATATGCCGCAATTAATGCGTATGTATGTTGCTTTGCTGTTAGGGGACAGGGCAATTTCTCACCACCCTCTTTCCTTGTGTTTCACCCGTTGTTTGTATCTACCTTTTTCTTTCCCTTGCCCTCCCTTCCCTTTTCCCCTACTTTCCTTCCCTGAGAAAAGACTTTAATGCATATGTATTGTGTGAGTTTCCGTTAGCGGGATGCGAACCCTTGGGAGCTAGGGATGGTCGCGGTGCGCTTTTTGCAGCGTGCTGTGGGCTCCCGGGCGCCCTCGGGTTTGAGGAATTGTTGTCACTTTGGTATGGGAATGTTTTGGGGATATTAGTGTTGACAGCCACTGGGGTTAGGATGGTTTGGGTTAATAGTCTTTGAAGCCATTGCTCCTTGAATACGCTATGGTTTTTTTGCCTTCTGTTTAGAGCTGCGCCCCCCTTGGTGGTCCTCCCCCGTGTGGCACGATTAGGCATTATGTTTGGATCACGGCCTGTTTTATGGTGACTCTTGCTTGTATATGAGCCCTTTTTGTGGGTGTCACTGGGGGGGGTGCTGTGGTCCTTTTTGTACAGGCTATATGACATATACTTATGATAGACTAAATTTTTCCCCAGTCCCGATTATTTTTTCACCCCTTTTGGGTCTTTTATATTTTGTATGCTTTGCTATTTCTGAGGCTGTCCTCTTCCTCTTTTCCCTACCCTATCATTGTACGTTTTTCTCTCTGCTCCTTTTATTTTCTGTTTCCCTCTCTACATTTTTTTTTTTTTTTCTCTTTCCTCCCATGAGGTTTTGACTCCATATCCACGATGTTCCTGGTAGGACTGTGTTAGCTTAATCACCACAGAGGCCTAGCCTTTATTGGCTTAGAACTTAACTATAGCTAATATGCATTATGGGACATGATGTTATTTTACTTAATATATGTCTCCAATCTTTTGATATGCTTTTTCTGTTTGTTATATTATATGATACTGTGTATGCTGTATTACATGTTTCTGTCTATTCTGTACAGATGTGGAAGGGTTTATTTGACATATCCTACTACTTGTACATGTCTGGTGGGTCACCATCCTTGTGCGTGGTATCTGTTTGGGTGGGGGTGTTTCTATTGATCGCGGATATCTCTGATTTTGCTGTATTACTCCTACTTGTACTTTATTTTTATTTCACTTGTCCCTTGTCCTCATTATTTATTTATTTTTTCCTTCTTGGTATATATTACCCTTCCCCTACTGCACTTTGTGTCTTATACACCTTGTTGTTAGATATTTTTTTTTTTTTTTTTTATATATATACCTGTCCCTGGGGGCGTCCTGTTTTGGTATCTGTGGACACACCCCTCCACTACTCGTGGGAGACTTCACTGTTGGGACCTTTTCTCATGCTACTGTTGCTCGCACAAGAATGGTTACCCTTTTGATTTGTTTACACATATTGAGTTTTACAAGTCATGGATTGGATGGCGGCTGTTATGCTCAGTTTGCCTCATCCAATTGGAGTACTGCATTTATTATTCTTCCTCGGCTTCTCTTTCTGCAATCTCTGTCTTCCTCTGTTCCCTCTTTCCTCTCTCTGTTCCCTCTTTCCTCTCTCTGTTCTTTTCTCTTATCTCTCCGTGCCCCCTGTCCTTGACCCCGGATCTCATACCTTCTCCTAAGTGGAGGACTCAGGTATTAGTTATGCTAGTGATGTCTCTTTGGGATCGTGATGTTCGATCCAACTGGTTAGTTTTTCTTTTGCTTTTTAAACTATAAACATACGTACTATGACCAATAAACCCACTTCTTCCAATACGTTCACTATTGTTTCGTACAATGTCAAGGGTTTAAATTCCCCTTTTAAGCGCTCAATGGCTCTACATGAATTTCATCTCTTACCAGGAGATGTGGTGTTCGTTCAAGAAACACATTATCAAAGACAGCGGGAGCTTTCCCTTCTAAATCGCTTTTACTCCCAGGCTTACCTAGGCTCTGGCCCGGCAAAGCGATGTGGGGTGGCAATTTTATTCCATCGTTCTCTCCCTTTTATACATCATCAAACTGTTAAAGACCCGGAAGGCAGGTTCTTATTTGTAAAGGGCTCTATTGATAATGCTCTTTTTACATTTGCCAACATCTACGCTCCTCACTCCATGCAGGTTGAATTCCTTACCCAGGTCTTAGACAAATTGCTAGGTTTTCAGGAAGGAGTCCTGATCCTTGGAGGTGACTTTAACGTATCTACTTAAACTTCTTCATGCTTCTAGATTAATTGATGCCTGGAGAGTATGCCAACCGGGGGATCGGGATTATTCTTTTTATTCACACCCCCATGATGTATACTCCCGGATAGATTATTTGCTGATCTCTCATGATGCTTTACCCTCGGATGTTTCATCATCTATAGGCTCTATAACTTGGTCGGATCATGCTCCAGTAGTGTTGTCCCTCCGTCGGCCCTATGGTGGTAGTTCTTATAGACCTTGGCATTTAGATGAATACCTGTTGGCCCAGGAGACGGTTCGAACATCTATCAGAGACACCATCTCCAACTATTTTGCGATGAACCAGACTGCTGGGATGTCACCTCTTACTGTATGGGAGGCACACAAATGTGTCATAAGGGGCGAACTACTCAAGTTTGCTTCCCGTAGGAAAAAATTACATGAGGCTCAGGTGTCGGATGTGTTGAGGGAGATTAAAGATTTGGAACTGTCCCATAAGAGTAACCGGGATCCCTCTCAATTATTGCGCTTGACACAAGCGTGGCTCCGCCTCAAGACTTTGTTGGATATTCGCATAGAGAGACTATTTTTGAAAACCCGTCACTCCTTTTATGAATATGGAAATAGAATTGGTGCTGTCCTTGCGTGGCAACTCAGGCACAAACAGAATCTTTCTTACATCCCTCATTTGGTTAACGGTAAGGGCCAGAAAGTGTATGCTCCTGACGAAAATCGCGGAGCAATTCCACAAGTTTTATTCTGCTTTATATAATTTAAGAGAAAAACACAAAGAGAGGAGGCGCTCCTAGTGTGGTATGTAGATAGTTCACAATTGGAATATTACCAGATAGACTCTACTCACAAAAAAGGTGTTCAGTGTGAAACATATATTTCCACTGAATTCCGAACTTTTAGGGAACTTGGACCGTCCCAAAGGTCTACTTCAGGGTGTGTATCTCTATGGCTGCACCTCTTCAACATCCATATCCAGGAAGCTCATATAAGAAAAACACACAAAGACAGAGGGCGCCCAATAGTGCCTGTAAACGTGATTATTTAAGTGATAACCAAAAGCATAAAGGTTATACTCACAATTTGTAGTTGCTAATAACAAGGCATATGCCCAGAACCAGCACTTTAAGCTTGTGGAGAACTCAAAGTCTGTCTCCACTCAGATCTGTTTGTAGAAATTGTTCTAATGAAAACCAGTATCCAAAGGAGCAAGATGATTAAAATGAAAAATGTAGTAGGCTGCTAAAGTTTCTAAAAACAATCAGCTTTTTATTATAAAATAAAATAAAACAACAGACCAATTGAAAAAAATAATATAGTAGCATGACGTTTCGCAGCTCTAAGGCTGCTTTATCAAACCAACTGGAATGTTATGTAAAATAATACAAAGAAACAAACATGGCAGCCTAACTGACATTTAAAATTTCCCTCCTAGGTTCTCATTGGTTGAACTATTACATCAGATGACCTTTGAGGTTAAACAAACTTCTGATATTTGCAATCTAAAGGTTAAACATATCTTAATATACTCTTCCTAAAAAAACACAGTACAACAAGATACTTAAAGGTAATGTATAAATATTTTGAATATTTCAGTGAGTAAGTGATAATTTATACAAACAAAACTTGATGTATCAATAAAGCTTCATTGAAACACAAGTCCTACCCTCTCATATGTATGATCCAATAATGATCTTCATTCATTTATTTTAGATTTTAAATAGGGAGAAATACGGAGTATCCAAAAAAAAAAAAGAATATAAAATATGAAAGCCCCAGATCTGCTCGCCCTCTGTCACAAACACAATACGTACCTCTTTCCCGTTTAGGTGGGCTTCTAGGGGTCTCAAATACTTAGGCGTATGGCTGGCGGCTGATATGAGGGATATCTACCAACTGAACTATCCTCCCTTGCTTAAGGCGATACAGCGGGATCTCCGTAATTGGACTCTGTTATACTTATCATGGATGGGAAGGATCAACTCCCTTAAAATGAATATTTTACCCCGAGTTTTATATATTTTTCAAACTCTGCCCATTAGGGTGCCCAGGTCTTTTTTTATACAACTATCCAGAGTGGTGTCTTCATTTGTATGGAGTCCGAGTAGACCTCATCTGAAATGGGCCTTTTTGGCTAGACGTAGAGAGGATGGGGGCTTGGGGATCCCAGATTTTCATAGATACTATCGAGCTGTCCTTCTTTCGATGCTCTTAGATTGGAAACATAGGGGTAGCTTGAAGTTATGGGTTCCGATGGATGCGTTGCTTGAAGCTTTCTTGCCACCCCCATTGAGGGATTCCAGGATTCTATCTCACCTGGTGTTGGGGGCAGTGTTTGTGGTCTGGTCTGGAGGGGCAACGGGAATTGAATTGACATCATTCCCATCCCCATTTTCCCCTGTGCTATACACTCGGGATACTCCCCACACTTTTCCGTGTCGAGACTTCCCAAATTGGCATAGGGACTCTTTGCTCTATGTAACAGACTTTATAAAGAACTTTAAGGTGATTCCCTTTTCAGATTTACAATCCTCTTATGGTTTGGCTTCTGGTGAGATGTGGAGATATTTCCGTATCAGACATCTTCTAGACTCACCACTCTGTAAGATGTCATGGAATAGAGACTACTCTCCTTTTGAAACTTTACTCCATAAACTTCCATTGCATTCATCAATACTAAGTAGAATGTATAGGATTTTGGGGAGTACAGGAGCTACATCACGGCCTCCATATGCTTTGGCATGGGAAAGAGACCTGGGGGCGAGTTTTGGGGATGAGGAGTGGAGGAGGATTTGGAGGATGGCAAGCTCTTGCTCGATATCCACACAATTGCAGGAATCTCATTTTAAATTTTTATCTAGGTGGTACTATACCCCTATTAGACTTCACAAGATGTTCCCTTCTGTTCCCTCTGTCTGTTGGAGGTGCAACCAGCATCGGGGCACATTTGAACACCTGTGGTGGTCTTGTTCTTTACTGCAATCGTTCTGGTCGGATTGTTTAGCCTGTGTGGAGAGGAGTTTGGGTGTGACGCTTCAGAGAGACCCTTGGCAAATATTATTTTATAAAGACCTCCCTTGCTTGCCCTCAATGTCCAAACAGCTGTTATTGACAATGTTGGGACTGGCTAAAACTATGATTCCAGCGTGTTGGAAATCGACCACACCTCCTCTTTTTGCGGATAGGGTGCGTAGAGTTCAGGAGGCGACCACTATGTTGCGAATTTCAGCCTCCTTGAAGGGAAGAGACCCTGACATGGTGGCTTCCTTTCTTGATACCACTTTTCAGCCCTAAATGGTGAGGCGGGATCTGGGGGTCGGGAATTGGGGTGCACGGTCTACTCTTTCTTTCTTTTTCTCTTCTTTCTTTCTATGTTCTATCCTTTATTCTATATCCTCTACCTAACTTCACTAATTTCTTCTCTATTCTTCCTTTCACTGTTTTTACTATGTAATGTTGTTCGACACAACTGTTGGGGAGAACATTTCTCTGCATCCTCCCTTGCTTTGCATTGCTCCCTATGTACCAATGTACTATAATTGTTATTATGCTTTATAGTGTCGCTATTGATTAACATGTCATATTTTTCTGTACTGCTTTAGTTTTTCAATAAATTTTCGAAAAAGTGTAAAAAAAATAAAAAAAAAATAGGGCCCACCTAGCCTGGCGAGATGACAGCCTTTTAGCCTCTGACAGGTAAATCAAGTTCTTATGATCCGTAAGAATTAATACCAGGGTTATTGTGCCTTCCAAAAGATGTCAGCATTCTTTTAATGCCAGGATGATAGCCAACAATTCCCTATCACCAATTTCGTAATGGCTTTGGGCACTAGAAAGTTTCTTGGAAAAGAACCCAAGCAGTCTCAGGTTACCACCCTCTTTAGGGCGTTGGGAGAGAACTGCCCCTACCCCAACCTCAGAGGCATCGACCTCTAAAGTAAATGGCAGGGACGGATTAGGGTGGGATAGTATAGGAGCAGATGCAAATGCATTTTTGAGGGTTTCAAAGGCCTTCTCAGCTGCCTCAGACCATTGAGAGGGATTTGCGCCCTTATGCGTAAGGTCAGAGAGAGGTTTTACAATGGTAGAAAAGTTCTGAATAAACTTTCTGTAATAGTTGGCAAAGCCCAAGAACCGTTGGATAGCTTTTAACCCCTTGGGTTGTGGCCAATATAGGACTGCAGCCAACTTCTCTTGGTCCATGGCGATGCCATCCTTAGATATAACAAAACCCAAGAAGGGTACTTTGGAACAATGAAATTCGCATTTTTCTAATTTGCAGAACAATTTGTTCTTATGCAATCGAAGCAACACCTCAGAGACATCCTGGATGTGCTGAGTTAAATTAGCAGAGTGAATCAATATATCGTCAAGGTACACGACTACACAAGACTGTAACATATCGCGGAGGATATCATTGATGAACTCTTGAAATACAGCAGGTGCATTACGTAGTCCAAATGGCATAACTAGATATTCGTAGTGGCCCGACCTAGTATTGAACGCTGTTTTCCACTCACCTCCGGCCCTGATCCTTATAAGGTTGTAGGCGGCACGTAAATCGAGTTTCGTAAAAGTAGAGGAGCCTTTCAACCTATCAAATAACTCTGTGATGAGTGGAATGGGGTACGCATTTTTGGACATAAGCTTATTGAGTCCACGGTAGTCAATACATGGTCGTAATTCGCCACTTTTCTTTTTCACAAAAAAGAACCCTGCACCTGCCGGGGAGGATGATTTACGAATGATTCCCCATTCGAGGGCATCCTCAATATACTCCTCCATGGCCCTATTTTCGTCACAGGACAATGGGTACGTCCTACCCCTCGGTGGCACCACCCCCGGGGGCAAATCAATAGCGCAATCATAAGGTCTATGTTGCGGCAAAGTGCTAGCCTCACCTTTACTGAATACGTCGCTGAACTTGCTGTATTCAGCTGGCACAGAAGGAGAGGTACACATAATCTTGACTGGATGAGATAGACAGTGACCAGTGCAGTAATCAGACCAAGACTTAATCTCACATCTTTGCCAGTCAAACTGGGGATTGTGCAGCAACAACCAAGGGAACCCCAGAATGACCGCATGATGGGGTGAGTGTATAAATTGGAAACATACCTCCTCCTTGTGGAGGACCCCAATAGACATAGTGATGAGAGTAGTCTCCATGGTGATAAGAGCTGGTTCTAGAGGTCTGCCATCAATAGCCTCAATGGCTAGCGGAGTATCTCTTTTAGACAGAGGAATATTGTGTCTCTCAGCAAATGCCCGGTCCATGAAATAGCCTGCTGTGCCAGAATCTACCAGAGCTAGTACCTCCACAGCTTGGTCACCTAGGAAAAAACTCACCGGTATGGTGGGTTTCTTGGAACAGGGATCTGGGGACGATTGTACACCACCTAGGGCCTGTCACCCAAGGTACCCTAGGTGCGTGCGTTTCCCGGCCGTACCGGACATGTTCGTAGTAAGTGCCCATTTTTACCACAATATAGGCACAGCCCTTGTCTTTTGCGGTATGCCCGCTCCTCCTTAGAAAGCCTAGTGAACCCGATTTGCATAGGCTACGCTGTCTCGGGTACCTGGTCAGGAGGATTGGGAGGCGAGGGTGGGTTTAAAGACGTATCGTGCCCATAGGTTCTGGGACGTGCCCTTTTTGCCAGGCGCCTTTCGCGCATGCGGGTATCAATGAGAATCACATAATCTATATACTCATCCAAATTGGTGGGCACTTCCCTGGCCGCAATTTCATCTTTAATGGGGTCCGATAACCCTTGGGCAAAGGCTGCCAGCAATGCCTCATTATTCCAAGCGACCTCTGCTGCCAGTATCCGAAATTCTATAGCGTAATCGCCTACAGTACGATTGCCCATCTATATTTCCATAAATTTTTTGGCAGCAGAGGTGGCTCTCCCAGGCGTCTCAAATACTCTCCGAAACTGTCTGACAAATTTGTGGAAGTTCAGTGTACATGGTTTTGCCTGCTCCCATAAAGGATTAGCCCATGCCAGGGCTTTACCAGTTAATAGAGATATCATGAACCCCACCTTGCTACGGTCATTCGGAAAGGCATGAGGTGTTAATTCTAAGAATATCACTAGTTGGTTAATGAACCCTCTGCACAATGTGGGTTCGCCATCATATCTTAGCGGTAACGGCGCCGCCGCCATTAAACTTCTGGAAGGTGCCACCATTTGCTAAGTAGTGTTATCCGGTGTCATAACTGGGGGGACCACCGGACTTTGGTTAGATTTAACTAGGTGTACCGTACATTCTAGCAAGGTTTGCATGGCCAGTGCCAACTGGTCTAGACGTTGCTCGTGAACATCCATCCTCCAGTGGAGGTTCTGTGTATTACCGTCACCTTTCCCGTCTGAGGTCATGGCCCTTTCGTACTGTTATGGTTTTCTGACACTCAGACACTGGTATAGTAAAAAACACAGTTTCATTGAAATAAAAATGAATGAACAGCGCCCCTGGGGGCCAGGAATGGTAAAGGTGAGATACAGGCCCAAATGAGTATAGCAGAGTTAAACAGCTCAGACAAGCAAATATACAGGGTTAAATGTGGAGAAATAGATTGTTTAGTAAACTGATTGGCCAACACCCAGAAGTTGATATCAGTCTCTTGATGGTGCAGAGAAGGGTGTATTGTGTGACTGAACTAATCACTCTCAGATACCTTTGCACATGAATGCCCAGATTGACCGGCGAATGCCCAGGGCTGAGCCTATACCACCTTAGTGGAATAATCTGGAGTAAAGCCACTGGAAGAGTAAATGGACCAGAACCTGAATCACCCTCAATATTGTCACGGATATAACCCTGCGTATGCCAACGGGAGAAGAGCCGTACACACCCCTTGGGTGCCAGAGCGGAGCAATCACTGCACAAGCGATAATGAGCCAACGTAAATGGTGATACGGAAGATGGCTAACACATTGAGCACTCCGGTGTCCTGCAGAGCACATACAGCAAGAGCCAAACGGGCACCGGAGAGAACAACAGCTCTGCTAGTGCAAATAGGTAGGCAAGGTCGTAAAGGCACAGGCTCAATAAGTGTTAACAGGCTCAAACGGAATACACTGGCTTGGCAAGTGAAAGAGAACAGGCTCAGATATCGGAGGCAACCGGCACAGCAAGGGTTAATACAGGTTCGGTAAGGAGACTACAGCTCAGCAGTGCTATGGAACAGGCTCAGGCAACGGCCCAGTAGACTGAGAGAGGATTAGTCAGAGCAACACAAACACAGTTCAGAATGTCGCCAGCCGGCGACCAGGATTACACAGGAACTCAGGAACAAACACAGCGCAGGACTCCAACCGGAACCGGGTCAGTACTTGGAGCAGGAACGTCAGCCAGAGCCGGGTCAATCACAGAGCAGGAACGTCAGCCAGAGCCGGGTCAATCACGGAGCAGGAACGTCAGCCAGAGCCGGGTCAAACACGGAGCAGGAACGTCAGCCAGATCCGGGTCAATCACGGAGCAGGAACGTCAGCCAGAGCCAGGTCAATCATGGAGCAGGAACGTCAGCCAGAACCGGGTCAATCACGGAGCAGGAACAACAGAATGGTCAGACTAGCCGAGTCGGTACAGAGGAATGCAGAAATACAGCAACAAGGCGCAGCCTCAGGAACACCACGAAAGGGCAACTGACAAGTGCCCAAAACCCAGTATATAAAGGAACATCCTGGGCGGGCCAATCAGCTTCCTCCAATGCACAGGTAACACAGCAAAGATTGACAGGGAATCACGGGGACCGTGATACTGCCAGACTGTCCATCTGAATCTTCCTCAGAACCCTGGGGATGAGAGGGAATGGGGGGAAAGATGTAGGCCAGAAGAAAAGGCCACGGAATTGATAGGGCGTCCACAGCAAACGCCAGAGGATCCCTCCAGTGAGACTAAAACATCTGAACCTTCCTGTTGTCCCTGGTGGCCATCAGGACTATCCAAGGGAGACCCCACTTTTGCTCCAACAGGTTGAAAACTTCCGGGTGGAGCTTCCACTCTCCAGGGTCCACCATCTGGTGAATGAGGTAGTCTGCCAGGACATTTTCTACCCCTGGGATGTGCATAGCGGAAATGGCCAGGATGTGTTCTTCCTCCCAGGCTAAAATAGCCTTGAACTTGGACCTCGCGGAAGTGCTTCTTGATGTACGACATGGCCGTGGCATTGTCCAACTGGACGCGGACTGTACAACCCCTCAGTGGAGAGGACCAGTACACCAGAGCGTGATGAAGCTCCTTGAGCTCCAGGACATTGATGGGCTGAAGGGTCTCCCCCGCAGTCCATCTGCCCTGAACACCCAGGTGACCCAGAATCATCATCAGGGTCAAATTCTGAATGAAGAAAGGCTTCCCCTTCTCCAGGTTGGATCTGTCCAACCACCAAAGCAGATCCTGTCTCACCTCCTGAGGAAGAAAGACAAGACAGTCCAGGACATCCAGATTCCCATGGCAAGCTTGGATGGTGAACCTCTGGAGCTCCCTGGTGTGAGCCATGGAGTATGGGACCGCCTCCATGCTGGACACCATGTGGCCTGCCAGAGACATGAACTTGCGCACTGGAGCTGAGGTCCAGCCAGGGTCCTGGAAACCCGATGCTTGATCTGTTGGACAGAATCCTCTGTCAAGAAAACCATCCCTTGGCAGGTGTTGAACCTGAGACCAACAAAAAACAGAATCTGAGAGGGAACTGGAACAGATATCTCCATATTCAGAATCCATCCGTGTTCAAGGAGAATATGAGCACAGCAGGTACAGGAGCTCTCTGGGCGGGGCCTTCATCAGAAGGTCATCCATGTAAGGAGTCACCTGAATCCCCTGGGTGTGCAGGTGGCAATCAATGCTCCTAAGACCCTTGCTAGCACCTGAGGAGCAGTGCAAGCGAACCTGAGGTACTTCTGACTGTCCGGATGAATTGCAACGTGCAGGTAGGCGTCCTGCAGTTCTTGAGAGGCCTGAAGTTCTCCCGGACACACAGCTTCGATGACAGAGCTCAAAGAATCCATCTTGAAGTGTCAAAAAAGAAAAAAGTATAGAAAGCTACCTATAAGGCACTCGCTAATTTCCCATCTATTTAGCCTGGTTCAAACAGTAATTTCATTTCACCCCATAAGCAAACCTAAATCAACCTGTTAGAAATAAAAAATAACTTTTAATCATTCCAGATTTAAAATCCCAAAATAACATGAAAATCATTAAGCAGAAAAAGAAAAATAAAGAAAGAAAATATAAAAAGTCCCTAAAGACCAATACTAATTCCTCATTCCCACATAGCGATTGTGAGTTACTCAAATAGAGAGAGGGAAAAGAAGGGCGGGGGAGATAAATGAATCAAGGGCAAGTCACTTCACAAATGTGTATTAACTCTCATTGCTAAAGATTCATCCAATCAGGAACTTAATCCATAATACATACATGTTGATTATTAAATGGGTGGGATTTAATTTTCAACACGTAAGTATTGTGGATTAAGTTCCTGAGTGAGCGCCTTATAGATAGTTTTCTTTCCTTTTTTCTTTCTTGAGATTATCTTTACTGCTTGGCACCCTCACCTCTTTAGTGAATTTTGGAGGTGTTTTTTCTGTATTAGATGAGATTGCCAGTTGAGTGGTGCAGTGATTTTTTCCCTACATTCTTTTTGTTATTTATCCATCTGGAAGTGAGGTCCAAAATGGGGTGACAGCCACCGTCCCTCTTGGGGACCACAAAGAGATTTGAATAAAAACCTAAACCTCTCTCTTGAGGAGGAGGAGGAACCGGAGCCAGGAATCCCTTGTACAAGAGAGCCTGCTCCATCTCATTGAAAAGACGCAGCTTTTCCTGGCCAAGCGGAGTTCTTGAATGGAAGAAACTGAAGGGAGGCAGGGATGTGAAAGAAATCCTGTAGCCTTCTGAGACCATCTGCAAAACCCACTGATCCACAACAGAGCCTGCCCAGATGTCTGAAAAATGTTGCAGGCACCCAACGGGTGGTGGGGACCAGGATCCAGTGAGTCATGCAGAAGGAGGTTTGGTGGATTTGGGTTTGGTGGAGGGTGTTTTGACCGCCACTGCTGCCTGGGATTGTTGGTGGAGAGTGGAATGCTGGCCTAAGACCTACTTGTATTCGGCCTTTGTGCTTCACTTTGGCAGGGATGAAAAACACTCTGCGTCCTCACCAGGTTAGGGCGTTTGGAGACCTGAGGAAACAGTGTGCTCTTGCCCCCAGTGGCTTCACTGATAATTTGCTTCAGTTCAGGGCCATAAAGAGATGTGCCCTGAAAGGGAAGAGATATCAGTGACTTTCTAGATGAAGGGTCAGCAGACCAAATCTTGAGCCACAAAGTGCGTCTGGCAGAACAGAGAAGGCAGAAGCCTTTTGTTGCAAGTTTGACAGCATCAAAAAGAGAGTCAGTTCCATAAGTTTGAGCCTCAGACATGTTGGCCAAGAGGGCCAAAAGATCCTTCTTTGGGGCACCCTTACAGATACCCTCAGTAAGTTGTTCACCCCAAATAGCAAAGACTCTAGTAATCCAGACAGAAGCCAAGGTAGGCCTCAAGGCAGCACCTATGGTTGCAAAGAGAGACTTCAGATTAGCCTCCAGCTTTCTAGCAGACATTTATTTGAGAGTCATGGCATCAGCCAGGGGTAGAGCAGTAGATGAAGAAAGACTAGAAATAAGGGGATCAACCTGAGGAGGTGTAGCCCACTGAGCCAAATCTGCATCAGAAAAGGGATACAGCTTAGAAAAATCTGTAAGAGAAAGAAAGGCACCTGTCAGACGGTTTTCACTCATCTAAGATAACCTGATCCAGAGTGGGATTAGGTTGAAACACAATGAGGGACTCCTTGCATCTTTGAAAAATATCAGATGAAGTTTGGCTCTCAGCAGGGTTAATAGGAACCTGCAGGGTAGATAAAACTGCCTTAATGAGACCCTCAGCAGAGGGCGCAGGGTCAGCTTCAAAGGGGTCACCATTAGCATAGGAAGAAGCCCCTTCCTCGCACTCCTCTTCCTCTATAGGGAATCGTCGTCAGAAGTGTCTGAAAGGTCTGGAATGACAGGGGCCCTAGGGACCACAAACCTGAACAATGTGGGGGGCTTCCAGGACTGGAGAACCCCTTGGCAGGTGAATGGTTAACCTGAGTAGGGGAGTAATGAGACACAAGCCTCTGGGTAGGAAACTCCGCAAAGTGAGAAAGAAAATGGTGACCAAATCACAGCCAATCAGAGAAAAGCCAGAGAAACGGGCATTCTGGGAATTGTCGTTCTCTCTCTTTAATGTTACACAGCAATGACTGAACCCAAACTAGCGGGGGCCCCCAAGACACTGGTGATATGAACCGGATTGTAGTGCAAGGAGACAAGAAGAATGAGCCCTATCTCAAATCTGTAAGTGAAATGGTTGCAGAGATATGTTCCAAATCATCTGTCCCATAGAAGTCAAAGACGCAAGTGTGGCTGCTCTTAAAGACCCAGAAGTCAGAAAAATTCAGATTCAGTTAAAGTGAATAAAAGTATCCAAACACATAACAGAACATGTAGAGATAAATAAAAATGTATAATTCCCACAGGAAAAGTGAAAATAAGCCCCAAAACCTGTTGAAAACAGCAGGGAAGGGGTTAAATACCAAAAAAGCAGCCAACTACGCTCCAATGACCCAGGGATTAAACAATTAGAATACCCAATAGGAGTGCAGGAGTTATAAGGAACTCCAATTAGAAACCTGTAAGGAGGGGAACAGTGGGGCAAGTGGACCATGGCATTCAAAGAAAGGGTGGATCACTTTTTTTTGCTGGACTTCTCTCTTCAGATTACCATTGTAATGAAAGCAGCTTCAGAGAAACCCCTTCAGGAGAGAGAGATTGCAATATTCTCTCCCAGGGCTGCAAAGGGTCCACAACAGCATCTGCCAACTGGGCAATCCTCCAGGGGCAGCAACTACACCCCATTTCTAGCAAAAGTTACCAAAGTACTAAAATCTAAGAAATGCTAACAATTTGGCCTTCCCTCCTGGCTATCCTAGTGGTGCCTTCCATAGACTGCTCTTGGATGAAGTGCACTTGCACAGGCTACGCGATGATGTATGGGATGGTGGGCTCATACCCCTACCAGTGCTGTTGGGATACCGGCCTTGTCATCGATCCGTGCCCTATTTCTATTTCCAATTGCATCACTTTGTTCAGTCGCTACCAAATTACCCTCTGCAGTCCTCCTCTAGGACCCCTTTGGAAGACCTTTGTCTATCGACTGACCAGCAGCGGGATTGGTCTCTACTCTACACAAGCTCCTGCTTTCCCTCTTACACTCCTCTAAGCTGCACTTTATCAGATCTTAGCAGGCGGATTGTAATGCAGTGTTGTCAGACCAGCAGCAGTCCAAGATTTCCCTCTTGGCTCACAAATGTTCCATGTCCTCCGGAATTCAGGAGAACGCGTATAAGATCTTGACCAGATTGTATAGAGTAACTGCTCTTTTACACCGGCTTTACCCGGCAGTGCTAGATACCTGTTGGCGATGCAAGCTCCAGCGAGGGGACCTTCTATATATGTGGTGGTCTTGTCCTAAATTACACTCCTTTTGGCAAGCTGTGGTTGACACGATAAGGGAGATAGCTGACCCCGTGATTCCTGTGGACCCGATGACTCTTACTACACCACACGGCTCACCCTATACACAAATACACTCACTCACTGTACACTTACTCAATGCTGATAAGGTGGTTATTCCCAGATACTGGAAACAAACACTCTCCCACCTATAAGGATTGGATAGCCTCCGTTGAATCAGTACGTTCAGCGGAGGATTTAATTCTCACGGCTGAGGGTAAGGAGCTGATACATGCCACTGTTTCACTGGGATGAGTTCCTGGGAGGCCTCCTTTTGCCAGGGGCTGGAGCAGGATCAGCATTGAGTAAATACATACTATTGTCTCTTGATACCCAACTGAAATCTTGCTCTTTTACTTTTTTCTTCCCTCTCTCCATCTGGCTCACCTTCCTGGCTGCCTCACTCATGCCAGAAGGCTGGATACATGTACCCCTTGGGTGTTGCCCACTACACGGGGTGACTTATGTTGTGATTCTGAGCCTCTACTAGCTTTAGGCTTATGCTCTGCTGCAATTTATTGTCATTATGGGTGATGCCTCTCCTTTTCTGTTTCTTTCATTGTTTTATTTATGTACTCTGTTATACAACTTTAAAATCAATAAAGAAATATTAAATAAATTAAAAAAAAAACTAAGCAGAACTGTTTTCAGCCAACTATCCAGGATATTGGACCAAGTCCATCTGGGGTGGGGCTAGTGGGGTACCTTGATGGGGAGGAAGGGGAGGCTCCACCGTGCACTTTTTCTAGAATTGTTTCAGCCCACTGGGAGGACCTGTCACCTCCCCGTGGTACCTGTGAGTTATATTGGACAACAGAGAAAAAAAAATAAGCTAAAACTAAGCAGAGATGTTCCTAGCCTGCTCTCTCTGGTGGAATATGTCAAAACTGGGTGAGCGGGGCTAGGATAGCCTGATAAGGAGAAGGGACGGGTCCACCTCTAAGACCTTGTCTTTGAAATGTTCCAGCCTACTAGGAAGGATGACTCCTCCCCACGGTACCTGTGTGTCATATTAGATGATAGAGAAATTAAGGTCAGACTTACATGCCACTTTCCAGGAGCAGTTATAAACCCCTCCTTACATAGAGGCAACACACGAGCTTTGTATGAATCTTGCGGCAGTGTAAAGATGGTGATTAAGTCTTTGAAGATTAAGAGAGGAACCCATTTGCATTTATTACTGAAGCTTGATAAGAGGTAGACAAAAAAGTTAGCATTACTGTCTAATTCCATTGTGAATTATTAAGTGTTGCTAATGTCCATCACACTTTATCACTTGTTTAGCCCTTTGAGTGCCAGTGGGGTATGCAGCACATTGCAAAGCAACGTTATTTGGTTTAAACAAAAAAGAAAACCATTCCCCTTTTCCCCCTAGTTAGGGCACTGGCTTATGAGATCAGTGGTTATCATGGCAGATCACTCACACAGAAATATGTCTCTTTATGGCTTGTTTTAATGCCTCCTGTGCATGGGCTGATCTTTAGTCACTGCAAATGAGGCATTATGACTATTCACACAGAAGGAAGTATCCCTGTGTGAGATACACACTGAGTGGGGGTGCTATGACAACAGTTGTCTGACCATGTAACGGTTTCTCAGCTGATGCCAGGTAATCTATCTTCTATATATATAAAAGAATAAGCCTCACTGCATAATTTATGGTATCCCACACACAGCACATAATTTATGTCTCCTTCGAAAAGAAACTCGCAATGAATAAAATATCTCATTACATAATTTATATCTCATTAGGAGACACAACTCCTATTGGGTGATTCAATGTGGACTTTACTGCTCCCATTGGGTGATTCATTCGGGGCATGTTTATCATACAGGGAGTTGGCCCGCCCACCACTATCCAATTGACAAAATAAAATATAGCTGCCACTTGCTCCTGAAGTAGGGGATATCAATAACTTATCCTGGTCCACACACACTCTCACTCAGGATCATGACCCCACAAACACACTGTTTCACCTCCCACAGATAATTGTAACCCTCCATACACTCTGTTTCACCTCCCACAGATAATTGTAACCCTCCATACACTCTGTTTCACCTCCCACAGATAACTGTAACCCTCCATACACTCTGTTTCACCTCCCACAGATAACTGTAACCCTCCATACACTCTGTTTCAGTACGAGGGTGTAATGTTTCCATAAAATACAAACTCAGGGATAGACTTAATAGCAACTCTTTTATTTAACTCTTCATCTCTTCAGTCACCTCACTAACTCTCTGTTTTCAACTGTCACTCCTCCACTTCCTGCTTCCCGCCCTTTCTCCTTAAAGGGAGAGAGATGCTTTGCTGTATGTTACAGAGGGCAAGTCTCAAACACCACTTTGTTCCCTCAGCATATTGCTATGTTGAGTCAACTGAAGAGCCACCGTGTGTTATATTGCTATGTTAGCTCAACTTAACCCTTTGAGTGCCAGAGGGGTACGCAACGCGTTGCATACCCCTCTGGCACTCAAAGGGTTAAGTAAGGAGGAGTTACTGCTCCCATTGGGTGATTCAATGGGGGAGTGATTTAAATCATGCAGGGAGTTGGCCTGCCCCTACTATCCAGCCCGCCCACCACTAGCCAAGTGACTGAAAAAACAAAATGGCTGCCACTCGGTCCTACACATCAGACAAAAAACACACACTCTCACACACACACACACACTCAATCTCACACAAACACACACACTCTCTCACACACACACTCTCTCACACTCACACACACACACTCTCTTACTCTCACACACACTAACACACTCACTCACACACTCACACACAGACTCTCGCTCTCACTCACTCTCTCACTCACTCACACACTCACATACACACACACACACACAGACTCTCGCTCTCACTCTCTCACTCTCACACACACTCACAGACTCTTGCTCTCTCACTCTCGCTCTCTCTCTCTCTCACACACACACACACTCACACTCTCTCTCACTCACTCTCACACTCACTCACTGTCACTCTCACACTCACACACACACACACTCTTGCTCTCTTATACTCACACTCACACACACACTCACATACACAAACACACACACTCTCTCACTCTCGCTCTCTCACACTCTCTCGCTCTCACACACTCACTCTCACACACTCACACACAATCACTCTTGCTCTCTCACTCACACACTCACTCACTCACACACTCTCACTCACACTTTCACACTCTCGCTCTCTCTCGCTCTCACACACACTCACTCACACACACACTCACTCTCACACACACTCACCCTCACACACTCTCACACACACTCACCCTCACACACACACACACACTCTCACTCCCACACACACTCTCACACTCACACACTCTCACACACTCACACTCTCACATTCTCGCACTCACTCTCACACACTCACTCTCACACTCTCTCTCTCATACACTCACTCTAACTCACACACACTCTCTCTCATACACTCACTCTCACTCACACACTCTCTCTCACACTCACTCTCACACACATACACACACACACACACACTCTCACACACACTCTCACACACAAAGCAATGCGTTGCATACCCCTCTGGCACTCAAAGGGTTAAGTAAGGAGGAGTTACTGCTCCCATTGGGTGATTCAATGGGGGAGTGATTTAAATCATGCAGGGAGTTGGCCTGCCCCTACTATCCAGCCCGCCCACCACTAGCCAAGTGACTGAAAAAACAAAATGGCTGCCACTCGGTCCTACACATCAGACAAAAAACACACACACTCTCTCACACACACACACTCTCTCACACTCACACACACACTCTCACTCACACACACACTCACATACACTCACACACAGACTCTCGCTCTCACTCTCGCTCCCTCACTCTCACACACACTCACACTCTCGCTCTCTCACACACACACTCTCGCTCTCTCACTCACACACACACACTCTCTCACACACTCACTCTCTCACTCACTCTCGCTCTCACACTCTCTCTCTCTCACTCACACACTCACTCACACACACACTCACACTCTCTCTCTCTCACTCTCACACTCTCACTCACACACACACTCACACACTCTCACTCTCTCTCTCTCACTCTCACACACTCTCTCTCTCTCTCACTCTCTCTCACTCTCACACACACTCTCTCTCTCTCTCACACACTCACACTCTCACTCACTCTCACACTCACACACTCACTCTCACACTCACTCACTCACACTCACACACACACTTTCGCTCTCTCATACACACACTCTTACACACACACACACTATCGCTCTCTCACACTCACACACACTATCGCTCTCTCACACTCACACACACACTCTCTCACACACACACAAACACACACACTCTCTCACTCTCGCTCTCACACACTCTCGCTCTCACACTCTCACACACTCTCTCTCACTCACTCACACACTCACTCGCTCTCGCACACACTCTCTCACTCACACACTCACTCACACACACTCTCACACACTCACTCACACACTCTCACACTCACACACACTCACACTCTCTCTCTCGCTCTCACTCTCGCACACTCACTCTCACACACTCACTCTCACACACACTGTCATACACTCACTCTCTCACACACGTTCTCTCTCACATTCACACACACACTCACTCTCACACACTCACTCACACACACACACACTCTCTCTCATACTCACACACACACACACACACTCACACTCTCACTCACACTCACTCACACACTCACTCGCTCTCACTCACTCTCACTCTCACACACTCACTCACACTCTCACACACTCACTCTCACACACACTCACACTCTCACTCACACTCTCACTCACTCTCTCGCTCTCTCTCGCACTCACTCTCACACACTCACTCTCACACACACACTCACTCTCACACACACTCTCTCTCATACACTCACTCTCACTCACACACACTCTCTCTCACATTCACACACACACTCACTCTCACACACTCTCTCACACACACACACACTCTCTCTCATACTCACACACTCTCACACACTCACTCTCACACACTCACTCACACACTCACACTCTCACACACTCACTCACACACTCACTCACACACACACTCACTCTCACACACACTTTTTAAACTTAATATATTTATTTTAAATGTGAATAAAGATATAAAATTAAATGCATGAAATAAATGCATAAAAAAGAGTACAGAGAAATAAGAAAATCAGTAAAAATGAAGAACAAATCAAGTTTTCAACAGCAATTTACATGAATTACCATACCGACTTTCTATCCAAGGAGACCAAGTAAGAAGAAATTTATCATAAAGACATAACTCAATAGAGGAATAAAATTCATTAAGACAAATAGAGTTGATCTTTTCAAGAATGGAGTTCTAAGGAATTTCTAATTTCTTCCACTGAGAAGCAATGCATAGGCTTGTTCTTGAGCAAATCCGAAGAATTAATTTATCCTCATATTTGTTAATACCATTAATCCTTATTCCCAACAGAGCCTGACCGATATTTAACACAATATTTTTATGAAGGATTTCAGAAAGTAAGATATTAATTTATTCCATATTAGTTTTACTTTATCACATTCCCACCAAATATGAGAAAAGGACCCCTTTTCATGACATTCTCTAAAACATTTGTCAATGGCAGTATCATACATTAGGGTCAATTTACTGGGTACCAGATAAGTAAGATGAAACATTGTTGTTCAATCGAGTTTAAATTAATGCTACTTTTATGAATTCTTCTCCATAGTTCGAACCAATCAAATTCATCTAGTGTATCTCCCAACATAATTTCCCATTTAAATTGGCAATACAACTTTTCATTACTACATAAAAGGATCTTGTATAATGGAGAAATGGAGTTTAGGGAAGGATTCCAACTTCTAAAAAAAGATTCAAATTTAGTTAAGTTATCACTTCTAGATGAACCCAAATAATCCTGAATTTTATTTGATATCTCAGTAAAGATCATCTTCTGATCTGGATCCCTTTGAAAAAGGTCTTTAATGAAATCCCAGCTAATTACATTATCTCGGAAAAATAGGTCATTCAATATTGCAAAATGATGATCGTATAAATTATTAATGAATTGAGAATGTTTCAGGTCCCAACAAAATAGAGGAGATAGAATTGGAAGCATTTTAGATTTTTCATTTGTTAATTGTAATGAGAACTTATTTCTCTCCCAAATCTTAAAATCAGCTTGAGTACACTCTAAAGAATTGGATATTCTCCCTCTAAATTTATTACCAGAAGTCCATAAGTATGATAAAGCATCTTGTTTTACAAAAAATTCAGATTCCAAACTAATCCAATTCGGAACTAACCAAGGGCATTCAAAATTATGGCAAAAGGATAATAAATGTGAGAGTCTAGAAGGTAAGTAATATTTATAGAAATTTGGAACTAAAAGTCCACCATAAGATATGTCCCTATATAGTATCTCCCTTTTAATACAGGAGTGTTTATCGTTCCAAATAAAACGGAAGATATCATTTTGAATTCCTAAAAAATAAATTTTGTTAATGAAAATAGGAAGAGAGCAGAATAAGTATAACAGTTTGGGAAGAATGACCATCTTAAAACAGAGTAACATAGTAGATAAGGCTGAAAAAAGACATGCGTCCATCAAGTCCAGCCCATGCCAATAACACTCCTGTTGATCCAGAGGAAGGCAACAAAAAAGCCCTCTGGAGCAATTTCCAGTGTAGTTGTGTGTGTGTGTCAAATAGTTCCCCGGCTCAATATCCTATTTGCTTTGACGCCATCTGTCATAACTGTCAATATTGTTCTGTGCTAGATAGGCATCCATTGCTTTTTTGAATGCAGTTACATTATCTGCAAGCACAACATCCCGAGGCAAAGAATTCCATAGCCTTACCGCCCTTACTGTAAAGAATCCCTGCCTGTGTTTTAATTAATGGCATTAATTTTACCTAATAAAGAAAGAGGAAGATGTTTCCATAAATCAAGAGTTTTTTTAATAGTTAGAAAACAAGGAGTGAAATTAAATGAAAAGGTTTTAGAGCGGATCCTTGGAATTTTAACACCCAGGTAAGTAATAAAGTCATCTTTCCATTTAAAATTAAAAATTTTTTGAATAATTTTCTTTGTTTTAAGATTTAAAGAAAGATCCATTAATTCAGATTTATTCTGATTAATGATCAAGCCGGAAAATTTACTGAAATCGGAGAGTTTTGACCAAAGAGCATTGATGGAAATTTCAGCATTTGAAATAAAAAGGAGGATATCATCAGCATAAAGGTTTAATTTGCTGGAAAAATTTGTTTGTCCAATACTTTTTATTTTCTGATCTTCCCTAATAGACAAGACAAAAGGCTCCATACATAAAGCAAAAATCATGGGAGATAGAAAAAGGCACTAAACAGGGATGTCCCCTATCTGTATCTCCTCAGACTCAACTTCCATTATTCTTAAAAGACTAAGGGCTAGATTTAATGGAAGCCGTTAAACCAGACTCTAAGTGAAAAAGGCACATCGCTCGCAAATAAAATATGAGTTACGGCAGATTCAATAGATACTCTACGAGAATAGCTATCGAGCGTAGGCACACACAAAACACGTAACACAAAACCCGTTGTCGCTCATGTTAATGCACAACAGGCGGCCAAATCACACAATAACATTGCTCAAAACAACATGTAACATAACGGCTGCCGTTGTCTAGAAACCATGATTGATGCAAAAACAAATTCAAACACACAGCCAATCACAAAGCCCCAATGTATCAAAAAACTTCAAATACACCTATATATACCCAAAAATAACCGTCACACACTGTCTGTTATCGAGTTCTTCAGAGCCAGATATCAGGACCCAGGAGCGGAGGATAGTGATTAGAGAGAGGGAGACAGGAGCGTTCATTGGAGGTAGAAGGAGATTTTAGAGTTTGGAGAGAGGTGCACTAAATATACACATATCACACTTTTGCACATATTACATACACACATACAAACACATACACAGACATACACATAGTCCTTTTATTTTATAACAACACCTTACACATTTTACTTTTTATTTTGACAGTGTGAATCTGTGAGTGAAAGTGTGTGACAGAGAGTGAGTGGATTAAGTGTGTCTGTGTGTCTGCATATCTGGAACCAGATATGCAGCCAGGTAAACGCAGTGGCTCCATGCAGGCGGGATGTTGAGTCCATCAAAAAGAGATGGGGTGACTGCCGGAGGGTGGTCAAAAACAAGATGACCGAGCTTGCCAAGCATGCCCGAGGCACTGGAGGTGGACCAGCCGTCCCTATCACCTTCTGCGGCTGGGAGGAGATGGTGCGGCAGACCATGTCTCCGACCCTGATCGGGGGGGTTGTTGGAGGAACTGACACTGGGGATGAGAGGAGCCTCCACACTACCGGTAAGTGCAACACTACAGAACAACACACTACAGCAACCAACACCAGCTGCACACACAGTCACACCTCAACACATGTCCATCACTCAGCCATACAACTGCACCAACACAGCACTCTGAGGGTTAAAAAAAGGACACAACACCAGGACAAATGGCAAGGTCCAACTTGGGACAAACCTATCAAAGTCCTGCTTCAACCCTCCTGTCGCTATGCTCATCACACACAATACACAAACTGTTATGTTCAAAATGTCGTCTGTTAAATATCATCACTGTTCACACACAGTGTCACCCATATCCCCACAGGGAAGTCAGCACCTAACCCCTTGAGTGCTAGAGGGATCATCAATGCATCGATCAACAATGCGTTGGCAACCCCTCTGGGACTCAAAGGGTTAACCAGACAACAAACAAGTCAATAGGCCAACGACCACATGCTACACAGGGGACATTCACTAAGCGGTGACAAAGAGATGGTGGACAAAAAGTAACCCTCACTTCACCAATACCAGTGTTAGTCCATGGAGAATATGCAAAAACAAGAATCAAGTTTATAAGGTCCCATTGTACAGACTCCATGGAAAACACTGGAAATGGGGAAAGGAGATCACTGGAGAAGTCACCATCATGTTCACTTCATCAGTTCAACATCACCGCTTACAGAATCACAAAAAGGGTGGATCAGGTGACACATCACAGTGTCCCAGAGAATAAATGCTTGTATGTGCAACACACAGGCCGAAAACTATTCCACAGAATTAAAGCTAGAAAAAGTAGGCATTGGTGTTGTGGCTGCAATCATTTACTCTGACTTGAAATGACATATCCCATATCTGATTCCCACATGGATCCACAGGGGTGCTGATGCCATGGATGGATGGTACACCAGCCACTCTTTGCAGGATACACATGGGAAACAAATAGCAAACATTGTACCTTGGTCACCAACAGGCCATGACTGATGGATATCTAGGACTGAGTACAGTTGCCTCACACAGAAGGATGGATGGGCTCATACACAGAGAAAAACAGGCCTCAATCAAAGATATCCCTCACTACTGGCTGGATTGTTGCCCTTAGGATTCAAATGTTACTAAATATGTTCCAACACGATGTGAACATAGGGATCAGTTCACTGGATGTGATTGCCTTACTGGCCAGATATGTGCACCCATCACAAATCAACCTACATTGCTACCATCCAAATACACATACATAGTATATCACACTCTACGTAGATAGGATATACGAGGTATGTTCATATCCATCATATCAATCCAATGTATTGTTGGATGGGTGCACATATATAGCCAGTAAGGCAATCACACCTACTGAACTGCTCTCTGGCTTCACATCTTGGAAGGATATTACTGTATCCATATGAAGGGTACATATCCACATACATATATGACCATTTCTACTTGTGTGTGAGACTGTAATGGGATAGCAATGGGTAATGTCATCATGATGTCATATCATTGCCATCGTTAAAAGATGTGTCTCGATGTAAGTCCCATCCCTCCAACACTCATGGTTATACAGATATTGCTCTATGTGACAGGTGGAGATATCTGTCATTTGACCACACGGAGGCTCTTCAGCAGAGCCAGAGTCGCAACATTTTGAGATAAATACCTCTTTGGAATGGTCCACAGATTGTGCTTGAAAACCATGCACACTCTGTACACCATTCCAATTAAGTATTGTTCTCTAAATGGGGCGATTTGGGCTTTGCTGAAAAGCCCTCGTGTGGACAAATGACTGAAATCTACATCTGTCACATAGAGCAATATCTGAACAACCATGAGGGTAGGAGGGATAGGACTAACAGCGAACAACATCTGTTTTCACAATATCTACAATCTGACATCAAGGTGGACTTAACCTTTGCCATCCCCCTGGAGGGATAGCCATCCCTACAAGTTGTGAAGACAAATATATGTTGTTGGATCCCCCCCCCCCCCGCGAGTTAAACAATGTTATTCCTACTGCTGAAAGGTGTGTTGATTCAAAAGGTATCACAGCTCAGACATGGATATGTCAGGGGCAATATCCCAGTGGCCTGAAATTGTACAGTGGTGCTGTTACTACACTATCATATGGACAGCTCTGGTACAGGGACCAGATATCTACATGGGAGGGTGTTGCAACAGCCCCACTGTACTATTTTGGGCCACTGTGATACTGCACCTCAAAATGAAACCTTCACCCGTAATAACTCAAACAACACCTTTCAGCAGTGGGAGTACCTTTGTTTACCCAGGGGGATTAACCCAAACACATATATATTTTGTCACCACATATCAGAGTATAACTGTCTCCACAAACATATGGCTAAGGTTACTAATCACAACATCTTATTTCTCCACACAGCTTAAGGCCCTCAAGCCCAGCGGGAGACAGTGGAGGAGGCAATGTCACCCCCCAGTGAGGAGTACATAGAGGAGGGGACCAGCCGGTGGTCACCATACCCACCCTTACAAGCTGGACCACCGCGGGCTGCACCCTTACAAGCTGGACCACCACAGGCTGCACCCCTTCAAACTGCACTTCCCCAATACAGTGGCTGGATGCCATAGGAGGAGAGGTGGACCTATCCAGCCACCTCCACCAGCTACTACCCTCCATCAGCAGCACGATCACCGCCAGGGAGGCAATGGCTGCCAGGGACTGTGGCCACCACCCAATATGGGCCATATGCCTCCCACATCAACCCACCCTCCTGGATGGCTCCACAGCATGCCCCAACTTATGATCCCAGGTGGGGTCCCAGCACCTACCATTGGCCACCATATGACCCTTGGCCACTGGACTACCCACAGCTGGGCCTGATAGGTGAGCCCCAGCGCCCCCTATCCAGGGACATATTCACACCTCCACCAGCACACACATCATTGGGCAGCTCGGGATCACTTGATGTGGTGGGCATATGCCCATCATCTGCACCAGCCACTCCAACAGCTGTCACAGCAGCCACAGCACCTCCAGCAGCAGCAGAGAAAACAGCAGCTCCAGCAGCAGCAGCAGAGGAAACAGCACCCTCGGCAGCAGAGGAAACAGCAGCACCAGTGATACCGGGCACATCCACCTCAAGCACTGCACGCCTCACAGGGATGGAGGCAGAGTGTATGGCCCTGCAGAGGAGACTACTCCGGTCGAGCAGAAGTACTGACAGCAACATCACAAGAAGCAGGAGGCAATCCAGGAGGAACATTGCCCAGTTGGAGACCAGGATCCAAGCCCTGGAGTCGGAGGTGGCCAGGGGGAACACACTACTCCAGCAGCTCAGGACTGGTCGCATGGACGTGTTAACACAGGTCCTTGTGGAGTTGAGGGAGATAAACCACAGGGAGAACCTGAGGATGGAGAGGGAGAACTTGCGTTCCACTGAGGGGTCTACTGCAACCACCACCCCCTCCAGTGTTACCCCTGAAGCCACACCTAGGGGGAAGAGGGTTACCAGTAGTTCAACAAGGGCATCCACCTCTGGCACCCAGGCTAAGGCCCCCCACCGAAAAAGGAAAAAATGAAAGGCCCAACCCTGTCAACTTTCCCCTCAATAAAAAAAAACTTTTTTTTGGATTCCTGTCTGATCTGTTGTGTCTTCAGTTATGGATTGGGTGGCAGGGTTGTCTCCAATGCATTGCCATACAATGCAGTGAACACAACCTCTGCCTGGGTGAGATGTTAGCGGGATGCTACAACATGGGTTCACACACACACACACACACACACACACACACACACACACACACACACACACACACACACACACACACACACACACACACCGTTGTACAAATGCAACTTGAAATACATCCCTGGAGCCATATTACACCACTGTGTTATATGGCGATGTTGTGTGTTGAACTTGAACAACAAAACATACCCCTTAGCACAACAAAAAGTACAACATTGAACATTCGTCTACATGATATGTTGTGTTTAACCCTTTGAGTGCCAGAGTGGTAGGCAACGCATTGTAAATAAATGTGTTGGGGACCACTCTTGCACTCAGTGGGTTAATGGGATAACCAAACAAACAGCTATGTGACGTAGCGGGGACATAACAAGCAGGACAGATAAATGGGACATGTATCAATATTGTTTGGGATTCAAACACTCATTGTGCAACTGACTTACTGGGAAGCCAATGTTTTTAACCTAGGATTTCAATGTGTAGCACACACATTGATATCCTGGGGTGAGCATTGGGGTCTCCAGTAAGTTAAGTTGCTGTTTCCCTAAGGGTGTAACAGACTTCACCAGTGATAACACATGTCCACTTAGACTGGTTGTTCGTTGATGTAGCCCATGTACTGAGATATGTCAAAGTGGAGCAATATCTCAGAACATTGATTATACTGAGCAATACAGATACTGTGGACAGGAATTCACTGTGGAAGTATGTCCCCTGTATCACCTCTTTATCACTCCCACAACACATTAGTGTATCACTGCCACCATCATCTGTTTGCATGGATACATCACAGAGTCCACTCACTGGCAAACAAGTGGTGGACTCCTGTGATGTGGGTGATGCCTTTCCATGTATGGGGGATACTCTATCCTGGGTGCGGTTACGCATTGACAAATGTGTTCTCAAATATATCCTCATACAGACACAGATAGAATGGTGATGGTTCATCTTTATTGTGTCTCAAAGTACATTAGAAAGTACATGTGTTTTCTGTGTGTATTGCCTATATGCATTGAACACTTGTATGAGAACACTAAATGTACTTTGAAACTAAATTGTACTACTTCAGTAACACTGCTGCCTTGCTCATGTGTTGTCCACAAGGTTCAACAACTCTGTAGCTGAGCATCCTAACTGTACAGGTTATAACACTCGAGAATTAGTGTTTTCTGTGTCTATATGAGAATGTTCCAGTACAGGTTTGTGTGAACCTCAGGTCAAACATTGCATCACCAGAAACAGCAAGGGGTGATCTTCATGAAGGTGTTGTCAAGACATCAATCCAGTCACATGGAAGATCTTCAGTTCAAGGATGGATCATGTTATGGATGCCTGTGGGACAAGAGGACAGGATTTGGAGCAGTAGGCCTGAACTGATCATCAAGCAACAACAATTTAGTCTTTTTAATCCCCTCAATTTTCACAATTACAGGTGAGTACACAAACCATTGCTTGACAATGTGTTGTGTACTCATCTGTAACCAATTATGTGGAGAACTAAGGACATGTGCACCAGCCCTATGGATATGTGCTCCTGACATGTATACACATTAACAAGTTTTCTGAGAGCTCCATGGAAGTAATGACATTGTGCTGCCACTGTGAAAGTGACAGTGGCAGCCCAATGTAATTTGTTCCATGGAACTATTAGGACATATTTGTTGATGTGTGTATTCATGTCGGGGGCACACATGTCTGCACACTGACAGGTCAGCATGGAGTCCCTGGTAATCTGATCTATGTTTCATGACCTCTACATTGTGTGACAATACCACTGTACATCTACCCCTCTGCTGCTCTTCTCAGCCCTAGCACAGTACAGGTCCCATATTGAGTCCAATAGCCCTTTAACCCCTGATGTGCCTGAGTATTATCTAATGCATAGCCCTGGATAATACTCTTTCGCTACTGGGCTAGCATGGTTGCTCAGGCTACGATCATGGCATATTCAGTTAGTGGCTGTCAATCAAACCCTGTAAGGTGATGAACATGGGTTATATGTTGTACCTTGTTTCTCCTGGGGGTGTGCGTGATATCCTTGGGGTCTGTATGTCAACGTGGAGAGTGAAATGGAGGATGGTTTTTGAATCCACACACACAATTTGCCATGTCCATGGTATGGTTGATGTTTGGGGCCATGCTGCTGCCAGTGCAGTGCTGTGTCAATGTTCCTGTGGGGTGAGACAGAACATACTGTGCAGTGTGGTTAGTGTCACAGGACTGATGGGGGACTTGCATGGATTGTTTGCATGCCTGTGTTATACTCACAGGTGAAGTGTTCCCGTGATGAGCCGGTCTCTGATCTGTGCCCCTCTCAAGGTCTCCTCCACATCCCCGATGTAAATGGCCACTTCATGTATGGGGGGGTCCTGGATGTGATCCAGCAGCCTGGTGTCCACTGCAATGTTGTGCAGTATTGCGCACGCCACAATTATGTCGCACACCTTAGCAGGTGCATACTACAGTGCTCCCCCAGAGTGGTCCAGACATCTGAATCTTGACTTGAGGAGCCCAAAGGTCCGCTCAATAGCATTCCTCGTTCTGGCATGAGCCTGGTTGTACCTTTCCTGGGCATGTGTTTGGGGATTGGCCACAGCGGTCAGTAGCCAGGACTTGCATCCATAGCCAGCATCACCTGTGTAATGTGAGTGACATGGTGAGACAGGGAGCACATGTTGCGTGAATGATGTTTTGTGTGGTGGACGTACTAGCTGTGGGTCAGGTGCCTGCTGAGCAGCGTTGTGTGTACGCCTGTGTATGTGGTGTGATTTTGTATTGTAAAACCCACCCAAAAGCCATCACCCTGTAAAGGTTCCATTCTCAAAATCTCTGTGGACTGAGGAGTTTTGGAGAATGTATGCATCATGTGAGCTGCCAGGATACTTTGCACAGACATTCATTATCCTCATGTTGCTGTCACACACCATCTGCACGTTGATGGAGTGGAAGTTCTTCCTGTTGATGAATAGCTGTGCGTCACGTGCTGGGGCCTTAATCCAGACATGGGTGCAATCTATAGCACCCATGACCCTGGGCATGCCTCCCCTTGCGTAAAAGGCCTGCTTGATGTGTAACCAGTCCATGTCGGTGGTGGGAAAATGCATATAGGTACTGGCCTTGCTTTTGAGGGCTGGCAGGACCTGGGCCAGCACCCTGGAGAATGTGGCCTGTGACATGCCAGATGCGTAACCCTCAGTGGACTGGAAGCCCCCACTCGCCATGAAGTGTATGACACACAGTAGTTTCTGCAGGCCAGGTAGGGCATGGTTGTGGATGTAGATGGGATCCACCTGACCTTTCATGACCTCATACAGGCCAATGATGCTGTCAGGCCTCAACCTGTAGAGATCAATGACCTCATCATCAGTCATTCCAAAGAGGGTGACCCTTGGGCGGTATACCCTGGGCCTTGGTGGTCATCTACACATCCTCTGCTGCTGTGGAGCATCCTGTTGCTGCAGCTGTACATCTGCAGGCAGGTGCTGCCCTCCAGGTGGGGATGGACTCCTGTGTGGCTGCTGAGCCAGAGCCTCCTCACTTGCAACAGGTGAAGGCTGTTGATCAGGCGTGCCTGGAGGTTGCTGATGTTCCCTAGCTCTCTCCCTTGCACGCCTTCTCCGCAGTCTTCGCAACAATATGTAACCCAACATACTGTTTGCTCTATCTCTCCCTCCCTGAGTGGAAAACAAGCCACAAGTGAGTGTGGTGAGTTGTCCCTTTAAGTACTTGATAGGGCGTTGTGTAGGTGTGTAGGTGATGAGGTGAGTGCTGACCAATGGAGAGTTGTTTTTGTCCAGGTAAGTATTTGCAGGTGTGTGTGTGTGTGTGTGTGTGTTATAAGATGTGGTGTGTTGTGCTTGTTATGTGTCTGCCATTTGCGGGTGTGCAGGCCACGTGTTGATGTTGCACAGGTGAGCTTATATTTGCAGGTATCCGCTTTGTATGATAACCCCCATTATTCCGTGTCATGTTGTGTTGTTTTTGTGGGTGTTGCTTGTTGTTGTGGTGTTACTTGTTGTTGTGTGTGAGAGTGATTTGTGTTGTGTGTCCATGTTTTTGCATTGTTTTGGCATCGCACGGGTTAATTTTTCCATTTACATGCTTGTGCGGTAAGCATTTTATGTATTTTCCTATGTAACGGGTGTTTTGTTTTGCCCGTTAAGTGTCTAACGTCTGAGACAAGTGGGTCTTAATTTTCTGCCGTTAACTGTGTCTTTTTTTCAGCCGTTACCAGTACCGCAAGCCTTTGAATGGCTCTGGGGTATGTTGTTCCATGCATCTGAATGCATGTAAGCGTATCGGCCGTTAGGATTCTGCAAATGCCTTTAGCTGTTCTTTAGACGGATATTTGAATTGGTACATGAAACTTAACGCACCCGTTAGTGATTTGTTTTACTAACGGCTGCCTTTAAATCGAGCCCTAAAAGAGTTATTATGAATGGCAGTTAAATATTGAGTGATCAATCCATAAACTCTAAAGTTTTCTAATATTTTTTTCATGTAAGTCCAATTTAAGGAATCAAAGGCTTTGGAGATGCCTAAGGATAATAGTAAGGCATTTTTAGATTTAAAGCGATTACAGATGTCTATAACATCAAAGGTTAGTCTAATACAGTTCCCAGTAGTTCTGCCAGGAGTAAAGCCACATTGCTCTACATGAATTAAAAAGGGAAGGAATTTACCCAGTCTATTAGCTAAAACTTTAGATAAAATCTTTAAATCCGTGTTTATTAGACACACACTCACACACACACACACTCACTCTCACACACACACACACACTTTTTTTTTTTTTTTTTTTTTTTTAAACTTCATATATTTATTTTGAATTGTAAAAAGGTACATAAGCAATTAAACAAGAAATAATAAATTCGGTAAAAATAAGTTAAATTATATAAATTATAATAATAATAATAAATTCAATAAAAATAACAAGTAAAATTATATAAGTAAGTGTACAAAGAAGAGAAATAAGTATAAATTCAATATTATGTTTGTAAGAGGAGTTTACAGGGATAACCAAGATGATTTTCGATCCAGGGAGACCAAGTAAGGAGAAATTTATCATAGGAACCTAGCTCAATAGAGGAGTAGAATTCATTGACACAGGTGGAGTTAATCTTAGTTGAAATCACTTTGTGTAAAGATAACGAAAAATAATTATAACATTAGAACATTAATATATGGCAAAATAAATAAGGATAGATTAAATATAATATTAGCAAATGTACATATATATCTACATCTGGATAGATGTATATATCTATTTCAAGAAGAACATGAATCATAAGGATGCACATACATATAAATGTACGCAAGTGCAGATAAACATAACAGGATTATTCTATGTTTGATAAGGTTTAATCTTATCAATTATTAAAGAGAATGAGAATGTAATTTGGTATATATAGAGATATATACTTTCTTTTCATCATGTACATAAAGTAATACATATATTCTCCTTTTCCATATCCTAAATATATGATTAAATGAGTATACCCTCTCTCATTATACTTTGCATATATTGTTTATATATATAGTTTGGAATATAAACATTGTCCTGTGCATACAGTTTGAAATACATGTGCACATATACGGATATAGTCAGAAACATACATATAAACTTTCTATTGTCTGTTCATACATATAATCAGGTGTATATAAATATAGATATACGGACTGTCCCGAGTTTACAGTCATATCTAAAGATACAGATACACATACGCACGCACACGCGTCCATATAAGGATGAATGATGTTTAAAATCTAGTGATACATCTATAAATGTCCTCGGACGCACGTCCGCACTACACGCACACCCGCAAACAAGGACAGAGCATGCACCCGGAAAGCGAGTCCGGCATAGGGAAATCATGTCAATATAAAGTGAGGTCATGTTAGAAAATACATGTCGTGAACTAAGTCCAAAAATATATAAAGTGAAGTCGTGCAGAGATAGCATTAAATGTATAGTTGTTAATATTCTTAACACTACTAATTTTCTCCATATTATCAGGGGAAGAATTGTAAGTATTAAATGTAGTGATAATACTTAGGGTAATATCAGTAAACATCATATAAACAGAAATTCAGATATTAAATTCTGTTTAAATATGCGTGTTGTTCAATTACATATGCGTATACGTACGTGTATATCTGCCAGGTCCCTGTATAAGATCGTAAATGAAAATTTGTCTAAACATGCAAATATATTATATATATATATATATGCATAAATAAAACAATTAAACGAATGAATGAAGTACTAAACGATAAAAGTTCAGGTTTAAGAAAAGGCTTATGAATCTGCGTGCCACCAGTCTTTTGAGGTTGTATCGGTATTATTTCTTTTTTCCTGGGATTTAGTCGATAGGATTATTTCTTCTTCTCGTGCTCTCTTCTCGCGAGAGCGAGGTTCATGTATTCCAGATGAAAGAAGTAGTTGAGCATGTGTTTCTGCAGAGGTTGAAAGTGAGGTGGCGTCATTTCCGGGAGACCGCCTTCTTTCAGTATTGTTCCGTTGGTGGTTTTTATGAGGAGCAGAGTCGTTGAGTGGGCTGTAGGATGGAGTCCTCGAGGGTTTTTCTCTCCCCTGGAGCCTCGTGAGTAAATTCAAACCATCTCCAAAGGTCTTAATGGTGTATCTTCTGCCATCCATGACAAAATGTAAAGCAAATGGCGTATATAACCAAGAATATCTAATACCTCTGAGAGAAAGCCATGCAGTCAGAGGTTTAAGATCGTATTTTTTTTTTTTGCAATGAAGAGCCAGCCAAGTCTGGAAATAAAGAAATTGACATTTCTTTGAAGTGTGTCAGATCTCTTATTATAGAAAGTCTCAGAATGGTATTTCTTATGTCTAATGTTACACAGCGAACCAAAATGTCTCTGTTATTGTTAAATCTTGAATTTTTTCTACCAATACGATGTATGTTGGAGAAAAATCGGTCAGGGACAGGTTCTTCTTGACCTTAAATAAATTTAAATAAATCCAAGCAGATACCAGAGATATCAGAGCAGGATTCGGTTATCCCTTTTATTCTAATATTTTTCTTCTTTTCTCATTTATAAGGGATTCAAGGTTGTCAGCTATCTCTGTAATTGAAGAGTTATTATGGTCAATGTTTCTTCTATTTGTTTCAATTTTTTCCAGAGTGTGTAATGGCAGTTTGGGAAAGAGAAACAACTTGGTCGTGAATGGAGTTTAAGTTTGTTTTTAGGTCATGGAGATCTGATTTCAATGAGTCGGATATTTTTTCCATTTTGACAATTGCGATTTGAAAGAGAAAAGGACCTCTTCTATGTTAGCCATATTGATGAGATGTCTAGATTCTGAGAGGTTAATTTCAGATATTTTAGCAGGGGATGAAGTTGGAGATGAGGATCTTAACTGGGAAGCCGAGATAGTACTAGGTCTCAGATGATCAGATTTTTCTGTTACTCCCCAGCCTCCACTTTGTTTTTTCTGTTTCATTTTACTATCAGCTGTTTTATTGTTGGCCATTGCAGATATTAAGTTAAAAAGTATATTACCAGAATCAGGTGTAAATAGTAAATAATGTAGATATATTAAGTTGATGTTTAACTTCTTGGGTCACAAAAAAAAATATATATTATAGATGGAGAGGAGCGGAGCTATAGTCCTTTATACGGCCATCTTCAACGGCCGCCAGGCGCGAGACGACACACACACACTTTTTTTGAAACTTCATATATTTAATTTTAAATTGTAAAATAGTACATAAACAGATAAACAAGAATTAATAAATTCAATAAAAATAAAATTATATAAATAAGTGTACATAAAAGAGAAATAAGTATAAAATTCAATATCATGTCTTTAAGAGGAGTCTACAGGGATATCCAAGATGATTTTCGATCCAGGGAGACCAAATAAGGAGAAATTTATCATAGGAACCTAGCTCAATAGAAGAATAAAATTAATTGATACAGGTGAAGTTAATCTTATCTATTATAGAGTTCCAAGGGATTTCAAAGTTCTTCCATTGAGAAGCAATGCATAACCTTGCCGCAGAACAAATTCTCTGAATTAATTTATCTTCGTATTTTGTAATATCATTAACTCTTCTTCCCAATAGAGCTTGTCCCATATTTAAGTGAATATCTCTATGTAAGACCTCAGACAGCAAAGTATTAATTTTGTTCCAAATCAAATGAACCTTGTTGCATTCCCACCATATATGAGAGAAGGAACCTTTATCATAACAACCTCTAAAACATCTATCAGTAGAATTGTTATACATTAGAGCTAGTTTGCTAGGTACAAGGTAGGAAAGATGAAACACCTTAGAGTTGTTCGACTGAATTTATATTAATACTGCTTTTGTGAACTCTTCTCCATAACTCTAGCCATTCATTTTCATCTATTGTGTCATTAAGCATTGATTCCCATTTTAGTTGGCAGTCCAATTTTTCATTATTACATAAAAGAATTTTATATAAAGGAGATATAGATTTCAGAGAAGGTTCCCAAAGTCTATAAAAGGATTCAAATTTTGTTAGTTTAGAACAAACAAAGGAGCCTAAATAGTTTTGAATTTTGTTCAAAATCTGGGAAAAAATTGACTTTTGATTTAAATTTTCTTTAAAGATATCTTTAATAAAATCCCAATTAATAAGTGTCTCTCAGAAAAACAAGTCATTTAAAGTCTCAAATTTATTATCTGTCAGTTTATTTATCAATAAATCTTGTTCCATATCCCAGTTGAAGTACGAAGACGATATAGGAAGCATTTTAGATTTTTCATTAATTAAATTCAATAACTTTCTATTTTTTTCCCAAATTTTAAAATCACGTCGTGTATTTTCTAAGGATTCAGAAATTTTCCCTTTAAGTTTGCTGTCCGAGGTCCACATATATGTTAAGGCATTTTGTCTGTTAAGAAATATAGATTCTAATCGGATCCAGTTGGGAATTAACCAAGGGCAGTCATATCTGTGACAAAAAGATAGTAAATGCAAAAATCTGGAAGCTAAATAATATTTATAAAGATTTGAAACTAAAAGTCCACCATAAGATTTATCTCTGAATAAAACTTTCCTTTTGATACGTGGGTGTTTATTGTTCCATATAAAGTGAAAAATATAATTTTGAATGCCTATAATTTCAATTTTATTAATAAAAAGACGAAGGGAGCGGAATAGATATAATAGTTTGGGGAGAATAACCATTTTGACAGCGTTAATTCTACCTATAAGGGAGAGAGGTAAGTGTTTCCATGTTTCTAGAGTATTTTTTAAAGTTAAGAAACAAGGAGTAAAATTGTAGGAGAAAATTTTAGAGCGAATCTTGGGGATTTTAACACCTAAGTAAATGATGAAATTGTCTTTCCATTTAAAGTTAAATTTCTTTAGAATTTTTTTTGGTTTTAAAGTCTAAGGAGAGATCTAATAATTCTGATTTATTCTGATTAATAGTGAGGCCAGAGAATTTGCTAAAATCAGAAAGTTTTGACCAAAGAACATTAACAGAGGTGTTTGCATTAGAAATAAAGAGAAGAATGTCATCAGCATAAAGGTTAATTTTATTAGAAGAATTTGTTCGTCCGATACCTTTTATTTTTTCATCTTCTCTAATGGAAAGAGCGATGGGTTCTATACATAGAGCGAAAATCATAGGGGATCAGGGACATCCTTGTTTAGTGCCTTTTTGTATTTGAATTTCCTCTGATTCCACTCCCATTATTCTTAAAAGGCTAAAAGAGTTACTATGAATAGAAGTAAGATATTGAGTAAATATTCCATGAACCCCAAATTTTTCTAAAATTCTTTTCATATAAATCCAGTTCAAAGAATCAAAAGCTTTAGATATATCTAGAGACAAGAGCAAAGAATTTTTAGTGTTAATACGATTATGGATGTCCAAAACATCAAGAGCACGTCTAACACAATCCCCAGTGCTTCTCCCAGGGATAAAGCCACATTGGTCTACGTGAATTAGAAGGGGTAGAAGTTTACCAAGCCTGTTAGCTAGGACTTTTGATAAAATCTGTGTTAATAAGGTTAATTGGTCTATAGTTTGCAACTTCCTCTGGATCTTTTCCTGGTTTGGCAAAGACGGAGATAAAACTTAAATTGGCTTCTTTTTTAATTTTTCCTGTATGTAAAATCTCTTGAAAGTAGGATATCAAATGAGGAAGGAGTTTTTCACAGAAAATTTTATAATATAAATTTGTGAAACCATCGAGGCCAGGACTTTTTTTTTTTTTTTTTTTTTTTTAGAGTTTTGATAACGTTCAATATTTCATCCTGTTCTAAAGGTTTGTTTAACTCAAGATGACCTTTCGTTTAGGCTAGGAAGTTTTATTAAAAAAAAAAAAAATCTTCGAAAGCTGTTTCAGTAAATTTAGTATCATCTTTAAAGATATTGGAGAAATATTTATAAAAACAGGTCAAAATATTTTTTAAATTAGAGGATTTCACAATTTTATCACCGCAGTTAATTCTTTTAATATTTTGTATAGGTTTAAAAGAATCTAATTGATGAGCCATTAAGGTATGAGATTTGTTACCCCAAAGAAAATATTTCTGTCTGATCCAGAGAAAGTTATGATCAACAGTTTTATCTAATAATGTCTAATTCTTTTGTAATATCACAAATTTTCTTAGCTCTGGTTAAAGAAGGAGCAATGTTTTGTTTATTTTGAAGAACCTTAAGTTCAGAATGAAGGGAGTCAATTAAAGCATATCTATCATTTCTTCTTTGTTTAGCAAGTTTAATTAGTTCTCCTCGGATTACAGATTTGTGGGCTAGCCAGATCCAGGAAGGATCAGAATCTTTAGAATTATTTTCCTGTAAATATGTTTCAATGGATTTAAAAATTTCTTTTTGGACATTTTTATTTAGGAGCATTCATTCATTTAATCTCCATCTGAAGTTTCTTTTAATGGTAGTAAAAGAATTAACCCAAAAGGATACCACACTATGATCTCTCACACACAGTCTCACAGTCACTATCACAATATCCCAGTCTCACACTCAGTCCCAGTCTCACACTCACGTCTCACACAATTATTCTCACACTCTCAATCATACACAGTCTCACACTCTCAATCATACACAGTCTCACACTCACGTCTCACACTCACGTCTCACACTCACGTCTCACACTCATCACTCAATCACAGTCTCACACAATTATTCTCACACTCAATCACACTCAGTCTCACACTCAATCACACTCAGTCTCACACTCATCAGTCTCACACAATTATTCTCACACTCAATCACACACAGTCTCACACACAGTCTCACACACAGTCTCACACACAGTCTCACACTCACAGTCTCACACACTCACAGTCTCACACACTCACAGTCTCACACTCACAGTCTCACACTCACAGTCTCACACTCACAGTCTCACACTCACAGTCTCACACTCCCAGTCTCACACTCAGTCACAGTCTCACACTCCCAGTCTCACACTCAGTCACAGTCTCACACTCACACTCAGTCACAGTCTCACACTCCCAGTCTCACACTCCCAGTCTCACACTCCCAGTCTCACACTCCCAGTCTCACACTCAGTCACAGTCTCACACTCAGTCACAGTCTCACACTCCCAGTCTCACACTCAGTCACAGTCTCACACTCAGTCACAGTCTCACACTCACAGTCTCACACTCAGTCTCACACTCACAGTCTCACACTCACAGTCTCACACTCACAGTCTCACACTCACAGTCTCACACTCAGTCAGTCTCACACTCAGTCAGTCTCACACTCAGTCAGTCTCACACTCACGCTCACGTCTCACACTCACGTCTCACACTCACGTCTCACACTCACGTCTCACACTCACGTCTCACACAATTATTCTCACACTCAATCACACTCAGTCTCACACTCAATCACACTCAGTCTCACACTCATCACTCAATCACAGTCTCACACAATTATTCTCACACTCAATCACACTCAGTCTCACACTCAGTCTCACACTCAGTCAGTCTCACACTCAGTCAGTCTCACACTCAGTCAGTCTCACACTCACAGTCTCACACTCACAGTCTCACACTCACAGTCTCACACTCAGTCTCACACTCCCAGTCTCACACTCAGTCACAGTCTCACACTCAGTCACAGTCTCACACTCAGTCACAGTCTCACACTCAGTCACAGTCTCACACTCCCAGTCTCACACTCAGTCACAGTCTCACACTCAGTCACAGTCTCACAATCAGTCTCACACTCACGTCTCACACTCAGTCACAGTCTCACACTCACGTCTCACACTCAGTCACAGTCTCACACTCACGTCTCACACTCATCACTCAGTCTCACACAATTATTCTCACTCTCACACTCATCACTCAGTCTCACACAATTATTCTCACTCTCACACTCATCACTCTCACACTCAATCATACACAGTCTCACACTCACAGTCTCACACTCACAGTCTCACACTCACAGTCTCACACTCACAGTCTCACACTCACAGTCTCACACTCCGTCACAGTCTCACACTCCGTCACAGTCTCACACTCAGTCTTACACTCAGTCACTCAGTCTCACACTCACAGTCTCACACTCAGTCTCACAATCACCCACCCTCACACTCACCCACCCTCACACTCACCCACCCTCACAGTCCCACCCTCACAGTCCCACCCTCACAGTCCCACCCTCACAGTCCCACCCTCACAGTCCCACCCTCACAGTCCCACACTCACTCATAAACATACACACTTACAATCACACTCACTCAGTCTCACACTCAATCATTCTCACAATCTCACACTCAATCACAATCACACTCACAGGCTCCCACTCTCACAATCACACACAATCACACTCTCACAATTACACTCACACACATTCAATCACACTCTCACAATCACACTCAAGAAGTTTTGTTGTATGTCAAGCCTCAAACACCACTTTCTATTTGTTCCCTCAGCATATTGCTACGTTGCCTCAACTGAAGAGCCACAGTGTGTTATATTGCTATGTTACCTCAACTTAACCCTTTGAGTGCCAGAGAGGTATGCAACACATTACTTTGCTCTGGCACTCAAAGGGTTACGTAAGGAGGAGTTACTGCTCCCATTGGGTGATTCAGTGGGGGAATGATTTAAATCATGCAGGGAGTTGGCCTGCCCCCACTATCCAGCCCACCCACCACTATCCAAGTAACTGAAAAAACAAAATGGCTGCCACTCGCTCCTACACCACAGACAAAAACACACACACACACTCAATCACACACTCACAATAATTCACACACACACACACACACACACTCTCAGACACACACACTCGCACGCACTCACACACTCGCACCCCGGGAGCCAGCAAGATCCACCTTCCACCATAGTCTCACTCACACTCCGGGAGCCAGCACGATCCATCTTCTACCATAGTATGTGCAATTACCACATGCATTTCAACTACATGAATGAATGCCACTCACACACACACACACCGGGAGCCAGCACGATCCACCTTCCACCATAGTATGTGCAATTACCACATGCATTTCAACTATATGAATGTCACAGTGGAGGCATAAGTACAAACACAAACTCATTACAATGACACATAAGTCACCCCTTTATGACCCACTTCTGTGTGTGCCTGTGTGTTCCTTACTGTGTGTGTTACATGTCTGTATCACACTGTATGTATCTGCATGTTGTGCATTGCATGTATGTGTGTATGACTGTGTCTCACTTTATGCATCTTAGTGCATGTGTGTGCATTTGCGTGTGTGTTTGTCTTGCATCCGTGTGTGTGCATTAATTCCCTATATATCCTGACGGGCAGTGCCGTCCCACATTGCTAGTAATAATATATAATATTTCCAACTGCCCTTCTAGACCTTGAGTTAACAGATGTCCAGACTGAGTATTTTTTTTTTTTTCTTATTGTTTTTTTTTTTTTTTTTTGCATATATTCACAGAAGTAATCTGTGTGGTCATTCTATTTATACATTTGTGTTGTATTGCATAGATTAAAATCTTAACCCCTTCAGTGCCAGCGGCTTGGGCCATTTCCTATACCCTGCAGGCCAGACACTTTTTTTTTTTTTTGGCTATCTTCCATTTAGGCTTGATTTACTCTGGGAATTTCTACTTACATAAGGAAAACTATATATTGTTTTTTTTTTCAGAACAAATTGAGCTTTCTTATAATACCTTTTATGAAGATAATTTTACATTGTGCAAAAAGCTATGATGTCATAATTACAAAAAAGTGAAAATGTACTCATTTTGCTAAAGTCACATACTATGTATCAAAAATAATTTACCCTGATTGAATAAGTTTTAGTTTGAAAAAGCCCAGAGTCCCCAGAGTAAAAAAAATACCAAATTTGTATCGTTTACCTATGTCCATGGTTAGCGTAGAGCCCTAATCACCAGCAGCGCAAAAATAGGATTTTAGTCTTACCTGTTAAATCCTTTTCACTTAGTCCATACAGGTCACTGGTACTCAGGGAGGCGATTCGCCCCTTTAATAGGCAGGAACAATTATGCAAATGATTGCAGGGGGTGGAGCCTCCCCTCCTACTTAAGCCACCTTCAGGCCAGAGCCACTAGATTGATTTGAGACACTAAAACTGACCCCAGGTAAGCAAGAAGAAAGACTCCTTTGAGCATGCCCCAAAGGTCTCCCACTGAATGCCACAGGAGAGCCAGGTCTGGTCCCTTGACAGGGTGGGAGACCAGTGACCTGTATGGACTAAGTGAAAAGGATTTAACAGGTAAGACTAAAATCCTATTTTCACTGTCGTCCAACACAGGTCACTGGTACTCTGGGATGTACAAACATTGAGCTGACCCGGAGACGGGAAATAAGGCAAGGACCAGTACAAGGCCCAAGTCACGAAAACTGCTATGAACCAGTTAATTACATAGCCCAAACTGTAAGTGTCAACGGACACCAACCAAGGGAACAACCCCTGAACTAACACAGAACACGGAACTAGAGCCAACTGGGCTCAACAGAAAGGAAGCACTAAGGATCACAGAGTAGAAGTCCTAAACAGGCAAAACTGCCTCCAGGACCTTCCTTCCAAAACTGGCATCAGCTGAGGCCAGCACATCAACTCGGTAGTGCTTTGAAAATGTGTGCACAGAGGACCAAGTGGCCGCTCTGCACAGTTGATCAGCGGATGCCTGATTCTTGTAGGCCCAAGAGGCCCCAATAGATCTGGTGGAATGGGCAGTCACCCGGAAGGGAACATGCTTATTCCGCAACTTGTAGGCTTCACGAATAGTAGCCTTAATCCAAGAGGCAATGGTAACTTTGGAAGCCGGTCTCCCTGCCCTAGGCCCCTCAGGAATGACGAATAGAGCGTCAGACTTCCTGATAGACTCGGTGCGATGAACATAAAACTTGAGGCAACGCACCACATCCAACAAATGGAGATCTCGTTCCTTGTCAGATGAAGGGTTAGGGCAGAAAGAGGGAACCACAATCTCCTGATTGATGTGAAACTCGGACACAACCTTGGGTAAGAACTCCTTGGTAGTGCGAAGCACAGCCTTATCCTTGTGGAACACCAGGTAAGGAGGTTTACAAAACAGGGCTTGTAACTCTGCTACCCGGCGAACTGAAACAATAGCCAAAAGGAAGGCCATCTTCCAAGTCAAGAGACGTAATGGAATGGAAGCCAAGGATTCAAACGGGGGTCGCTGGAGAACTCCCAGCACCAAATTGAGGTCCCACTGGGGAGCAGGACTCTTGAAGGCAGGCCGAACATGAGTCACACCTTGGAAGAAAACTTTCACATCAGGAAGGATAGCAATCCTTTCCTGGAAAAACACAGACAAGGCAGAAGTCTGAACTTTGAGGGAACTCAGACTGAGCCCCTTATCAACACCATCCTGCAAGAAGGCCAGGACAGTGGGAAGATGAAAATCAAGGGATAATTTCTTATCAGAGCACCATGCAACGAAGGTTGACCATATGCGATGATAGATCTTGGAGGACACAGGCTTACGAGCACTGAGCATAGTCGACACCACAGAAGGAGAAAATCCTTTCTTTGCTAGAATCGAGGATTCAACCGCCATGCCATCAAATGGAGAGAGTGAACATCCTCCTTCCACAGATATCCCTGCCGGACGGGCAGGAAGTGGGAACGGATCCGCCACTGACATGGCCATCAACTCCGGATACCAGGACTGGCGAGGCCAGTTTGGAGCGATCAGGATGACAGGACAACGCTCCTGCTTCAACTTCTGGATGACTCTGATCAATAGAGGAAGAGGAGGAAAGATGTAAGCCAGAGAAAAATCCCAAGGGATCGACAAGGCATCCACTGCTAGAGCAAGGGAGTCCCTCCACCGGGAGCAAAACACCGGAACCTTCCTGTTGTGTCTGGAGGCCATCAGGTCCACCACCGGCATCCCCCACCTCTGGGTGAGCAAGTGAAACACCTCTGGATGAAGAGCCCATTCTCCGCTGTCGACGGTGTGACGACTGAGAAAGTCCGCCAAGACGTTGTCTACGCCTGGAATGTGAACTGCAGAGATGACAGGCACGTGATCTTCTGCCCAAGACAAAATATCCTTGACCTCCAACCAGGCGGTGCAACTTCTTGTGCCGCCTTGCCTGTTGATGTAAGCCACCGCAGTGGCGTTGTCGGACTCCACTCTGATCGGACGACCGGTCAGTTGAGATTCCCAGTGTTTCAGGGCAAGCCGGACGGCACGCAGTTCCAGAACATTGATGGAGAGAAGATTCCTCCAGACCCCATTTCCCCTGAGCACTGAAACGACCCAACACAGCACCCCAGCCCCGAAGGCTGGCATCCGTTGTGATCGTGGTCCAACGAGGAACTTGAAAGGATCTCCCTTTCAGGAGATGGGAGAGATCCAACCACCAGTGCAGACTCGATTCCACATGAGGAGGTAGAGAGACTGACAGATGCTGATGATCTGGATGATTCTTGCACGTCTGGATCACAAAACTCTGAAGTTCCCTGGAGTGGGCCATGGCAAATGGTACCGCTTCGATCGTGGAAATGAACTTCCCCACCAGAGACGTCAACTTCGGCACCGGAACTAAGTCCGGTTCCAGAATCCCCGCCACTCGGATGGCTATCTGATGAGCCACATCCTCCGGCAGAAACACCATGCATTGGCGAGTATCGAACAGGAGACCCAGGAACAGAAGCCTCTGAGATGGGACCAAGTCCGACTTGTCCAGATTCAGGATCCAGCCATGACGGGTCAGAGTGTGTATACACCTCTGCAGTTGCTGGTGGAGAAGCTCCGCCGAGGAAGCTTTGAGGAGGAGATCGTCCATGTAGGGGGTCACCCTGACCCCGTCCTGATGAAGCACAGCTATCAAGGAACCCAACACCCTCTGGAAGACCTGAGGAGCTGAAGTCAGCCCAAAGGGAAGAGCTGAAAACTGAAAGTGTCCCCTGTGGCAGGCAATCCGGAGATACCGCCTGCTCTCTGGATGGATGGGATGTGAAGATATGCATCCTGAAGGTCCAGGGAGGCCAGAAATTCCCCTGGAGACATAGCGGCAATCACAGAGCGCAGGGACTCCTGGAGGAAGTGGGAAGTCACCACATAGGCGGCATTGAGATCTTTGAGATCCAAAATAGGACTAGCCCCTCCGTCCTTTTTGGCCACCACAAACAGGTTGGAATAAAATCCTGAACCTGTGTCCTCCGGAGGAACCACTTCCAGGACCTCTTTGTCCAAGAGATCCTGAATAGCGTCTTCGAACAGACGTCTTTTTGTGGGTTCCTGAGAAGGACGAGTAAAATGGAACCGAAAAGGAGGAAGGGAGGAGAAAGGGATCCTGTATCCCTCTGACACCACCTGAATAACCCATGGGTCCGCCACTGACTCCTCCCAAGTCCGGCGAAAGATGTGTAGACGTCCACCTACAGCCGGATGCGGACCCGGGTTCGGCGAGTCATGCCGAAGCAGTCTTAGAGGTCTTGACCTTGGGGGCCACTTTGGGCTTCCAGGACTGTTTGGGCTTGGAGGAGGAGCGCGTAGTGGGAGGACCCGTTTGGGCCGAGGAGCGTGTCTCAGTCTGAAAGGAACGAAAGGACCAATTGCGTTTGGCTGGAAACTTTTTCTTAAAGACTGAGGGTAGAAGAGTACTTTTACCGCCAGTAGCCTCACTGATCATTTCTTTGAGTTCAGACCCAAATAGCAAATTCCCCTGAAAGGGCAAGGAAAGCAAGGCTTTCTTAGAGGCTGTATCAGCAGACCAAATTTTCAGCCAAAGGGCACATCTAGCCACCACAGAAGCAGTGGAGGCCCTCGCCATCATGCGCACAGCATCAAAGGCAGCGTCAGCAACATAATTCTGAGCTTCAGTAATATTAGCAAGAAGCTGCAACTGTTCAGACACTGGTGCATCCTGGCGAACTGCGTCAGTCAGTCGTTCAGTCCAGGCCGCAATAGCTCTATTAACCAACGCCACTGCAAAGGTTGGACGCATGGCAGTGCCAATGGAGGCAAAAATAGACTTAAGAGAAAGTTCTAGCTTTTTATCCGTCCAATCCTGCAGGGCAGAGGCATCAGAGACAGCCAAGGCGGTAGACTTGGATAGCCTGGAAACAGGAGCATCCACCTTGGAGGGATGAACCCATTTTGCCAGCTCAGTCTCAGGAAAGGGGTACAGTTTAGCAAACTTCTTGGAGACAGAGGAGGATCTATCAGGATTCTTCCACGCCTCAGAGACTAGACGGGCAAGGGTAGGGTTAGTTGGAAAACAAACAACAGGCTTAGATGGTTTCTTTTGAAAAACGTCAGTAGGATCATAAGTAGATTCCTGAGTCAGAGGAAGGTTGAGCGTAGTTAACACAGCTCTATTCAGACCCTCAGCCGAGACTTCAGGGCCACATTCATAAGGGTCCCCAATGGACCTGTTAGACTCAATAACAGTGCGTTCCTCAGCATCAGAATCCTGCAATAGTTCTTCCTCAGAAGAATCAGACACATCAGGAGCTCCCTGTGGCTTAGGCAGGGAGGTCCTGATTGTAGAGGGGGTCTGCCAGACCTGGAGAGCCCCCTGTACCTGAGAGGGAAAGAGTTGAAGAGTGGATCTGAGATCCCTAGTGGCAGCTTTAAACTCCCTCACCCAAGATGGCTCATTAGCATGGCTGGGAAGCCCAGGGTTGCTATCTTGACCAGTGCAGTTAGGGCATAGATCCCCCAAATTATCACTAGATAGCCCAGTGTGACAAGAGGAGTAAAACGCCATGGGGGGAGCAGACCCCCCATCCTCCTTTGACTTGGGTCTAGCCCCTAGCTCCAATGAAGTAGACATGCTCACAGCGTCAATATACCCCACTTTAAACTCTATCACCCAGTAAAAGTGTAGAAGATTAAAGTTTCACCCCAGAAATACCTAAATTTGGACTTATCTGGCCAGAGAAGGGTTATTCTGTTGAGGGGAGAGAAGGCTCGGTCCCTGCGTAGTGTACTCGCTGAGGAAGAGCACCACAAAATGGCGGCCGTCAGGACAGCCAATCAGAAACGAGCGCGAACCGGGCGCTCATGGGAATTGTAGTTTTTCCCCATACAAGTACCCCAAACAGTGCCGAAGCCCCCCTGAACACCCCACACTTATAAAACATACACCGGATGATAGAGCAGGAGCCTAGCATTAAAATGAGCCCTCTCTGAAGTTGCTGTGACAAGCGGTTCCAGAGATATGTCCCACACTGTGAAATCTCATAGAGAGTAAAGGAGCCATAGCGTCTGAGCGGGAAAAGCTGCGCTTAAAGGCGCGGAACACCAATTTTAATAAAGTTTAACAAAACATCAAAAAGTGCCCAAACATGTATAAAACACATAAATAAACACTAGTCAAAGCTCCAAACCCCAGAGAATACCACAGAAACTGCATTAAATCATTGAAATGCAAATAAAAACACCCTAATACAAGCCCAGCAAAGGGACACTGTGGGGACAAGTGGACCTTCAGCACTCAATGGGTGGCTCACCTTTTCTGCAGGACTTCAGTCTTCAGGTGACCATGAAGAAGAAGGAATAAACCAGAGGTAAATTCCCCAGTAGGGAAGCTGCTTAACTCAAGCTGTTCCCTCTTCAGGGCATAAGGTCCACAGAAAATCCCTGGAAGCTGCACCAGCCACTTTAAAGAGGGCAATTCACAGCCATGGTCACCCTCCTAATGGTGGTATTCCATATTTGAATAAAAAAATAACAAAATACTAAGTTGAATGCATAGATGTTCTCTACCTGGTGTGCACAGCACCCAGGAACAAATCAATCTAGTGGCTCTGGCCTGAAGGTGGCTTAAGTAGGAGGGGAGGCTCCGCCCCCTGCAATCATTTGCATAATTGTTCCTGCCTATTAAAGGGGCGAATCGCCTCCCTGAGTACCAGTGACCTGTACTGGACGACAGTGAAATGACATTTTCAACTTTATAAACTAATATGCGCATTCTAAGGTTTTTGTGGTAATGCTACCCAAAAACAGTGGAATAACTATATAAAACTATATATTTCTGGTGCATCTAATGAAGGGTAAGCTGTCTTCTTGCCCCAAGCCTGTTGTGCCCAAATGCTTCCAGAAGGTGGCACTGCAGGAAAAAAAAAATGGCATTTTCTTACATTTCTGCCCCTTCAACTGTTCTGAAATTTGTGAAAACCATGGAATTTCCAACTGTATTCAATAGCAAGTGCTCTTTGGAGAAAAATGACACCTCATTGGTAAGAGATGACCGACCTTATGGGGTGCTAGAAGTAGAAAACTACATCTACTACAACCTCTGATGTTTCTAACATTTTCTCAAACCTAACTTGCCTGTACGAAAATGGCTATAAACACCTTCAGAAGTGAAGAAAAGGTAGATAAACCATACCATTTTGGAAATAAGATAACCTGCAACATTGAATGAGGGGTCAGTTGCCTTCTTACCCCTAAGTTAGTTTGCACAACTATTTCCAGAATGTGGTGCTACAGGAAAAACAAACATTTGTTATACACATCAGTCACTTCAAAGATACTAAAATGGTTCAACGACGTGGGATTTTCTAGGAGAATTTCTTGCCAGCCTAAGAAAAATGGTACCCCCCTGCTACGGGTTGACATGCCAATTTGGGTGACAAGAGCATAGCTACCAGTGAAACAGGGATGGGAAAGCAAACAGTGTATGTGTGATTTTATGGCTAACAGAAGAAAGAAGCTAAGGCGTCAGCCGGTGTACATGCGGACCTGTGACTACCAGTGTAACAAAGTGTGTGGGAGGGTGAGGGGTTAGGCAGTGTGTGTGGGTATGAGCAGAGAAGCAAGGATGGTGGTGATGTTGGGGCAGTGTCTGATAGTGTATATGGGGGATCTGTGACTACCAGTGTGCACTGTATGTCACCCTCATACAAAGTTTCCCAGCCTGAATCTAGTGCATACTGGTACTCTGAGTCTACCAGTAGATGCTGGGAGTCAGGCTGGGGAATGGGACTGCCAGTTGACTGTGGAACCAGGCAGGGGAATACAGTATGTGGTGGTGGTGGGGGGATTGGAGGCATTTTGTGTGCATGCCACAGGAGTGCCCAATACACTGCAAAGCAATGTGTTGGACCCCCTGTTGCACACAAAGAGTTTTTCTTTTAATTATTTTGTACCTTGTTGGGGAGGCGGTATCAGTAACACTCCTGGTGTCCCCCATCAAGGTCTAAAAACAGAATAATGAAGAAAAAAAAAAAAAATGTGTGTGTGTCAGAGGGGGTCCAAAGCATTGCAAAGCACTGCGTTGGACCCCCCCCCCCGGTGGCACGTGCATTTTTTGGGGCTTTTTTCACCAATATTTTTGTGTAGACCTCGTTGGGGACACCAGAACCCATACAATGAGGTCTGAATAAAAAAATGAAGGGGGAAAAAAAAAAAATCCTGCGTGTGCCACGGGGGTGTCCAATGCATTGGGCCCTTGTGGCACACAAAGGGTTAATTTTTTTTTTTTTTTAATCATTACTTTGTATTCAGATGGCCACCAAACAAGCTCTGATTACAAAGTAATGATAAAAAGTCCTATGTGTGCCACAGGAAGGGGGTCTGCATTGAACCCCCCCTCCCTGTGGTGCACACAGGGTAACTTTTTTTTTTATTATTATTATAGACCTAATTGAGGGGCATCAGGACCCCCCTGATCCCCCCAATGAGGTCTTTTTTTTTTTTTTAACTAATATATATCCACAAACGAAGTGACCCTGTGAGTGCCATAGGGTCTCCAGCACAATGCAAAGCAATGCATTTGGATCCTTGTGGCACTCAGATGGTTAATTTTTTTTTTATCATTACTTTGTAATCAGTGCTTGTTGGGGGGGCCATCAAGACCATTCCTGATGGGTCCCCCAACAATCTCTGCTTACAAAGTAATGATAAAAGCCCTGTGTGTGCCACAGGAGGGGAGGGGTCTGCATTGGATCCCCCCGAGGCACACACACAGGGTTAATTTTTTTTTTCATTTTAATTTTTTTTTTTTTGTATTAGGACCACTTCTAACCCCCCCCCAATGAGGGATTTGTAATTGTAAAAATAAGTGTCCCTGTGAGTGCCACAGGGGTCTCCAGAACATTGCAAAGCAATGCATTGGACCCTTGTGGTACTCAGAGGGTTAATTTTTTTTTAATCATTACTTTATAATCAGAGCTTGTTGTGGGGGCCATCAGGGCCACTCATGATGGCCCCCCAACAATCTCTGATTACAAAGCAATGATAAAAGCCCTGTGTGTGCCACACAGGGTTAAACTTTTTTTAAAATTATAGATATTGAGGGGCATCAGGACCCCCCCGATCTCCCCCAATGAGGTCTTGCTGGGGACCCCTGCGGCACTCTGTTACTTTTATTATTATTTTTTAAATTATTATTTATTTATTTTTTTTTTTAACTCTTCAGACCTCGTGGGGGATATCAGGACCCCTCCTGGTGTCCCCTCCGTTACTGATCTCCAAGCCGATCGGCTGGGAGATCAACACGGCGACCGCAGGAGAGCAAAAGCTCTCCTGCCCTTCTCTCTTACCACCGGTAGGAGTGAATGGGACCAGGGAAACTTTCCTAATGTCATCAGTGATCATGTCACTGATGACGTTGGGAGGCTTCCCCTGGTCCCGCCCACTCCTACCCGGAAGTTCGGGTAGGAGAGAGGGGAAAGGAGAAGCTCTGCTTCTCCTTTGGAGATATTGATCACCCAGTACAATCGGCTGGGAGATCAGTAACTTTGGAGGCATGAGGAGTTATCCTCATGCTCCCCCCAAGAATGCCAGGCAGAATTTTAGCTAAAATGCTGCCAATGCAAGCCAGTTATACCGGCTTAAGCAGTGACTGCATTTTGGCTGTACAACGTATGAGCATGGCACAGCAGGTAGAACTGTGTCCACTTTTATGTTGCACCCACTTGGCGCTCAAGGAGTTAAGGACCCATGACGTGCCAGGACAGTCATGGGTAAACTTCCCTTAATAACCCTTTAAGGACCAATGACAAGCCAGGACAGTCATGGCTGTCCTGCACTTAAGGACCAGTGACAGTTCTGGCACCTCATGGAATTCAGGGGTCCCAACGTGGCTGCATGCTGATTCAGTTTCCGGAGGGGGAAAAAAAAAAAAAAAAAAAAAAAAAAAAAAAAAAAAAAAAAATACTCCATGGTCCTCAACTGCCAGTCGTGCAGGGGTTAAGGACCTCTGTCCTGGCATGTCAAGGGTTAAATGATAGTAGTGTATCTCAGTGAATGCTGCTATCACGCTGGGAGGGCTGAAACCAAGCAGTCCAGGAACGGAGTACTCTGTTTCAGTCATTCCGTGTTTTGCCGGTACATGTGACAGCTACTACAGAGGTCGCATGTACCAGTTTTTTCATTAAAAGACAATGTGTTTTACTATGAGAGTAAGGAAGAGAGAAGCAGAGAGCAGACTTAAAGGGATAGTAATACTTCATTTTTTTGTCAAGTTTTCATCTTGTAGGTATTAAAAATAATTTAAATGCCCCCAGTCCCATCTCTCAAACTTTTACAGCTTGTGAAAGTCCCCCCCCCTTTCCCTGACATCAACGCTCTAATTGACTGCAGGGGAATCAAGTCCCTGGACAAGCGGAGGCTCTTCAGCAGAGCCGAGATCGCATTATTGCAAACCAAGCACACTTTGTAGACCGTTCCAGTGAAGTATTCCTTCTTCAATAACGAGATTCCGGCTCTGCTAAAGAGCCTCCACTTCTCCAGGGACCAGATTCCCCTGCAGTCAGCTACAGCGCTGATGTCAGGGGAGGGGGAACTTTCACAGCAAATATCTCTCAAACCATAAAGGTTTAAGAGATGGGACTGGGGGTATTTACATTCTTTTTTAATAACTACAAGATGAACATTTGAAAAAACTAAGTATTACTATCCCTTTAAAAGCAAACAGAAAGAGGCCAAAGTTGGGGGCATTAACCCCTTAATTGCTGGTGGAAGGATATCTGTAGGACCCTTTATGACCTACTGACAGCAACCTTTTTTTTTTTTTTTTTTTTAATAAATTTGAGCAAGACCAAAGTATATTATTACACAGACCAATTTATAAACACATCTACTCAAGTTTAAACAAACATTAACCCCTTAAAGGGTTAGTAATGCCCATATTTAAGTTTATTCAATATTGCAGATGTTAAAAAAAATTCAAAGTATATGGAGAAAGTCCTCTCTCTGAAACCTTTATGGTTTGAGAGATATTTGCTGCTAAAGTTCCCCCTCCCTCCCATTTCCTGACATCAGCGCTCTACTGACAGCAGAAGATCCCGGCCCCCCTGGGACCAGCCGGCAGCTCTTCAGCAGAGCCGAAATAACGAAATTTAAAAAGAATTCCTTTGTTGTAATGGTCTACAGTGTGCCTGCTTTGCAAGCACACTTTGTAGACTGCTCCAACGGAGCAGTTCTTTTTAAATATCACTATTTCGGCTCTGCTGCTGAAGAGCCGACTCGAGTCGGCTGACACGGATCTCCTTCTGTCAGCTTTACAGCTGAAATGAGGGAGGGGGGAACTTTAGCGGCGAATATTTCTCAAACCGTAAAGGTTTGAAAGATGAGACTTTTCACCATACACTATTTTTTTTTTTTTTTTTTTTAACATCTACAATACTGATTAAACTTAAAGCGGAACTAACACCCCTGCAAGATGTAGCCATGTATTTTTTTTTTTTTAAACATGTTATTAAAGAGTAATCCTTTAATTCCAAAAAGTACCTGGTGACGTCTTCCCCTGGAAAAGCTCTTGTAACTCCTCCCGGCTACACGAAAACACCTACATCATCAGCTTTAGATTCTCGGACCAGCAGGAGAATCTAAAGCTGATGATGTAGGCGTTTTCGTGTAGCCGGGAGAAGTTACAAGAGAGCCGATCGGCTCCGTGCTGATATGCGCAATGCACTTTTCTGGGGGGATGAAGTCACCAGGTACTTTTTGGAAATAACGGATTACTCTTTAATAACACGTTTTTTAAATAATAATAATTACACAGCGAGTTATCACGGATTGTAGCCCTCTAATTGAGGATACATCTTGCAGGGGTATTCGTTCCGCTTTAAATATGGGCATTACTAACCCTTTAAGGACTCATGACCTACATAAATGCAGCCAGTCCTTAAAGGGTTAACAGGAGTTTTATTGTTGTGGAGCAATGTACTATCTAAAAAAAAAGTAGGAAACTAGGAAGGGAAAGAGGGACATGGGGATTTTTGCCCCAGAGGAACAGTGCCCCCCTAAAACTGCACATTTTGTAGGTATGAATGAACCGTCATACTTTCATGCTATCTCCATAAGAAAAAATTAACCCACTGGGAACATGAGAACCAATAAAAATACATATATGTTTTTCATTTTTAATAAAATTAATGGTGGGGGAAAAAAAAAAAAAAAAAAAAAAAAAAAAAGGATTTTAGTCTTACCTGTTAAATCCTTTTCTCTTAGTCCATACAGGCTACTGGTAACTTTGGGTAGGTGATCTGCCCCTTTAAGTAGGCAGGAACAATTCTAGAAATGACTGCAGAGGGTGGAGCCTACCTTCCCTACTTGGCTGCAGCTAGCCAACCAGCTCCAGAAAGATTTGAGACACTAACTATTGACTACATAGTAGAAAGGAAAGAAGACTCCTGTGAGCATGACCCCAAAGGACCCCCATGGTCTGCCACAGGAGAGCCAAGCATGGTCTCTTGACAGGTTGGGAGACCAGTAACCTGTATGGACTAAGAGAAAAGGATTTAACCGATAAGACTAAAATCCTCTTTTCTCTGTCTTCCAATGCAGGTTACTGGTAACTTTGGGTTGTCCAACCATTGAGTTTTCCAGAGGCGGGAAGGCAAGGACCAGGCGCAAGGCCCCCAAAGTCACCAGAGTAGATATGAACCATCAGATCAGAGATTGCCCAACAAAACAATGAAATGTCAACAGACACTAAACAGGGGTAACAACACCCCAAACTGTTACACAGCACACTGAACTAGAGCCAACAGGGCTCAAAAGTGAAGGAAGCACCAAGAACCGAAGAAGATCCTAGACAGGCAAGACTGCCTCCAGGATTTTCCTCCCAAAGCTGGCATCAGCCGATGCCAACACATCAACATGGTAGTGCTTTGAAAAGGTGTGCACAGACAACCAGGTGGCAGCCTTGCGCAACTGATCAGCAGAGGTCTGATTCTTGTAAGCCCCAATAGATTGAGTAGGAGCCGTGACCCTGAAAGGGAGCAGGCTTCTTCCTTAGCTTGTAAGCCTTACGAATGGTGGACTTGATCCAAGAAGCAATAGTCACTTTGGATGCAGGTCTTCCTGCCCTGGGACCCCCAGGAATGACGAACAGAGAGTCAGATTGCCTGATAGACTCAGTGCAATGTATATAAAACTTAAGACAACGCACCACATCTAACAAGTGGAGATCCCTCTCCTGTTCAGAGGTGGGGTCAGGGCAGAAAGAGGGCACCACAATCTCCTGATTGATGTGGAACTCAAACCAATTTGGGAAGGAACTCCTGAGGTGCAGAGCACCGCCTTGTCCTTGTGAAACACGAAGAATGGTGATCTACAAGACAGAGCATGCAACTCCGCGACACGGCAAACAGACACGATAGCCAGGAGAAAGGCCATTTTCCATGTGAAGGCGTAGAGGAATAGTAACCAAGGACTGAAAGGGAGGGCGCTCAAAAAAACACCCAACACCAAAACACCCAAAACCAGATTACGATCCCTCTGAGGAGCAGAAGCCTTAAAGACAGGGAGATTATAAGCAATGTCCTGGAAAAACACCTTGACATAAGGAAGGATAGCAATGCGCCTCTGAAAGAAAACAGAGAGCAGAAGTCTGAACCTTAAGGGAACTTAAACTGAGGCCCTTATCCACACCTTCCTGCAAGAAGGCCAAGACCGTGGGCAGATCAAATTCCTGAGACAAGTTCCTATCGGAACACCAAGATCGGAAGGTCGACCAGGCACGATGGTAGGTCTTTGAGGAAACTGGCTTGCGAGCACTAAGCACGGTAGCCACCACATCAGAAGAAAAACCTTTCTTCAATACTGAGGATTCAATTTTCAAGCCAAAGCTAGACAAAGAATGTCCTCTTTCCACAGGTAACCCTGGAAGAGAAGATCCGGATGAGAGGGAAGTCGGAACGGCTCCGCCACTGACAGATCCAGAAGCCCCGGAAACCAAGCCTGCCGAGGTCAGTACAGAGCAACCAGAATGACTGGACATCGCTCCAGTCTCAATTTCCATAACACCCTGTGCAACATAGGAAGGGGAGGGAAGATGTAAGCCAGAGGAAATAACCAAGGAATGGACATGGCATCCACTGCCAAAGCTAGAGGATCCCTTCCAGCGAGAGCAGAACCTTGGAACCTTCCGGTTGCGTCTTGTCGCCATCAGGGCGATGCAAGGAAGATCCCACTTCTGAAAGATGAGGTTGAACACCTCTGGATGCAGTTCCCACTCTCCGCTGTCCACTGTGTGTCGACTGAGGAAGTCCGTCATGACGTTGTCTACTCCTGGAATGTGCACTACGGATATGACAGGAACGTGTTCTTCCCAGGAGAAAAAAATAGCCTTGACCACTAACCAAGCGGCAAGACTTCTTGTTCTGCCCTGCTTGTTGATGTAAGCCACAGCCGTGGCGTTGTCAGACTGATCCCGGACTGGGCATTCTTCCAGCTGGGGCGTCCAGTGATGAAGGGCATGAAATATCGCCCAAAGTTCCAATACATTGATGGGAAGGAGAGATTCCTCTGGAGACCACCGTTGCTGAGCACTCAGGTGACAGAGGACCACTCCCCAGCCGGAGAGGCTGGCATCCGTCGTCAGTGGTCCAGAAGGATATCAGGAAGGACTTGCCCTTCAGGAGATTGGAGAGGTCGAGCCACCATGACAAACTCAGTTCCACACGAAGAGGGAGGGATACGGATGTGTGCAGAAGGTCCGGCTGACCCTTGCAGACCTGGATCACAAACCGCTGGAGCTCCCTGGTGTGAGCCATGGCAAAGGGACTGCTTCCATGGTGGAGATGAATTTCCTCACCAGAGAGGATAGCTTCTTGGCTGGAACAGCCGAAACCCTGTGTGTGATCTTGTGAGCCACATCCTCCATGAGAAACACCATGCTCTGCTGAGTGTCGAAGAGAAGGCCCAGGAAGACCAGACGCTGGGACGGTACAATACCCGACTTGTCCAAGTTGATGAATGCAGTCCTGAACCTGCTGATGAAGAAGTTCAGCAGAGGGGGCTTTCAGAAGCAGGTCACCATGTATGGAGTAACTCTGATGCCGTTCTGGTGGAGGACGGACACTAAGGTTCCCAGGACATGGTTGAAGACCTGAGGCGCTGTAGTCAGACCAAAGGGAAGAGCTGAGAACTGAAAATGCCCTTGGTTGCAGGCAAATCTAAGAAACTGCCGGCTCTCTGGATGAATGGCGATATGTAAATACGTGTCCTGAAGGGTCCATAGAAGAAAGAAATTCCCCCGGAATCATAGCAGCAATCACCGTCCTTAGGGACTCCTGGTGATAATGAGACCAGATCACAAAGGAATGGAGATCCTTCAAGTTCAAAATTAAATGACAACCACCGTCCTTCTTGGACACTATGAAGAGGTTTGAGTAAAAACCCAAAAGCAGAAACAAAAATAGCCCACAGCGCTAGCTCATCATAATAAATTCATGTAGTGTATGAATAAAAAAGTGTTAAATAGCTGGCATCTAGATAGCAGCAAGAAATGAGGGGGTTCTCCAATCCCCCCAAAAAACGTTGTGTCAAAACCCAAAGTGCACATACAAGACCAAGAACAAACCTGCCCTCCTCCATACTTATGTGTAAACGTGTTCCCTGACTTAAGCATATATAATAAAAATGTGTATATATGTGTCCTAACCTAAATATATATACTAAACTATTAAAAACTGAGAATTTAGTCCATCACTTGGCCAAAGAATGTAAGCTTGCCAACCCTGTCAAGGTATCAAGTTCTGGCAAGTACCTACTGTACTGCACCTTTAATTCCTATCTAACATTAAAATAAATAAAAATTCTGGGTTTGATAAAGCAGCTGAAAAGTTTATAAGTAAACGTGTATCTAATTCACAGTGTATGCAGTTAAAAACAAAAGAACACACTACTAATTAAAAAAAAGTGTGTGGGGTGGTAAACACTGGCTTATAAATGGGATTGAAGGACCCACAATCCTCTTTTGCCGATGTCCACATCCTGCAGGCCAGACGAAGTTTTATACCAGGCAAGTACTCTCTTACACACTTTTTTGAATTAGAAGTGGCCTCACTGATCAGATCCTTAAGATCTGGCCCAAATAAGGATGTACCCTGAAAAGGCAAGGACAGCAAGGCTTTCTTAGAAGCCGTGTTAGCAGCCCAGATCTTGAGCCACCAGACAGATAGCATCAAATAAGGCAGCAGAAACATAGTGCTGGGCCTCAAGATATGTTGGCAAGAAGCCACAACATATCCGAAGATGAATCGCCCCAACGTACAGCTAGGGTTCAGTCCAGACCGCAGTGGACCGGTTAATCCATGCTGCAGCGAATGCTGGATGCATAGCAGTACCAGCAGTGGCAAAAATTGACTTGAGAGAAACCTCAAGTTTCTTGTCAGTCCAGGGGTAAAGCTTAGCAAGCTTCTTGGAGACAGAAGGGTCTCTGTCCGGATATTTCCACTCATCAGCCACTAGACGGTCCAGAGTGGGGTTAGTTGGAAAACAAGTTGCTTGCAGGGCATTCCCAAGTCAGGGCTTCCTAAGTCTGCTGTTGAGTTTTTCCTGAGTTTAAATAGATTATACTGTAATTTTTAATTCTATGTTATAGAGTTATATGTTATAGAGTCATCTTGCAGTTTGTACTAGACTTGTAGGCTCCTTATGTCTGTGTATTGGAACTATATGGATGTCTTCTGACACCTCCTATCCTGTCTCTTCACAGGTAATCCTTATCAATAATTATTTACAACACATGGTTCTGTTTTTGAAGTGCAATTAGCTCTGATTGGGTCCAGTTGGCTAGTATTCCTGACTGACTGTATAAAAAACCCACTTCTCAAGCAGGGCTCTGCTTGCAGGGCATTCCCAAGTCAGGGCTTCCTAAGTCTGCTGTTGAGTTTTTCCTGAGTTTGCCTGAGCTTGCACTGAGGACACACCTGACTACATCTGACACAGGAAGATTTCAGTTTTCAACAGAACCACAGCCTGGAAAAGCCTGCCTGAAGATAAAGAACTAACTCTGGAGTTTAGGATTACTGTTTCTAAGCACTTCATTTCATCTGCTTGGGACTTCAGCTGATCTACAACCAAAAGCACTGGACAAAGTGGGAAGATTCAACATACCATTCATCCACTCCAGGATTTTAACTCTTTCATTGACATATCAGTGGGAATCACCTTTTAATCAATCCTGGCTGCAACTGAATCTACAGATCGTCTGGTCTGGTCTGGAAGGAAAAAACTACTACATTCCATCTAGGCAGTTGAAGCTATATGCCTGCAAGTCACTGATCCCCCTCATCACCAACCTCTCACCCATTTGAACCTATAGTGTCACTAAACAATGCATCTCTTAATTTTCTTATTGTTTCTGACACCTCAACTGTGTAAAATATCAAAAACATTCAGCCCTCCCACCTGCTCATCAATCTCTATATCTCCATCCCTCTTAAACTCTCCAATGATTTGTTCTCATGAGCTTTTCTGTCACCTCAGCTATTTATATCCATCCACCAAGAAACAGCCCACACCTTCTCACACATGCAAATCCTCCTCTCACCTGCTTTACCTGACTGCAACTCTTCTCATGGCTGCAGGTGACATCTCTCCCAACCCTGGCCCCACTTACATTCCCACCTGTGTCCGTCCTAGATTGCAGCCTACCCGCACCTCTTGCGGGGCAGACCCTAGAAATCTGCTGGCTGTTCCCTGCCTCCCCCCATCCCTTCCACCCTTCTCCTGTGCATTATGGAACGCTCGCTCTCTACTAAACAAACTCCACACTGCCCATGACCTTTTCCTCTCTAAGTCTCTAAACCTATTTGCTATCACTGAAACCTGGCTCTCACATTCGGACTCAGCTGCCGAAGCTGCTCTCTCCTATGGTGGCTTATCTTTCTCCCACACTCCTCGCCCTAATGGCAAGGGTGGGGGTGTGGGACTTCTTCTCTCTCAGCTCTGCCGCTCCAGGCCTCTGCCCCTTCCTCCCTCAGTCTCCTTCACCTCTTTTGAAGTGCACGCAGTCCAGCTCTTCTCCCCTGTCCCTCTTCTGGTAGCTGTGATTTACAGGCCCCCAAGCAACCCTTCCTCCTTTCTCTCTGAATTTGAAACTTGGCTCTCTGTCTTTCTGTCCTCAGACACTCCCACATTACTCCTTGGAGACTTCAACCTACACACTGATGATACATCCTCATCTAGTGCCTCCCGCTTTCTCTCACTGACCTTGTCCTTTGGCCTTCAACAGTGGACTGCTGCCAGCACTCACAGGGATGGTCACTGGCTAGATCTAGTTCTAACCAGAAACTGCTCAGTCTCTGACTTCACAATTTCCCCATTTCCACTCTCTGACCATCATCTTATCTCCTTCACACTATCTCACACACCTTCCCCTGCCCTCCCTAAATCACCCTTCCTAACCAGGAACCTACACTCGGTCAAACTACCAGACCTGATATCGACTGTGCAGTCTTCCCTCTCTTCTCTCTGCTCTACTGCTACTACTACTACTACTAACATAGACACTCTGGTCCACGAATATAACACCATATTAATGTCCTCCTTGGACCTGCATGCTCCCCTTCAACGTAGACACTCCCGCCCCAGGAATCCCAGACCCTGGCTGAATTCAACAATCCGCATGCTACGCACCTGCTGTCGAGCTGCGGAACGTCTTTGGCGAAAGTCTCATTCTTTTGCCGACTTCCACTATTACAAATTCATGCTATCCTGTTTTAACACAGCTCTCACCCAGACTAAACAGAAATACTTCTCTCAGATTATCACTACCCACAAATCTAACCCCCGTGACCTCTTTAAAATCTTCGATTCTCTTCTCAAACCCCCAACCTTGAACTGCTCCTCCTTCTCCAACACTCCACAGGACTTTGCTGACTTTTTTAAAAACAAGGTACAGTCCATCCAACAAACGATGGGCTCTACATCTTCTCCTCCTATGCCTCTGATTCCTAGTCCACCCCGAGCAACCCTCAGCTCATTCTCCCCTATAACAGAGGAGGAGGTATCTCTTTTACTATCCTCCTCTCCACCCACTACCTGCCCCTCAGATCCCATGCCCTCTCAACTTCTTAAGGCTCTTGCAAGTACTCTTGCTCCCAGCCTTACTAATATCTTTAACTCCTCTCTCTCTACCGGAACTTTTCCATCCTCATTCAAACATGCAATAGTCAGACCTATACTCAAAAAGCCCTCACTCGACCCCACCTGCCTTTCAAATTACCGTCCGGTTTCTCTCCTCCCCTTTACATCTAAGATCTTGGAACGCCTGGTATTCTCCCGCTTGATCTCCTTTCTCAATAGGAACTCTCTTCTCGACCCTTTACAGTCAGGTTTCCGTTCCAACTATTCTACCGAGACAGCTCTAACAAAAATCACAAATGATCTACACACAGCAAGGGACAAAGGACACTTTAGTATACTAATCCTACTAGATCTATCTGCTGCTTTCGACACTGTTGACCATGCACTCCTACTGGACACACTTCATACACTTGGCATCCGTGACACACCTCTAAAATGGATTTCCTCCTATCTCTCTAAACGTACTTTCAGTGTTTCTTTTTCTAACACTTTCTCGTCTCCCCTCGACCTCTCGGTAGGTGTACCTCAGGGATCAGTCCTGGGACCACTTCTTTTTTCACTCTACACACTCTCACTTGGTGACTTCATCTCATCTCTTGGATTTAATTACCATCTGTATGCAGATGACACACTAATCTATCTCTCTGTCCCTGACCTCACTCCAGCTGTGCAGTCTCGAGTCATTCAATGTCTCTCAGCCATTTCATCATGGATGGCCCACCGCCACCTTAAACTTAATATGGCTAAGACAGGGCTGGTGGTGTTTCCTCCTAAAACCCATCCACCAACCCCCTTCTCCATCACAATAGGAAACTGTGTTATACACTCAGCATCCAAAGCACGCTGTCTTGGGGTCATACTTGATTCTAAATTAACCTTCTCCCCCCATATCCAAGCTGTCACTAGAACTTGTCACTTCTTCCTAAAAAATATTGCAAAAATACGTCCATTCCTCTGCCTATCAACAGCTAAAACTCTATCTCAGACACTCATTCTCTCTAGACTTGACTACTGCAACATTCTACTCTCTGGTCTTCCTGCTTCTCATCTCTCTCCACTTCAATCTGTTATCAATTCAGCCGCAAGAATCACCACATTTGCTCCCAGATACCTTCCATCTCATCTCCTCCTGAAATCCCTCAATTGGCTACCTATAAAGTATCGTATTTCTTACAAGATTCTCCTCCTCTCCTGTAAGTCACTCTGTTCTTCAGCTCCCTCTTACATTTCTGCCCTTATCTCCCGCTACACCCCTTCCCGTCCCCTACGGTCTTCTCAAGGGTTCTTCCTGTCCTCTCCCTACACAACACGAGCCATCTCTCGACTACAATCTTTCTCACTGGCTGCTCCTCGACTCTGGAATGCCCTCCCCATCACTGTTCGCCAATCATCCACAATCACCACTTTCAAGCAACTCCTCAAAACCCACTTGCTCAGGGAGGCATCTCAATAGCGATGTCCTCCTTCTGCACGCTGACAGTCACATCAGAATCCTTCTGCACTTCTTTCACCACACCTTGTACCTGCACTTATAATACTCCTCCTAGTGTCTCTGTTTGTCAATATGAATTCAGCCTAGATTGTAAGCTCCTTGGGGCAGGGTCCCATTCCTAGTGTATGATTCCCTTGCTGCACTTTCCCTCACAAATAATGTAATGATTGTACTTAACCTTAATGCTCTTAACCCCAGTTCTGTCGTTTTTGTATTGTATTATTTCAACTTCTGTAAAGCGCTGTGTACATGTATGGCGCTATATAAATAAAGATACATACATACATACAAGTATGGGGCTTTATAGGCTCTCGGAATACATCAGAGGAATCTGAGGAAACCACCTGAACTGGGGGAATGTTTAGCGTGTTTAAGATGGTCCTGATCAGGCCCTCAGCCGAGGGTTCTGGATCAACTTCAAAGGGACCCCCAAAAAAATTAAGATGAGCCCACAGCAGAACATTCCTCAACATCTGAATCCACCAACAGTTCCTCTTCAGAGAAATCTGAAACGTCAGGTACTCCTTGCCGTTTGGGCAGGGACGATCTGACTGAGGAAGGGGTCTGCCAGGAATGGAAGACCCCCTGTAACTGGAATGGAAAGAGTTGCAACGTAGACCTGAGGTCCCTGGTAGCAGCCTTGAACTCTTGCACCCAAACTGACTCTGAAGTTGCTAGGTTGAGCGGTTGCAGAGATATGTCCCAAACTGTACAGTCCCATAGAAGTGAATAGAGCAATGGCGTCTATACAGAAAAGCACACCTTTAACTCAATTTTGTCAAAGTTAGAACTGAGAAATAAAAAAACATGAAACATCACTAGGACATGTAATCAGACCCAGAAAACACTGAACCCAGTAGGGAAAGTGCCAGTAACCACCCCAGAAGATGCCAACCAGCAGTTAAAGGGTTAATTTACCACATAAGGTTGCTCCAAACACTGACAGACATAAAAGAAAGACCCAGTGAGTGCAGGAGTGTGCAATAAGAACTCCCAGGAATAACCCCTGTGCGGAGGGGCACTGTGGGACAAGCGGACCTGTAACACTCAAAGGGTTGCTCACCTTTTCTGCAGATCTTCTGTCTTCAGATTACTATGTAGTAAGAAGTAACCTCAGTGGGTAACTCCTGGGGAAGCACTTGGAATCAAGATTTTCCCCCTCAGGGCTTAAGGTCCACAAAAAGCCCCTGGATACTGAGCTAGCCACATCTAAGGGCATTGTCAGTTATGGTAATCTGCCTAATTGGTATTCCATATCTAACTTGAAAAATAAAAAAAAGTTTCTAAAACTATAGTTCTCTTGCCTGTGTTATCTTTACCAAGGAACAAATCTTTCTGGAGCTGGTTGACTAGCTGCAGCCAAGGAGGGAAGTTAGGCTCCACCCCCTGCAGTCATTTCTAGAATTGTTCCTGCCTACTTAAAGGGGCAGGTCGCCTACCAAAAGTCACCAGTAACCTGTATTGGACGACAGAGAAAAAAGGGTATATAATTTGTGTGGCTGGAATAAAAGACTTAGTGGGGAAAAGCTGTTCAACAAAGTCAAAAATGCTCTGTTCCTGAAGTGCAAACCACCCCAGATTTTCCCAGTCCTTAACCCCTTAAGGACCAGCCACACACGCAGACCACACTTAAGGATCACAGAGTTTTTTTTTCCCTCCCTATCCAATTCACGGCTTCCCGAACATGTTGGACCCATAATGTGCCAGGACCCTCATGGATCCTTAAGGGGTTAAAGGTTACTGTTTACCAATGGCTTACAATATCAATACATGCTCTTAGACTACAAATATGTTTGGACATTTAGAAAAAACATTTAACTGTACCTGAATTTATTTTTAAATAAAGGCATTAGAATACCAAAACATGATTAAAAGCTGGTTTATCTTGCTTCTTAAAATTTACATTTAGTAAGCACACAAACACAAATTTCTCCTCACTGTGAAAACAATACATTTTAGAAGGAAGAAATCCAAAGCAAGATTTATAAGATTAATTCAATGATGCACCAAAGAGAAAACTGCTTAAAGATTTAAAGGAAGGTTTAAAGGAAGTTTCTCATTTCAATAATCCATATGTGTGCAATTTCCCTTATTTATGGCAATCTACATTTCATAACTTAAAGGAGCAGTAAACTTTATGAAAAAATAAATATTGTAGGGCTTTTCCTGTTGAGTAAAACAAGGGTACCCCCACTTCTGAGAGATGTACATTTCCAGCAGTATCGCAGTGTAAACCAGTTTTGTTTTTTTTACATCAGTAATGCCCTCTAGTGGTCAAATTCCAATTAGTAATTCTGTTACATTCTAATGGTTTACAATTCTCCAGAGAATGTGGTAGAAACTGCTGAGTCATGCTGTCAGTTAGAACTTCCAGGAAGTAAACATACAGTAAATTCACATCTTTATTATTTAACCCCTTATGACCGGACACGTGCACACGCAGCAGTCACTTAACTCCCGGCTAAGATTTTTTTTAAATTATTCTGGAGTCCCCAAATGGCGTGCAGCCGCATGGGTCCCCGGACTTCCGGGACATACATGTACGTCCTCTGTCACCAAGTGACAGTTTTTGAGAGACGTACATGTACGTCCATTGTTGGGAAGGGGTTAAACTTTTATAAATGTTGAATGAAACAACTGACAGCGGTAGGAGTGCCCTTATTTTACTCTGTAAAAAAGCTCTAAAATACAAGTTTTAATAAAAAATAAAAAAAACAAAACAAAAAAAAAAAACCCTTCCCAACAAGCTTTACTCTCAAAATATCTTTACACAAAAAATAGAACACTACACCAAAATGTCCTTGTCTGTAACAATTTCCTAATTTATCATAATACAAATCTGACTTTCTTAGGAAGCTTTGGAGTCTGAGGTTTTGGTCATTGACAGCAGCCAAAACAGACTGTTCTTCAATTAGTATAGTTGTTTATATTTTATGGATACTACTAAATGGTGCAGCAGGTCACACCAAATACCAAGAGTCAAAAGGAAAAGTAAACTTATTCCATGAAAACCAATTTGTTGTAAAACAGGATTTTTGTGTTTTTACCTGTTAAAACCTTTTCTCTTCAGTCCATATGGAACACAGTACCATGTCAAACACTGGTAGCATGGGTTGGAGTCCCTCCTCCTGGATGGCAGGTCACATCTCAACAGACACAGAGTCTTAGGGGTGGAGATTCGCTCTTCCAGTTCAAACCCCCCCGCAACTACTAACTCCCAGAATTCATGTGACCGAAGCCACACAAAGAAAATTAAGTGTGAAAGAAAAAAAGAATCTCCTGAGAGAAAGACACTAAGTGGACTCCTCTGCCCAGGAAAGCAATACCACAAAGGTCCCTTTCTCTGGGTGGGAAACCTGTGTTCCATATGGACTAAAGAGAAAATGATTTAACAGGTAAGAACAGTAAAATCCTATTGCCTCTTACGTCCAATATGGAACACAGGTACCATGGGGATATACAAACGCTAAGCTCCTAGGAGGTGGGAAAAAGGACCTCATGCACGTCCCCATGATACGGAGTTCCCTAGGACCATCCAATATCTGAATAACCCAAGCAACAAATGTCAACAGACACTGACTTACACAAGATGCAGAGACAGAGTCAGCTTTGTGAACAGGCTTAGTACGATCCTCATAAAAATTAAGGTATCGCACCACGTCCAACAAATGGAGGTCTCACTCCTTATCAGACTTGGGGGTCAGCACAGAAGGAAGGCCTCTGCAAAACACCCAGAACCAGGTTAAGATCCCACGGGGGAGTGGGAGCCTTAAAAGAAGGGAAGATATTAGCCACCCCTCGAACAAAAACCTTGACATCTGGAAAGTACAGAGAGCTGAACATTAAGGGAGCTCAAATGGAGACCTTTGTTCACCCCATCTTGGAGGAAAGAAAACGAAAGGGAGGTCAAAATCCTGCATGGACACATTCTTGCCAGCCACCACATATGAAAGATAGACCACACCCTTTGGTATGCCTTGGAAAAAATGGGCTTCCTGATCTGAACCATGCAGAGAAACCATTCCCACTCTCCCAGATCTATGTCTTGGCAACTGAAAAAGTCTTCCAGAATGTTTTCTATCCCCAGAATGTGAACTGCGGATATGGCAAGAACATAGGCCTCCACCCCCAACAGAGGATGCTCCTCACTTCAGTCAAATTAGCTGCGTTGTGAGTACCCCCTTGACGACTGGTGTACGCCACGGCTGTGACGTTATCTGACTGAACCCTCACTGCCTTCATCAACAGGAGTGGGGTCCAGTGAACAAGGGCTAGGTGGATTGCCAAGAACGCCAGGATGTTGATAGACAAAAAGGATCTCACCCTGAGACCACCTGCCTTGGACACCCAGGTGATCCAGAATCGCATCCCAAGCACTCAGGCTGGCATCAGTGGTGACTAGGGTCCACTCTGGGATCACAAATGGCATCCCCCGTTCCAGGTTAAGCTGATGTAACAAACACCAGAGACTCCTCTCCTGGCCTCTGGAAGAAAAAAAAAAAAAAAAAAAAAAAAAGATATCCGTTGACACAGATATTCTGGATTTCCAGACCAGTTCCTGAGAGTAAGACACAGCATCCAACATCTGCCCAAAACACTCATGAACTCCCTGATCTTGTCAGAAGACCACTCCAGGGTGGACAAGAATGTAGGAGCAGTCTTGAACATGAAGAGCCAGGTGCTCCTCTGAGAGGGCATTGATAAAGAGATAGTCTAGGTAGGGTATCAGCGAGATACCCTGAGCATGGATGAAGGACGCTAGGGCCACCATGATCCTAGTGAAGACATGTGGTGATGAAGCCAAGCCAAACAGCAGAGCCGTGAACTAGTAATGATTGGGGCTGAAAGCAAAATGCATGTAGCATTGGCTGTCCGGGTGAATTGGGAATTGTAAGTATGCATCCTGAAGGCTATATGCTCCCCCAGGCATATTGCTGCTATGAACATGAAGATTCCATCTTGAAGCGAGTGGCAACATACCTTTTGAGGCATATGAGGTCTAGAATAGGGCAACAGCCACAGTCATCCTTTGGGACCATAAACATGTTGGAATAGAAACCTTAAAGGGATAGTAACACTTCGTTTTAACTTTATTTTATTTTGTAGGCATTAAAAAAACATGAAGAATGATATAAGTCTTATCTCTCAAACCTTTATGGTTTATGAGATATTCACAAGCAAAGTTCCCCTCCCCTCCCCTTTTACCTAGTGTAAGCCATCTCTTCTCAGATGTGAGTCTGGTTGTATGACAGTACAGATAACAGAAGGGGACAATTTTCTTTGTATGAAAACAATGAAAGCCCTTCCCCACTTAACAAGTTTTTCAGCTTTTTCCATTATCTTAATTGAAGATTGTCCCTCTCTGCAGTCTACCTGGGCATCTCCCTTCTGATCTGGTTGAACAGGGGGGGATACTTTGTTTGTGAATATCTCTTAAACGATAAAGGTTTCAGAGATAAGACTTATATCATTCTTCATGTTTTTTTAATGCCTACAAAATAAAATAAAGTTAAAATGAAGTATTACTATCCCTTTAATAGTGCTCAGGGAGTTGTCTGGCTCTTTTGGAATTCTTGGCAAAAAGAACAGATATGGAGGAAGGGACTTGAAATCTATGTGGAACCCTTCTGACATTACCCGCAAAACCCAGGTTTCTTGAAAAGGGCAGAGCTGGCCCCCTAAAGGTAACGATGGACGCTTGATTTATAACTGATGTAACAAGGTACTCTTGCCACCAGTAACGTTTGATGAGGCCTTGGCTTGACCGCTTCAAAGAGCGCCTCAGAAACATAGTTGTTGGCTAGAAGGACAAATAAGTACTCTTTGGCCACATCGACACGTAGAGCCTCAACCAGATATCACTACAAATAGCAACAACTCCGTTAACCCAGGCAGAGCAAAGATAGGCCATAGCTCGGCTCCACTGGCCGCGAAGGAGGCCTTGAGAACAGAGTCCAGCTTTTTTTATCTACTAGTTATTTATGGACCACTGCATTAGCCTTTGGGAGAGAGGTAGTATTAGCCAACAGTGGAAGGAGAAGCCCACTTAGCTAAAGCCGTATCCAAAAATGGGTACTGCTTAGAAAACCTCTTATTGAGGAAAAGCAGATTATAAACAAGAAGGGTCTGGTCAAGAGTGGCATTGAGTGGGAAGAAGGGAGAAGACTTCTTATACTCCTGGAAAACATACGGAGAGGGAGCCCCCTCATAAAAGGTGTCAAAAGACCTGAAGGGTCTAGTCCCAACACTAGTAAAAACACTAGAAGTATCCCCAGAAACAATGCAGCACTCGTAATAGCACAGAAAATATACTTACCTTGCAAGCAATAGGTTAATCAGGAGGAGAGCAAAGAGATTGATCCTCTGCGTAAGATAAACAGAAGTAAAATGGCCACTGCAGAGCTACCAACCAATCGGAAGCCAGTGAAATGGGCATTCTGGGAGAAGTATTCTTTTCTGTTGCCTATCAATGCCTACAAAATACCATTCGTAGAGCCCCCTTGGACACTCAGAAAGTGGACTGGATGATAGGGCATGAGGAGACAAGAAGACAGATCCCTCTCTGGCCATTATCTTAAACAGTTGCTGAGATAAGACCCATAGCAGCGTTTCCCATAGAAGTCAATGGAGCAAAGATGGCGGTGGGTGAGTTTCTGTTCTTAAAGGGGCTGCTGCATTAAAATCAGTCTAAGTTGAAAATGTTGCCACAAGACCCAAAACTCCATGGGATCATCTGAGGGGAGCATAAAACTAGGCTTCAAGTAGTGGGGAGGTGAAAATATCCCCACCAAGCACTTTAAAACAGGAAAAGTAAAAAACGGTAGAGAAAGGCTTAATCCCATAGAATAAAGCAGCCATCCTGACTCCAAATCCCAGAGAGAAACATATAAATAAAAAGATACCCATAATGAGTGCCAGACTTTAGCTAGGCTCACAATAGCCCCTGTATGCAGAGGCAACACAGCTGGGACCTAAGTGGACCAAGGTACTCAAAGGATTACTCACCTGCTTTCTGACTTCAGGTTAACATCTTAGAGAGAGGACAGAGCTCCAAGAGACTAGGGAAATCTTGGGAACAAGAGTCCTTCCACAGGGCTTAAAAGGTCCACAAAGCACCTGTAAACTAGTCAATCCACTCCAGGGAAGCCCAGTGATGGAAACCCGCCTAAATGGATTATATAGATCCATATCTAAGAATAAAACAATAAAAACCTAGAAAAAAGTCAAGTGTCTTTCCCTGGCAGGATTCATGAATTCTGGGAATTAGTAGGCGGAGGCTGAGCTGAAAGAGGGAGTCTTTACCCCAAAGACTCTGCCTTTTGAGAGGTTTCCTGGCCTCCTGGAGGGACTCAACCCCGTGGTACCAGTGTTCCATTCTGGACGCAAGAAAAAGGCATTTCCTGCAGAGTAAAAACATACTACCTACCAGGTATTTTATTCAAAAGTTAAAAGCATTTAAGTTGTCAGGAACTGATGAAGACACTAAATATTTCCTGACAGTTTAAAAACTTAACGTTTGAATAAAATACCTGCCAGCTGTGGGAGTTCACTTATTTATATGCAGCACATTATATGTAGAACTGTTGTAGTGACTCACCTCTTCCACAAAATGCAACAGAATAGCTGTCTGAACACCAGGCGAACTACATATGAGCTTTCAGGCCACTAGAGTATACAATTAATGTATAATTAAAAGGGGGGGGGGCATGTCCCAATAGTATTCTTTGCAGGAAATATAATTTTTTTTCTTACATAAAGCAAAAATGCTTACTGCTCCTGCTTCAAACATCTTTGTTGTCCAAAAATTCTTGGTAAACTTATTTTGCAAAATATCCCAGGATACCTTTGGCTGCATTCTGTCTATTGCACTAAGATGCAAACCACTATTAAACGCAGATATTTTACATTAAACTCACATTACAGATAATCCAGAGCTTTTAACATGGAACAGAAAAAACTAGATGCACTCAGGCTCATTCTTTGAGTTCCTCTAACTCAGAGCTTTCCAAACTTTTCATGTTGGTGACACACTTTTTAGACATGCATAATTTCGTGACACAGTAATTCAGTTTTGCTAGCAAACAGGAGGTTAAACTAATAATCCCTTAAATGAGATACAGACACATACATAAATTGTAATAAGATGATGTATGGGGACACAACATATCTTATGAAAACCTTTCATTCATTCTGCAGAAGGCATTACGCATGTTGTGTGGTTTTTAAAAGGGCGACATGAGAATGTTGCGCTACATATAAGCACAAGATTCTCATGTCGCATTATTAAATAAATAGCACATAACTGATTTTGTAAGTACATCTTTCCTGTCTCATTGGCACCACAAGCAGAAGCAGCAGCCATGTGACAGGCAGCCTCGGCGCACAGGGACACTCCAGCCTGGCAGCCCAAAGAGAGGGCAGCAGTATAGGGGAGGCGACATCTCAAAAGATTTTAACAGCTGAACCGCCAAAAGATTTGTAACAGCTGGAAAGCCTCCGTGTGCTGAATACATATTATGGATGCAGCACACAGAAGCACTCCAGCTGTTACAAATCTTTTGTGGTGCTCCAGCTATATGCAGCACACGGAGGCCATCTCCCGCTGTGTAAATGCTACCATTAAGTAGTATGCCAGATGCCAGTGTAGCTCGTGCTTGGGTTGAATGACAATCTCAGGCTGTGTAAACGGCACCTTTGCCTGTGACACACCTACACCCTTCAGCTGACACACTAATGTGTCGCGACACACAGTTTGGAAAGCACTGCTCTAACTGGACACAATTAAAAATTTACATAGCATGTTATATTACAGTCAATTGTATTAAAATGGGAATTCTAAAAAGATCAAAGAGTTTTATCCAAAATACATTGATAGGCTACTTTGTATTTGTGATATAGAGATATGTTCCATTTTGTGTCTTAGTCCTGTTACTCAAATGTTTGAGGATAGGTGGCTTGAAGGAGGGAAATGATCTATGCACTTCGATAGCGAATATGTCGTCACCAAATGCTTAATTCACAAGACATGCAAGTTTTTACTTTTCAATTCAATCCCAGAATTGTGTGATTTGGAATATTGTGCTAAGTATTAAGAGGCAGGCCAAACATATCAAACCCCCAAGATCTGCATTGTAGCACATACAGCCAAACAAGCCCAGCACAAAATGTTGCAGATTTGAGCTATAAATGATAAGCAACATTTCTAAAGAAAAAAGTATTTTAGTGTTGTTACCTTCTAAATTCTTTTCTCTTTAGTCCATATGGAACAGTTACCATGGGGTTGAGTCCCTCCTCCTGGAGGGTAGGGCACATCACAAAAGGCTGGGTCTTTGGGGTGGAGACTCCCTCTTTTTCCTCAAGCCCAATACCCCACCTTCCCCCCAGAATTCATGTGACAGTCACAGCAAAAGAACTAGATGTATAAGAAAAGAAAATCTCCTAGAATAAAGACGCTTTGAGGACTCCTCTGCCCATGAAAGCAACACAAAGTTTCTCTCCGGGTAGGAGGCCTGTATTCCATACAGACTAAAGAGAAAAGGATTTATGAAGCAAAAACACTAAAATCCTATCTTCTCTTATGTCCAATATGAAACACAGGTACCATGGCGACAAGCCAAAGCATGCCAAGTTTCTGGGGAGGGCAAGGAAGAAAGACCGCACACATACCCCCATAATACCAGCATTTCCTAGGACCAAAATGGATCTGAATAACCATGTCATCAGACACAAAACTAACACAGCACTCCGAACAACACCCAAGGGGGTACAAAAACTGGCAGTAGAGAAAAAAACAAAAAAAAAACAAAACCCTTCGGTAGGCAAGACTGCTTCATTCTTGGCCAAGACACTGACGTGGAAGTGTTTGGAGAAAGCATGCAAGTATCACACCAAGTCGCTGCCTTGCATAGCTGTTCAGCAGAGGCCTGGATTTTGTAGGCCCAAGAAGTACCCACAGGGTGGGTGGAATGTACTGTGATCTTCAAGGGAACCGGCTTCTTCCTGATCTGGTACGCCTGGCGTATGGTAGCTTTGATCCAAGAGACAATGGTTACCACCTTGGAAGCAGTCTGACCTGCCCTAGGACCCTATGAGAAGACAAAAAAGTCAGCCTTTTGGAAGGGCTGAGTGTGATGTACATAGAACTTAAGGCAGTGTACAATGTCCAACATAAGTGGACGAAGGGTCAGGGCAAAAGAAAGTACAGCTATCTCCTGATTGATGTGAAATTTGGAGACAAACTAATAAATTCCTGAGAGGTACGATGTACCACCTAATCCTGGTGAAAAACCAGGAATGGAGGTTTGCAAGATCTTGCAACTCAGTCACCCTCCGCACAGAGGCAACTGCCAGGAGAAGCGCCATTTTCAGTGTAAGCTGATGCAAGGAGATGGAGGCCAGAGGTTCAAAGGGGGGCCTACTGAAGGACGTGTAAGACCAAATCACGATAAAACTATGTGGGTTCCTGAAAGGAAGGAAGGGCATCAGCCACATCTAGTAGAAAACTCGTCATGTCCAGGAGAGCTGGAATCTGAACCCTGAGGGAACTCAAACTGAGACCTTTGTTGACTCCGTCCTGAAGAAATGACAACACCACGGGAAGGTCAAAAACCTATGGTGACATGTTCTTGTCCACACACCAATGGTGAAAAATGGACCAGACCCTATGGAAAAGGCCAGCTTCCAAGCCTGAATCATGGTGGAGAATTCTTACTGCTTCAGAATGACTGCCTCAGGAGCCATGCCATAAAGGCCAGGCTCTTCACATCCTCTTACAAGGCCCTGAAGTAAGATATGGTTTGGGTGATAGGCAGATCAAATCCTGAATGGACAAACTGATGGAGGTCCGTGAACCATGTCTTCCTTTGGCCAAACTGGATCGATTAGAATGACAAGGGCCCTGTCCATTCTGATTTTCTTGATCACAATGGGAATGAGAGGAACCAGGGAACATGTAGGACAGGTGAAAACTCCATGGATCGAACATGGCATCCACTGCAAAGGCCAGATAATCTCTTGTTCGAGCCAGAACATTGGTACCTTCCCTGTTCTACAGTAGGGTTTCCACTCCTGGAATGTGTATTGCTTTGGGTTCCACCTTGGCAGTTTATGTAAGCAGCCTCAGTGAATTGTCCAATTAAACTCTTACAGGAATCCCTTGAGCACCTGGGATCAATGAAAGAGCCAGACAAACCACTCTGTGCTCCAGAATATTGATGGACAGACTGTCCTCCCTATCCACCTGCCCTGGGCACCCAGGATCTCACCCCAGCTCCTCAGGCTTGCATCTATAATTACCAGGTTACACTCTGAAATCACAAAGTTCTCCCTCTCACCAGACGTGGACGATAAAGCCACCAATGAAGATCCTCCCTGGCTTCTAGAGACAAGGTCATCTTATGGGAGTAATGCACTGGGTTTCTGGATCATATCTGGAGAATATCTCTCTGAAGTTCTCTCATATGGAACTTAAAGTAGGGCACTGCCTCCAGATCAGAGACCAAATCGGTTGAGGACTCTCATGTAGTTCCTAGTCATGTCCAACTGTCACTACAGCGCCAATCACACATCCTAGAACAAAATCTGAATCTTCTCGTCTGTGAGGAATACCTTCCCCTGAAGGGTGTTGAATCTCATGCCCTGGAACACCAAAACCTGGGATGGTATGGGAGAGGATTTGTTCAGATTGAGAATTTAGCTGTGATGCACCAGAACGTGGGGGCTGTCTTGAATATGGTGAGCCAAGAGGTCTACTGTAGGTGCATTAATCAAGAGAGTGTAGAAATATGACATGAGAGAAATGACTTGGTTATGGATCTATACGGCCAGGGCTGCCATGATTTTTTGTAAGATTATGGGAGCTGAAGCAAGGCAAACCGGCAGATCAGTGAACTGGTAACAATTGAAGCCAGAGGCAAAAACACAAGTAGCGCTGGCAGTCGGGGAGGATTAGGACATGCAGGTATGAGTCCTGAAGATCCAGGGAAGGCTAAGAACTTCCCCAGGCACATCTCTGCAATAACAGAACACAAAGATTCCATGTTGAAGTGTGTAGCAACCATATACTTGTTGAGACATTTCAGGTCCAGGACAGGACAGCAGCAGCCATACTTCTTGGTCACCACAAAAAGAATGGAATAGAAACCTGAAAAGTGCTCTTGGGCTGAACCTGTTTTTCCAGCAGAGTGGATATGGCATTGTGGAAGAGATGTGACTTTTCTGGGTTCTGCGGAACCATTGATGAGAAGAAGCAATATGGAGGAAGGGATCTTAAATTTAGGAGTTGTCTTGAAAAATGCGGAGATAGCCCCCTGTAGGCATCAACATGCTAGGATTCTACGAGTCATGCGGAGGTTGGTTTGTCAGACTTTAAAGCTGAGCACTTAACTGCTAACTCTGTCAGGGCTTTGCAGCGGGGCGCTATTGGGAGATCTGAGAGTTTTGTGCACTCAGAGCCCCACAGATCAAATCTTGAGCCACAAGTTGCAGCATGACGAAACAGAAAATGCAGAGGATCTTCCTGAAAATCTATCCGCATCAAAGAGAGCCTCAGTGATGCAAGCATTGGCTTCCGTGATGTTGGCCAATAAAATCAGCATGTCTTTCCTCTTCAGCAAGCTTCTGATAGCTGCTCTCCCCACATATTCTCTTATGCAGAGTTTTCCATTTGTCCGTGAGATCTGATTTAGAGTGTTATGGGGTAAGGGGATCCTTCCTGCGCCTCTGGAAAAGGGTCTCCAAAACTGCTTTGATGAGACCCTCAACAGTAGGGGGACCAGATAAGCCTCATAGGAATCTGCATATGAGAACGAAGATTTCATGTCCGACCCATCCTCTTAGACCAGTTTGTCTTCAGAGGATAGCCCAGTAACCTGAGTGTGTCCCTTGAATACAGGTTTAAAAGGTGGGCAAAGGTTTCAAAGAATGGAGAACACCTGAACAGAAGAATGGATCTATTTTTACTCAAGGCACCCCTTTATCATGCAATGTGGAACATTTGGGGCACCCCTGAAAATGTATCAAGGGCATTATAAAGAGTACAATTCATAAATATACAGATATTAATAGGTCTCACAATTATAGTAATACAAATAAACATACTGTCCATAACAATTTCCATATGTCTACATTTAAAAGGACAATATTCACATTTCTGTCAGTCTTAATAGAAAACACGAGGCATCCTAATTTGATGTCTGCAGCTCGCCAAAGCGCCACGACACCCTGGATGAGAATCACTGTACTAAGGAAAGCAGTATTCTAAACCACACAGGCAGAATTTCAGTGCTGGAGGGGCCCAGATGATTGGTAGGGGCCACAGCAAAAGAGGTGCATAGAGACCCAGAGTATTCCCTTAAAGGGATAGTAATGTTTCATAATAAAAGTAGCTCTAATTAATCACCATAGTATTTGGACTTTGGAGAGTGTTATTTCAATTCTGTCAGAGTTATAGTTCAAGAGTAATTAAATGACAAAGTACCCCCCTCCCCCCCTCTTACTGATGTAACACTGCTCAGCTAGAGCAGAAGGGAGGTGCCCAGGTAGACTGCAGAGAGGGACAATCTTCAATAATGATGAGGGAAAAAGCTGAAAAGCTTGTCAAGGGGGGCAGGGCTTTCATTGTTCTGATAGGAAGAATATTGTCCCTTGCTGTTATCTGTCTGGTCTATGGTCTGCATTCCACATCTGAGAAGATTGCTTACACTAGGTAAAAGGGCGGGAGGGGGAAACTTTGCTTGTGAATATCTCTCATACCATAAAGGTGTGAGAGATAAGACATATCATTCATTCTTCATGTTTTTTTAATGCCTACAAAATAAAATAAAGATAAAACGAAGTATTACTATCCCTTTAAAAGCCCAGTGTGGCATGAGAAAAAGTGGGTAAGGGAAGCCCCTGTATCTTTAGCCTTGGATTTCCCCACATGCCCCTTAGAGTCAGACATGTTGACGAGAGTGGCTACACCTAGATGAACTAGATTAAATATCCCCAGTATAAAGTAAAGCCCCCAGAACGAACCAAAAAGTACTTATATAGTATGCAAAGGGGGTAAACTAGAGAAGAGGGCAAGGAGAGTCAGCCACTGCGTAGTACAAGCAAGGTCAAGTAAGATGGCCACTAGTGTCAGCCTGGGAAGAAAGCCGAGGAAGCATGGCATCATGGGAACTGTAGTCTTCTCTGTTACCTAGCAACAACTGTTACTTTGGGTTTGGCTTGTGGTGAGCTCTATGGACACGCCGAAAGTGGACAGGACAATAGAGAATGAAGTAACAAGAAGACAGAGCCCTGTCTACCATTGTAGCCCAAATGGTTGCAGAAATATGTCCCAAAGAGGTTTTACCATTAGAAGTCAATGGAGCAAACATGGTAGTGGGCAGGCTGCAGTTCTTAAAGGAGCCATTGCATAAAAATCTATCCCAATGTAAAACTAAAGGAAATAGTCCAAAATCCCTTGGCAACATCAGGGGGAGCGAAATAAGCTCCCAAAACACCCTATCCCAATATATACCAACAATGACCAACACTGTAGAGATAGAAGGAAGAAGGTTAAACTAGCAGTAAATAAAACAGCCATCTGTACTTCCAGACCTAATGAGGAGAAGAAAAAGCAAGCAATGAGCACATAAATGTATAGTGGACACACAGTGTGTGTAAAATAGCTCAACATGGGACATACAGTGGACCAAGGCACTCAAATGGTTACTCACCAGCCTTCCGGTCTTCAGGCTCCCATCACAAGGTAAGGGCAGAATCTCAGAGACTCAGCTACGAGAAACAGACTTCCTCCATAGGACAAGAAAGGTCCACTAAGCACCTGTGAACTGGGCAGTCCAGCTACAGGGAAGCCCAGTGATGGGAATCTGTCTAATGTGGGACTATGCAGCCCATATCTTAAAATAAAAACACAAAGAAAAACTAACAGTATGGCCACTGTACCTATGTCTGCATTGCAGGACACCTGAATTCTCACAGAAGGTGGGGGTTGAGATGGAGAAAAGGAGGAAGTCTCCATCCCAAAGACCCAGTCTTTTGTGATGTACCCTGCCCTCCAGGAGAAGGGACTCAACCCCATGATACCTGTGTTCCATACTGGATATAAGAGAAATATTGGTTAGCCACTAAACTGGAATAATGCATACATTTCACTAACTGCAGCAAAACATGTCTGTCAACAGATTCACTTAACTACTCACTATGTAAATACACCAAAGAATACTTTCTTTTAGTACTTATACGACTAGCATATCCTTCTATATGTTACTCAATTTGTCATATTAGGAAACTTAGTGAGGCTTTAGTGGCAGTTTTCTACTCTTAGCTACCATACCACTTCTAGTGCTACACTTACAGTTTGGGGTAATTAGAGGCTTGCAATAATGAAATGTTAGAATAGGTCCATGCCCCAAACATATTTCCCTGTCAATTCACTGTCCAGCTCAGCTGTTCTGCCTCCCCATACATATTTAGATTATAGTTTTATTCTGCACAGCAGAGAGGATGTGGGCTGGCAATGCAGAATAAGAATACAGGTCGCTCCCATTTTCAGCCAAAATGGTTTGGATAAGTCAATAGAGTAAAGCAGTGAACTGGTAGTATGGACGGAGTGAGATGTGAGGTGATACACAGCAAAGTGGGATATTAAATGGGACGTGTCAGCAAAGAGATAGAATAGTTGGGACCTCTGATAAAACCATATAAAATGAAAGTATGCAAAGATGGTCTCACATTTAGAAACTGTTTGGCACCAGAGGAGGATGGTATGTGCATGCTGAGCTCAAAAAAGCCCACTGAAGTTTTTCAAATTATATATTTAAAAAAAAAAAAAAAAAAAAAAAAAAAAAAAGGAAGGTCTAGAACCAGAAAAGTACTACAGAGCCTGGGGCATGTTTCTTAATTTGAATAAAAAAAAATTGGGATACTGTCCCTTTAACAACAATTTACAACAGTAGGTGATGAAATGTGAAGAGCTTGGCAATCAATGGTAAATCTCAAAATAAATATCTAACAGCTGTAACCTTGAATGACCACTGGTGTTAAAAATGCAAATACATAAAGAGGCAAAATAAAACATGGTTTATAAGGTTCCTGAGCAAATCCACACTGCTCTAAATAATACTTCCAATCAAACTGTCTCCCACTACAGTGTTCGCACAAAGGAACTGTGCTGATAACATTAACCCCTTTGCTGGGAGCCTCAACTGAGCAAAGTGTGCTTTAGATTGCTCCAGACATTCCCTAAAGAAAAAGAAATACAAAAGCATGTTGGTATCATTGCCCCACACTTGTAATAAATATTGCAAAAAACACAATTCTTTCAAGTCTAGAACAGATTTTGTAACAGCCAATACTTAAGCATAAAAAAGTATGAATCAATAAAATGAAACTAAGAGTCAGTTTAAATATATCCATGGAACAGCACAAATCCAAACCAGTAGACATCCCAAGAATAATTTCCAGTTGTAAAAGAAATGTATTTTCCATCTCACGGAGTACAGCTGCTGTGTAATCATGGGGAGTGTCAGCAGATGCCTCATTCCATGAGCAGTACTGAGGAAAAGTGAAAAATGAAATATAAAGATGATGTCAATTCTGTCAGCATCTAATCCAAACACAAATGACTCCGTTCTCCTTTCAATGGGCTGCTGTTCTTCAGATGGAGATTTGCCTGTTGAACTGTATCTCTAGTAAAGTATCTGGAAGCACATATATTCAGCCAGAAACTTCAGCGCTTCATAGTCTCTCCCATCTGTGCTAAGGTCTATTCTCCTGTTACTGCCTTCTGTCTTCCGTCTCTGATCTAGAGAAAGCCATGACCACATCCTCAGCACCTGAAAGCAAACAAGAGATGATTTATGAGTTACAATGTCTCATATTACTTGTGGATGCAGCATTGACTAACTTCACAGAACTAAACTGTGTCCCACAGCTTTGTACCAAATTTCAATTTCTTCTAGGGTTTAGGTTATCAAACAGCATCAGCAAACAAACTGAATTTAGGATCCTTGCATTATTAATATAAGAGAATATAAGTGTACTTACAGTTAAATCCTTTTCTTTACCCCACGGTTTCTGTGTTCCACATAGGCTAAGAGAAAAGGAACACAGAAACCATGGGTTAAAGTTCCCTCCTCCTGGAGGGCAGGGAACTTAAACACAAAAAAAGAAGTAAAAAATGACTCTGATCGGAGACTACCATCTTCCCTCCACTTTACCACACCTCTTATTCCCAGATTCAAAGTATAGCAAAGTGAAAAGAAAGAAAACTGCGCAAAGAACTAAATCCACTGAACAGAGACACCCAAGAGGACCCCTCTGCCCAGGGACTTCAACCACATTTGTTTTCTCTGGGTGGGAGTCCTGTGGGCCACATAATCTAAGAACACAGGAACCATGGAGATATAGCATGGGATTAACTGGTACAACCTGAACCTCAGGTGTCAACAGACACCTAGTTTACACACCAAAAAAACTGAACAGGAAACTACAGGATTCGGAATTCAGTAAAGACAAACATAGGTAGGAGGGTCCTTAGACACCAAAGCCTGAAAGACCTTCCATCCAAAACTTGCCTCAGCCTACACTAGGACATTTACCTAGTAGTGTTTGGTGAAAGTGTGCAAGGATGACCACATTGCTGCCTAACATGGGTGCTTAGTAGTGGACTGATCCTTGCAAGCCAAAGATGCACCCACTGACCTGGTGGAGTGCGCTGACTCGAAAACGAACAGGCTTCTTCCTGAAACTATATTCCTGGATTGATGGTTGCTTTGATTCAGGAAGTAATGATAACTTTAGATGCAGCTTGGCCTGCATGCAGGCCCTCAGGAATGACAAAAAGAGAATCAGAATTCCAAAATGGCCACACACAGTACTTCAAACATACCACCTCCAACAGTGAAGACCCTGTCCCAGTCCATTGGAAGGAGCTGGCAGAAGGAAGGATGATTTCTTGGTTAATGTGAAACTCAAGAACAACCTTGTGCAAACATCTGCTAGGAGTTAAAAAAAAAACCCCACCTTGTTCTGATGAAAAAACAGAAAGTGCGACTTGCAAGACAAAGCCTGACATTTGGCTACCCACTAAACAGACATAATGGCCAGAAAAAAAAAAAAAAAAAAAGTCATCTGGAGCATCAGAAGATGCAGCTGAAAGAGGTTCAAAAGCAGGCTCCCAATACAGGTCTCCGGTCCTGTGGAAGAGTAGGATGCTGAAAGACAGGGCAGGCATGCACCACCCCATGAACAAAGCTCTTAACATCAAGGTTAAGAAAAAAAGTTGAAGATATGATGTGAATAAGCTTTAACTATTGGTGATTCACTCAAATATATAGTTAATCAAATTACTCAAAAATCTGAAAAAAGAATAAAAACAAACCAGAAATACATAATAATCATACAAGCATATATATCATCTCACAAAAATGGGTATCATAAATATATTACAAAACACATCATCTTTAAATATCCAAATTTAAAACACCGACAATCAGGAGATGTCCTGCTACAAGAATAGGAAATGTTAAAATGTCTCACTGGAAAGTGCTCGATACAAAACAGAACATTCGCCAGGTCGCTGTAAGCAACGGAGCCAACAAATGCAGATAGCTCCGGTAGAAAACCAGGAGGAACCCATCAGGGCCAGGGGATTTCCCCACAGCCATATGTTTAATTGCCAACTCTACTTCCTGCTGCTGAATCTCCCCATCCAGCTCCAAATTGCCACAAGAGAGCCAAGCATGGTCTCTTGAGTGAAAAGGATTTAACAGGTAAGACTAAAATCCTCTTTTCACTGTCGTCCAATACAGGTTACTGGTAACTCTGGGATGTCCAACCATTGAGTTTCCCTGAGGTGGGAAGGAGGCAAGGACCAGGTGCAAAGGCCCCCAAAGTCACCAGGACCTCTATGAACCTACCGGACAGAGATCCCAACAAATCAGAAGTGTCAACGGACACCAACTAGGGGTAAAAACAGACCCCAGGAACTGTTACACAGCACACTGAACTAGAGCCAACAGGGCTCAATAGTGAGGAAGCACGAAAAACAGCCTCCAGGACCTTCCTCCCAAAGCTGGCATCAGCCGAGGCCAGCACATCCACAAGGTAGTGCTTCGAAAAGGTGTGCACAGAGGACCAAGTGGCCGCCCGGCACAGCTGATCAGCAAACGCTTGATTTTTGTAGGCCCAAGAGGCCCCAATGGACCTAGTGGAATGGGCCGTGACCCGAAAGGAAACATGCTTATTCCTCAATTCGTACGGCTTACGAATAGTAGACTTAATCCAAGATGCAATAGTCACTTTGGATGCCGGCCTCCCAGCCCGGAATGACGAACAGAGCGTCAGACTTCGTGATGTATTCCGTGCGATGCACATAAAACTTGAGACAACGCACAACATCCAACAAATGGAGATCCCTCTCCTTATCGGAAGAGGGGTTAGGGCAGAAAGAGGGCACCACGATCTCCTGATTGATGTGAAACTCAGAAACCACTTTTGGTAAGAACTTAGAAGTGCGAAGCACCGCCTTGTCCTTGTGAAACACCAAATAGGCTGGTTTACAGGAGACAGCTTGTAATTCTGCCACCCGGCAGACAGACACAATAGCCAGAAGAAAAGCCATCTTCCACGACAAAAGGCGTAAAGGAATAGTAGCCAAGGACTCAAAGGGAGGACGCTGGAGAACCCCCAAAACCAGATTAAGGTCCCACTGAGGAGCCGGAGTCCGAAAAGCTGGACGCACATGAGCAACGCCCTGGAAGAAGATCTTGACATCAGGAAGAATAGCAATGCGCTCCTGGAAAAAGACAGAGAGTGCCGAAGTCTGAACCTTAAGAGAACTCAGGCTAAGTCCCTTATCCACACCGTCCTGCAAAAAGGCCAGGACAGTAGGAAGATGAAAATCGTGAGACAGGACCCTGTCAGCACACCAAGAGAGAAAGGTCGACCAGACCCGGTGAAAGATCTTGGAAAAAACAGGCTTACGAGCACGCAGCATGGTAGACACCACAGCAGAAGAAAACCCCTTCTTCAAAATTGAGGATTCAACCTCCAGGCCGTCAAATGGAGACGATGAACATCCTCCTTCCACAGATAACCTTGTATCAGAAAATCTGGAAGAGAGGGAAGCGGAAAGGGCTCTGCCACCGACAGAGCCAGAAGGTCCGGATACCAGGATTGACGAGGCCAATTTGGAGCAATGAGGATGACCGGACAACGCTCCACCTTCAGCTTCTGGATCACCCTGATCAACATTGGAAGGGGGGGGGGGGGAGATGATGTAGGCTAGGGAAAACGCCCAAGGAATCGACATGGCATCGACCGCCAGAGCCAGTGAGTCTCTCCACCTGGAGCAGAACGTCGGAACCTTCCTGTTGTGCCTGGTTGCCATCAGATCCACTAGAGGTACACCCCACATCTGGGTCAGTAACTGAAACACCTCAGGATGGAGTTCCCACTCTCTGCTGTCGACTGTGAGACGACTGAGAAAATCTGCCATGACGTTGTCTACGCCTGGAATGTGCACCGCAGAAATGGCGGGAACGTGAACCTCCGCCCAGGACAAAATGGCCTTGACCTCTAGCCACGTGATGAGACTTCTTGTCCCGCCCTGTCTGTTGATGTAAGCCACGGCGGTGGCGTTGTCTGATTCCACTTTGATCGGACAGTCCTCCAGCTGAGATTCCCACTGGCACAGAGCATGGAAAATCTCCCGAAGTTCCAGAATGTTGATGGGGGGCAGGGACTCCTCCAAGGACCACTTCCCCTGAGCGCTGATGCGACCCAAGACAGAACCCCAGTCCGAGAGACTGGCGTCCGTCATGACCTTGGTCCAGTAAGGGATCCGGAAGGATCTCCCCTTCGGGAGATGGGAAAGGTCCAACCACCACTCCAAGCTCAGCTCGACGTGAGGAGGTAGAGATACTGACAGCTTCAGATGATCCGGTCGATCCCTGCACATCTGGATCACAAACCTCTGAAGTTCCCTGGTGTGTGCCATCGCAAATGGCACCGCCTCTATCGTGGAGATGAACTTCCCCACCAGCGAAGACAACTTCAGGACTGGAATCCAATCAAGTGCCAGAATCCTTGAAACTCGTTGGGCAATTTGATGAGCTACCTCCTCTGGCAGAAAAACCATACCCTTCTGAGTGTCGAACAGCAGCCCGAGGAAGATGAGACGCTGGGTTGGAATCAAGTCCGACTTGTCCAAATTCACAATCCAACCATGATGAGTGAGGGCTTGAATGCAGGTCTGGACCTGATGATGAAGGAATTCCACAGACTCCACCTTCAATAGCAAGTCGTCCATGTACGGAGTCACTCTTATGCCATCCCGATGGAGGACAGATATCAATGCCCCCAGGACTCGTTGGAAAACCAGGGGAGCAGTTGTCAGCCCAAAAGGATGAGCTGAAAACTGAAATGACCTCTGGCGCAGGCAAATCTCAGATACTGCCTGCTCTCTGGATGAATAGGAATGTGCAGGTACGCGTCCTGAAGATCCAGGGAAGCAAGAAACTCCCCTGGAGACATGGCAGAAATCACAGGGCGCAGAGATTCCTGACAATAGTGAGTCTTCACCACAAAGGAATTGAGATCCAAAAAAGGACGACCCCCGCCGTCCTTCTTGGTCACCACAAAAAGGTTGGAGTAGAACCCCGAACCCATGTCCACAGGAAGCACTGGCTCCAGGACCTCCTTGTCGAAGAGATCCTGAATAGCTTAGTCGAAAAGACGCAGTTTCTCTGCATCTTGCGGAGAACGAGTGAGATGAAAACGAAAGAGAGGAAGGGAAAAGAAAGGGATCTTGTACCCCTCCGAGACCACCTGTAAAACCCATGGGTCCGTCACAGATTCCTCCCAAACCCTGCAAAAGAGGTGGAGGCGTCCCCCCACAGCAGGGTGCGGACCCGGGTTCGGTGAGTCATGCCGAAGCAGCCTTGGGAGTCTTGGAGGCAACCTTGGGCTTCCAGGACTGCTTCGGCTTGGAGGAGGGACGCGGATCGGACGGAACTGTCTTGGTTGTCGAACACGTCTCTGTCTGAAATGAACGAAAGGACCGGTAACGCTTAGCCGGTAACTTTTTCTTGAAGACTTTTACCCCCAGTAGCCTCACTAATTAGTTCCTTGAGCTCAGAACCAAAGGAAGTACCCTGGAAAGGCAAAGAAGGCAAAATCTTCTTAGATGCAGTGTCAGCAGACCAAATCTTAAGCCAGAGCGCACGCCTGGCTACTACAGAAGAGGTAGAGGCCCTAGCCATCATGCGGACAGCGTCAAAGGCGGCATCAGAAACATAATTCTGAGCCTCAGAAATATTGGCAAGCAAGCACAACTGCTCTGAAACTGGCACGTCCTGACGGACCGCCGTGGTGAGTTGCTCAGTCCAGACCGCAATGGCCCGGTTAACCCACACCACAGCAAAAGCCGGTCGCATAGCAGTGCCAACAGAGGCAAAAATAGACTTGAGGCAAACCTCCAACTTTTTGTCCGTCCAATCCTGTAAAGCAGAAGCATCAGATACAGGTAAAGCAGTCGATTTAGACAGTCTAGAAACAGAAGCATCCACCTTTGGAGGATGAACCCATTTAGCCAGTTCAGCCTCAGAAAAAGGATAAAGTTTAGCAAACTTTTTTGAGACTGAAGAGGACTTGTCAGGATTTTTCCAAGCATCAGAAACCAAACGTTCGAGAGTAGGGTTAGGAGGAAAACAAGTAACAGCTTTGGCCGGTTTCTGAAAAACATCAGTTGGGTCAGAGGGAACCTCTTGACTCAAGGGAAGGTTGAGAGTGGTCAGAACGGCTCTAATTAATCCTTCAGCAGAGAGTTCAGGGTCACATTCAAAGGGGTCTCCAACAGATCTGGAAGACTCAATAACTGTACCATCCTCAACATCAGAATCTTGCAACAATTCTTCCTCAGAAGAATCAGACACATCAGGTGCCCCCTGTGGTTTAGGTAGGGAGGTCCTGATAGTAGAGGGAGCCTGCCATAACTGCAGTGCTCCCTGTACCTGAGAGGGAAAGAGTTGAAGAGTGGACCTGAGGTCCCTAGTTGCAGCCTTGAACTCTTTAACCCAAGCTGGCTCTATAGCATGGCTGGAAGGCCCTGGGTTGCTGTCAGGACCTTCTGAGCATGCTGGGCATAAATGACCAGAGAATTCCCTAGGCAGCCCTGAATGACAGGAGGAGCAATACGCAATGGGTGATACTGATACCACAGCCTCCTTAGTCTTAGGTCTAGTCCCAAGCTCCAGCGGCACAGACATACTCACAGAGTGAAAAATACCCCACTGTCAGAAATCACCCAATTTAAGCGTGAAAGATTAAAGATTCACCCCAGAAACGTTAAAAACTAAACTTATCTGGCAAGCGAAGGGTTAATCAACGGAGGAGAGGGAGAGAGTCCGGTCCCTGCGTAGTATACTCGATAAGAATAACTCACAAAATGGCTGCCGCAACGGGAACCAATCAGAAAAGAGGCGCGAAACGAGCGCTCATGGGAAACGTACTTTTTCTCAAAAAGTACCCCAAAGCAGTGCAAGAAGCCCCCCAAGTCCCTAAACACACTTTAACAGAAGCGGTTCCAGAGACACGTCCCACACAGTGTAAGCCCATAGAGAGTAAAGGGGCAATGGCGGCTATGCGGTAAAAGCGCGCCTTAAAGGCGCGGAACACAAAATTACAGTACATAAACCTCAAAAAGGAAAAGGTTAAAAACACACAGAAATCATGTGTACATAGAGAGAGAACACTAATCCAAAGGGAATTTGGCCAGAATTAGGGGCATAGATATTAGCCAAGGTAAGGTGCAAGGAACCCACACAACCTTTTACAAAAACATATCTGTCCATGTCATCCCTCAACACATCCTCATAATCAAAAGTAAAAGATCTATGCAAAAAAATAGCTACACCAGATTTCTTATAGGGTGCATTACTGAAAAAGGATTTTGGGAAATGTTTACTACATAGGAACATGGTCCGCTGCAAAGTGAGTTTCCTGAACATAACACACCTGACCGCCCAGTCTAGAAATGTCTAAACAATAGAGATCGTTTGAATGGGGAGTTGAGCCCCTTGGCATTAAGTAAGACCACCTTGATTGTGAAGGACATAATAAAAGATACAGTGGAGCAAAGCCTGCTCTGAAAGATACCTAGGATCTATGGATCACCCAATTCAACAGGGAGAAGAAGGGGGGGGGAGGATAGGGAGCAGCGCGGGAAGGACAGAGGTAAGAGAAAACCTCAGAGAACAAGTATAGAGAAAAAAAATGAATAAGATACAGAAAGGTAATAGAGTACCCAAGAGGACTTGCTGCTAGAACTGCAGTATTAAAGAACAATAGGGAAAAACTGTGCTGTGTAAGCCAGAAGAGGCTCAAACCGGAGAGGTAATGAGGGGTATGTAAAGTAAATAGAGACAGATCGCAAAACAGTGAGTCCCAGCCCAAAATGAAGAAACAGAAGAGTAGTATGCTATAAGTTGGAGAGGAACAAATAGGAGCTGATGCGATCGTGAGAGGCCCCGAGGGTAAAGACCCAGAGCACCATAGCATAAGACTGAGAACATAGCTATATGCCCGGAAGACCAGGCATAGCAAGGTTTCACTCAACCGCCCCAGCTCCACATCATTAAAACATAGTAACATAGTAATTTAGGTCGAAAAAAGACTTGCGTCCATCTAGTTCAACCTTTACCTATTCCTGTTTACCATCGTTGATCCAAAAGAAGGCAAAAATAACAAAAACCCTCAATTAGATCAACAAGCCCCAACTAAATATTCATCCCAATACTAACGTACATAGCCCTCTATGTTATGCTCTTTTAAATAAGTATCCAGGCCCCTTTTAATATACATTAAACAATAAAGAGGTGTTTAGAGGCATACAAGGGTGGCATAGGAAAGCAAAACAAACCCTAAGGGTAGGAGTCATAAAGGTAACATATGAAGTATACCATGGGACCAGGAGTGGAGGCCAGATGTTGAACCAAGAAGCGCCCCCCCCCCCCATCCATCACTCCATACCAAGAGGCGCCCCCCCAGCCCGACCACCAACATCAGCCCCAAAGTCCCCCCCATAGATAGCAATGGGTGCCCCTCCCCATAGATAGCAATGGATTGAAAACAAAACCCAGGCAATTAACAGTTAACTAATCAAATATTTATCGAAGGGCCAACACATAATATATGGAGCATTATCAAGTCAAATTAATCCTGGGCAACCTGATGTCGCTCAAAAGGAACGCTCACCAAGGGTCCAAAATGATGCCCGTGAAGGCAAGGCACCAAGATATCAGACTCCAAGGTCATCCCCATAGGAAGTGAGTGCAGGAATAGGACCAAAAAGAGATCCAGATCCAGTGCACAGAGTCGCTGTAACCATGCCGCCAATAGGTAGGGAAAGGGAGCAGGACACCATTAGGAGAGTACAGAAGGGAATCAGAGACAAGGGAGAAGGGATAGGGAGAGACTGGCTACATGCGACAGCAACCTCAGGGCTAACTTCATATTTGCAAGCAATTTTCAATAGCATAGTAAATTAAAGAAAACCAAACCAAATAAGAGCATCAAACTATCCAACACCCAGGTCCTCACACAGCTTCCAGCATATAGGAAAGTAGGGCCCAACATAGCAAGGTATATGTGTCGAAAGGTCAACCAACAACAGGCCTCTCTCAAGGACAGACACCTACAGGTTCTGGAGAAAGTCTCTTGGGAGGAGGGCGAGAGTCATGCGAATCCGGATGCTGAGGAGATTGTCCCCTGCAGAATGACACAGGCCCAGCGGTACCTCCAGCAGTAAATGTGAAGACAGAGGGAAGGTTAGAAGAGAACTCTTGAATCCCTTCAATGCGTTAGATCGTGTGCTGCCTGCCATCATAGGTGACCACCATAGAGAAGGGAAAGCCCCATAAGCAAGGTATGTTTCTCATGTGAAGCTTGTCAGCCAGTGGTTTGAATTAGCGTCTCCGTTGTATGATGTGCACAGACGAATCCATTGAAGAGGGTAACCTTGGACTCCTCATAAGACAGTTACAGCAAGTGTTGTGCCTTCTGCATGATTGCTTCCTTTAGTGCAAAATAATAGAGGCAGTAAGTTACATCTAGCTGGTGTTCCACCTATTGCAAACGCAGAGCACGATGAGCCCTATCAATTTTAATCCCTTCCATATCCTGCGTACCTATAAGGTTGCCACATAGTTTCTGAAGAGTTGGCATTAGATCATTGTTGGCCACAGATTCAGGGAGCCCCTTTACTCATATATTCGAGCGGCGCCCACAATTCTCCAGGTCATCTAGCTGATTACGCAAACATTTTACAGCATTGTCCTGCAGCACGATGGTCCATATCAGCTTGTGTAGACTGACTCCTGGGCATCCTCCAAGTCCTTGACACGTGCCCCAACATTATGTAAATCGGACTACAAGTCAGAAATATCCTGTCTGATCAAGTCTAGGAGGGAGGAGCTGAGGCCTTCCATATCCACCTTAGTAGGTAGAAGTTTAATATCCGGGTGAACTGCAGTGTGGGAAGAATCAAGGGAATGGTTCTCCTTTTCCGCGCCTGCCCTATCATTGGATAGACAAGATGGAGCAAAGCCTCCCCTCGTTTTGACAGGTTTTAGCTAAAATAAGTATCAATGGAGGCAAATGTCTTCCTCCTGCTTGGCATAAACACCTTTTGCAAGTTAAGAAACAGGACCCACCTCCCCAAGTGTGGAAAGAAGCTAATAGTAGCTTTTAGCAGCGAAGGGCTCAAGAGCTCAGGGTGCAGCCCCCCCTTGTGCAATATTATCCTAGAATATAAAAGGCCAGAATGTTTGTCCGATGCAGTCATGCACAGTAGAGACTGCCCGAACGCACAGAATGCTCCAAGCATCGCATGCGCTGCATAGCATGCTCTGCCAGTGAGGCGGTGGCAGTACGCAGACCAGGACCAGCCTCTTTACCTCACTGGACGTTGGCCCATGTATACTAGTCACTAATACAGCGAGATTCACATACAGGAAGGCCAGAAACATCCATGGCTATATATTCCCCTAGTAGACCTAAAATGACCAAGAAAGAAAAGAAAGTAGGTATATCTGGATCTGCTGCTCCATCAGGAAATTACAGGTGCCTCAAAAAAAGGTGCACTACTTGTACCTATATTACAAAGTAAATAATTTTCAAAGTAACCAGAACAATAAGGACCTTCTCTGTAAAAAGTCTGATCACTTGAGATACAGTTTTTGTTATTTACTTAATATCTTGCGTTTGTGGCAAACAATATATTTGCTGCACCACAAGAACTTTTACGGTGAAATTCAGAGAGCACTTTTTTTCCCAGTTTGAAAATCTCTATTAAAGAATATTAAAAGATACAGAAAGCAAAATGAACAGATAAATATAAACAAGACAAAGATGCAACGCAGTGTAAAATGACATCAGATACAGAGGTATAGACAACGTTTATAAAATAACATCAGATACAGTGCAACTTGCCCAAAAGGTCTTCAGCAGTGACGAAAGTCATATTACATACAGGTCAGGACATGAAGGTGTTAAAAAGTATGGCACAAATATGTAGATGAAACAGTGGCCATATATATCAGACAGAACAAAATTTAAAATTATTATACATCTGGTTTGACCCACATGACATAATGTCAACAATCATAATGACACACACATCATAGGGTCATCCTTTTCTGTCACCTCAGAATCAATATCCTGATCCAGACTTTAGAAGCCCAGTAAGGCTACATTTAATCCATCTAAGCAAGAATGGCGAGAGTAAAGGCAGAAAAGAAAGAAAAATTAGAAAAGCCAGGAAAAGAAAAAGGTTAGAAGTGGAGGGGGAGTAAAGAGGGGAACAAGGGGAAGAGGAGTGGGTGAGGGGAGGACGGGAGTATAAAAGAAGAATATCATGAGGTCCACCAATAACACATACCCAAACTGCCTTCCTTTCTAATGCACAGGCACTGAACTCAGCGGAGAACCGCTATGAGTGATAAAGTCCCCCTCAAGGATAGGCCCAAAGGAAAACCCATGAAAATTATGATAGGGAAACCTCCGAAAGGGGGGGCCCCTGCCAAGGTGCTGGGAGGTTGCACCCAGAGAGAGAACTGGTTCAGAGACTCCTCCGAGGATCCAGACCCAGAATCACTAGTCCGCTCGATCTACCTACAGCCAAGGGTCACAAAGTGCAGAAAAATGCTTCAGATATTTGGTGTCCAAAGTGTCTTTCTTCTCCAGGGAGATCAGGTGTCGTACTGAGTGTATCCAATCAAGCGAGGATGAAGGAGTGGCATCCTTCCAGTGTATCGGAATCAGAGCCTTTGCAGAATTCAAGACCATGTTTTTTAAAAGGACAGCTGGGGACTGACTTTTGCCTGACAAAAAAGAGTGGAAAAACAAAAAAGGCAACTGGTTCCAGTGGGGGCGGCTCCTCTATCGCTCTTGAAATAAAAGTATGTACTGCTTGCCAAAAGGAGGATATGCTTGTGCAGTACCACCAGATATTGGCCACTGAGTCCAAGTCCTTCCCACACCTCCAACAGAGAGAGGACTTTCCCAGGTACTCCCTAGCCAGCCTCTGCGGCATAAAGTACCAATTGGCAATTACTTTAAAATTCATCCCTTGAGGAGCAATATCTCGAGAAGAGTGCAAGAGCCGACCTGAGACATCATGCCAAGTGTCCAAAGGCCATTCAAATCCCAAGTCCCTCTCCCACTGTTCGTAGTACCCAGGACTTCTGAGAGTCTGTAGGAATACTCAAAAGGGAACACAGTTTCGAGACAGTCTTCTTTCGATTGGTGCCCCTGGGTCAAAGCGAATTCAAACTTGGTCAGTGTCTGGGTCTCATAACCCAGCTGTTTCAGAGTAAGGGCAAAGTGTTGCAGGTGAAGGTATTCCCAAAGGACTAGCTTAACCGGTCTGAAAAGCCTCAGAAGATCATTGGACGGGATAAGATCATTATTAAGGAAAAGGGACTGGAGGGTGAAGACTGCTAATTCCTTACACGCAGTAAAGGAGGATCCCGGACCACCAGGGGAAAATCCGGATGACCACAGATTGATAAGCAAGGACACGGGAAAGGGGCAAGCTTAGTCAAGCCCTGAGATCGACACCAAAAGTCAAAAAGTTGACTAAGGATGGGATATGAGTGGAAGGGACTAAAAGTGGAGAATCTAGATGACCATAGAATCATTGAGAGACAGGATGCTGATAAATCAAGAAAAGGGTTGTCCACCCATTCCTGGGAGCGGACATCATAACCATGTACCAGCTTTTGCAGGTTGGCCGAGGGGTAAACCCAACTCACGTTGGGCATCCCCAAACCTCCCCTATCCTTTGAACAGCTAAGTGTAGCGGTAGAAACTCTTGGATGCTTCTCGGTCTACCTCGAACAGGGTCAGATGAATTAAGTCAACGAGACACAGCTTCAAAAGATTCACCAAGATCTTGGCATATACTTTCAGATCACAGTTCAGAAGTGAAATAGGTCTATAATTTCCACATATAGAGGAGTCTTTCACTGGCTTCGGTATGATCGTGATGTGAGCCTCAAGCGAATCTTTGGAAAACCTCCTTCCTTCCCTTACATAGTTAAAAGCCTCACACATATGTTGAAATAAAAGTTCCCTAAACGTCAAACAGTAGGACACTGGGAAACCGTCCAGGTCTGGGCATCTCCCCTTAGGGGTAGACTTGATGGCCTGTAGCATCTCCACCGTGAAATCAGATTTGAGCCATTCAGTGAGGTCCACCTGCAATGACAATATCCCTAACCTTCGGAGAAACACTTGAATGAGGTCCTTGGTGATAGAGAAATGAGTAGAAGAGGGCTCTTGGTCTGCCAGATTATACAAAGACCGTAAAACATCCTAAACACCTCTGAAATAGCTGGAAAGGATCTACAAATCTTACCGCCGGAATCTCTCACTTGGTGAATAAATGTTTTTGTTCTCTTTATTTGTACAATTTGTACAATTCTGGACAGCAACTTGCCACATTTATTGCCATACATGTACTGCCGATACTTCATCCAGTGGAAGGATTTCACCACTGAAGCCATCTGTTAACTGTGCCAAGTCTGTCCTAGCCTTGGTCAAACGATTCAAGTCACTGTCCGACAGGGATTGTTGGTGTAGAAGTTCCAATTCCCGCACTCTGTTGACCATTGCATTTAGATTCCTTGTTTTCTCCTTTTTTCGCCTAGCCCCCCACTTTATAAACTTACCCCTGACAACGCACGTATGCACCTCCCAGCAGGTGACCTCTGACACATCTCCTGTATCACTGCATGAGAAGTAATCCCGAAGGCAGCCCTCCACTTCAGCAACAGTTCGTTCAGCTTCAAGGTGGGAGCACCGGGATCATGAAAAGGCAAGGACAGTTTGACCCAAACAGGGGAGTGAGCAGACTAGGACACTGGTTCAATATCTGCCAAGAGTAGGTTATGGAGCTGAACATGTTCAATAAATATGTAGCCTAAACGTGTGTACTTCCTATGTGCTTGAGAAAAATAAGAGTACTGTCTAGCACTGGGAAATAAAACTGCGCCAAGAACCCAAAAGCCTCAGGTCCCTGAAACAAATGTTAATCTTGCGAAGATACCCATGCAGAAAAACTGACTGATTGTTGAATCTTGGAAAGAAACAGACATGATGGGCATTTGATGCATAGATGTTAGCAAGTGTAAAGGGAGCCATAAAGAGTGCCTTGGAGGAAAAGGAGCCGAACTTCTGTATCCTCCAAGGAGTCATGAAGGTGCCATGGAACATGTTCCCCTATTAAAATGGCCACCCCCCCCCCTTTTTTTTTCCCCAGAGGCACACCAAGAGGTAGGAAATCTAAAGTTAGAAAGTTTTCATGGCTTGGAGTGATCAAAACATGTCTCTCCTGGATAAACACCACATCTGCACCCAACCTATAGAAGTCCCTCTGGGCCAATGATTATTTCTCTGGGGAGTTCAGGCCCCTGGTGTTCAGAGGCACAAATTTCACTGACTTGGTGGCAGACATTTTCAGCCTAGGTGTATCAGCTGGGAATACAGAAAAAGGGGTGGAGACCCACAAAGGCCTACAGTGCTTGTGCAGCAGGGAGTGGAGAAAGGGTGGAAAGGAAAGGGGAAAAGGAACTGAAGAGAGAAAGGATCAAGCAGGGAACCGGGAGACCTGCTGGAAAGGCAGAAGTAGAAAGAACAGAAAGAATGAAAAAAAAAGGTATGAAGAGTAGTACGTGGACAGGGTGAATGGGCAATATACCCAACAACCTATCTAAATATCATGACCAGACCTGCGAGAAGTCACAGAGGGAAAGGCGAATAACATAGTTGCAACCCATTTGTAGGGCCGAGACACCATCATTGGCTATATGAAGTGCAAGTAAACTGCTTGAATCATTAACATACAATTAGACACACAGAAAAGTAGTAACTTCAAAAAACAAGTGGTCATAAGTTGTGGAAGACACCATCAAGCAAGATTTACTCATGTGAGAATCCGAAGTGGAGGTGAACTCCAGATACCACCCCTTGACTCCAAGGATTTTAGTTTTACCTGTTAAATCCTTTTCTCTTAGTCCATATAACTTACAGGTAACTCTGGGAAGGCGACAACCCCTTTAAGTAGCAAGAAATAATTCTTGGAAAGAATGGAGGGTAGACTTCCTCTCTTCCTTAGCTGGCCACTAGCTATCCCCCTCCAGTTATATTTGAGACAATAAATCTAGCTAGATAGATAGCAAGTAGGGAAGAGAAGAAAACTCCTGGGAGCATGAACCCAAAAAGACTCCCACAACCAGCCACAGGAACACCAAGCATGGTCCCTTCATAGGGTGGGAGATATGTAAGCTATATGGATTAAGAGAAAAGGATTTAACAGGTAAGACTAAAATCCTCTTTTCTCTGTCATCCAATATAGCTTACAGGTAACTCTGGGATGTACCAACACTGAGTTCTCAGTGGTGGGAAAGAAGGCAAGGACCAAGCGCTGGTCCCCATGATACCAGAACTCCCATGGACTAATTAGAGCACAGAATAGCCCAAGAAAACACAATAAGTGTCAACTGACACTGAACTGTAATACAGCACACTGAACAAAAGCCAAAAGGGCTCAACAGTTAAAGATCCCTAGACATAAGAATGAAAGTTCTAGACAGGCAGCACTGCCTCCAGGAATTTCCTACCAAAGCCAGCACATCAACACGGTAGTGTTTGGCAAAGGTGCGCACAGATGACCAAGTGGCCATCATGCACAGCTGATCATCTTCCAAGTCAGGAGACGAAGAGGAATGGTAGCCAAACATTCAAAAGGAGGCAGCTGAAAGACTCCCAGAACCAGATTAAGGTCCCACTGAGGAGTGGGATGCTTAAATGCAGGTAAAGCGTTGAGTGACACCCTGAAAGAAAATTTTGACATCCGGAAGAGAGGAAATGCGCCTCTGAAAAAAGACAGAGATGATGTCTGAACCTGCAAAGAACTCAAGCAGCGTCCTCTGTTCACACCGTCCTAAAAAAGGACAAGACAGTTGACAGATCAAACTCCTGTGAGGACAGAACCCTGTCTACACACCAAAAGTGGAAAAAAATAGAATAAACCTGTGGTAAGCTTAAGAGGAAACAGGTTTTTGAGCTGTAATCATAGTGGCGAAGGCATCTGGAGAAAATCCTTTTTTCCTCAAGATGGAGAATTCAATCGCCAAGCCATCAAAACCAGACGTTCCACGCTCTCCTTCCACAGGTAGCCCTGTAGTACGAGATCCGATCTGCATGGAAGCCGAATGGCAAACAAAGATCCAGCAGCTCCTGAAACCAGGGTTGCAGAGGCCAATACTGAACAACTAGGATGACCGGAGTCCTCTTCATCTGTAGCATCTGCAGAACCCTGGGGAGCAAGGGAAGAGGATGAAAAAATGTAGGTTAGATGAACTGCCATGGAAACAACAGGGCATCCACTGCGAAAGCTAAAGGGTCCTTCCAGCTCGAGAAAAACATTGGAACCTTCCAGGTGTTGTCTGGTGGCCATCAGGTCAATCCAGGGAAGTCCCCATTCCTGAACGATGAGGTCGAACACCTCCCCACAGGAAGCTCCCACTTGTCGCTGTCCATGGAGCGTCGACTTAGGAAACTAGCTAAGACGTTTTCTACACCTGGAAAATATACTGCGAGATGGTAAGCACATATTCTGCCACCCAGGCTAAAATAGCCTTAACCGCCAACCAAGCTATGAGACTTCTGGTGCCGCCTAAGCTTGTTGATGTGAGCCACGGCATTGTCTGACTAGGCACAAACTGGACAGCCCATGAGATTGCCAATACCTCAGAGCTTGGAATGTCGCCCAGAGGTCCAGAGCATTGATAGGTAGGAGGGACGCCTCCAACCGACCAACCACCTAAACATTTAGGTGACCCAGGACCGCTCCTTATCCAGGTAGGCTGTCATCTGTCGTCACCGTGGTCCAGAATGGGATAACGAATGGTCTTCTATTCCACATGTTGCAGAGATTCAGCCACCAAGGAAGACTCTGCTCCACATGCAAGGGAAGAGAGACCAATAACTTCAAGAGATCTGGGTTCCCCTTGCAAGCTTGGAACACAAACCTCTGAAGTTCCCTCGCATGAGCCATCGCAAATGGCACAGCTTCCATGGCGGAAACCAACTTCTCCACCAGAGAGGACAACTTCTTGGCCCGAATGGATGTACAAGCCAGAACTGAGGATACCTTGTCAGTACTCTGTTGAACCACATTCTCCGTCAGAAAGACCATACCCTGTATGGTATCGAAAGAGAAGACCCAGAAAGATCAACTTCTGGGATGGGATCAGGTCCGACTTGTCCATGTTCAGAATCCAACCGTGAAGGGCGAGTGTATGAATGCAGTCCTGCACCTGCTGGTGGACCACTTACACAGAAGAAGCCTTCAACTGCAAGTCTTCCATGTATGGAGTGACCCGAATCCCCCTTGTTTGCATGACAGAAATCAACTCCCCCAAGACCCAAATAAACACAGCGGAGCTGTGGTTAGACCAAAGGGAACAGCCGAGAAATGGGAGTGCACCTTGCCGCAAGTGAATCTGAGGTACTGCAGCCTCTCCGGATGTATGGTGATGTGCAGGTAGGCATCCTGCAGATCCAAGGAAGCTAGAAATTCCCTCAGACACATCGCCGCAATGACGGACCACAAGGACTCCTGGTGGCGATGAGTCTTGAGCACGAAGGAGATGAGATCCTTGAGGTCCCAGATAGGACGGCAGCCGCCATCCATCTTGGGAACCACAAATAAGTCCAAACCTATTTCTGGATAGGGAACCGGTTCCAGAACTTCCTTGTCCAAGAAAGCCTGAATGGTCCCATGGAAAAGACAAAAGCTTTTCCGGTCCCTGAGGGGAGTGAGACGGGAAGAACCAGAAGGGAGGGAGGAAGTGAAAGGAATGTTGTACCCTTTGGAAAAACCACCTGCAAAACCCGCAAGTCCGCAACAAGGTCTGCACAAACCTTGAAAAGAAGCACTGCAGACGACCACCAGCAGTTGCATGTGGTAAAGTCATGCCGAAGGAGGCTTGGTGGAGGAGCTGTTCGGCCTCCATAGCTGCTTAGGCTTAGAGGTGGAACGCGGTGTTTGAGATACCACCGGGTTAGTCCTCTGCGCTTCCATCTTGGCGAGCATGAAAAAGACTATGCCTCCATGCCTGAGGATTGCGCTTAGGAGCCAAGGGTAACAAGGTACACTGGCCCCCAGTAGCCTCGCTAATGATGTTCTTCAATTCAGGGCCAAAAAGTAATGAACCCTGAAAGGGAAGAGAAACCAGAGCTTGCATAAAGATAAGGTCAACAGACCAGAACTTAAGCCATAGTGAGCGCCTACCAGCCACAGAGATGGCAGAGGCCTTGAGCCTAACCGCATCAGATAGGGCATCAGTAACGTATCGCTGAGCTACAAAGATAACAGCCAAAAGCATTAAAATGTTAGCTTTAGGGGTACCCATATGGACAGCGTCAATCAGCTGTTCAGTCCAAACAGCAATAGCCCTACTGACCCAAGCAGAAGCAAAGGTGTTTCTCAAGGACGCACCAATGGCGGTGAAACTAGCCTTCAAATTAGCGTCAAGCTTCCTATCTGACAAGTCCTTAAGAGCTGAAGCGTCAGCAACTACACCCCATATATAATAGAAAAATAATAAAAGAAATTAAACTAAGCAGAATTGTTCTTTGTAACCTTTCTTCAAGGAACAAATCTAATTGGAGGGTAGTAGCTAGTGGCTAGATAAGGAGGAGAGGAAGGCTCCACCCTGAATTTTTTCCAAGAATTGTTCCTGCCTACTTAAAGGGGCTGTCACCTTCCCAGAGTTACCTGTAAGCTATATTGGACAACAGAGAAAATGTATTTTACTTTTTCTCTCCTCTTTTCCTTTTCTTCCTTTTTCCCCTCGCTACCACTATCTATCCCCCAACCTCCCATTGGAGTGTGCCTGGTTCATTGTAAACATGACCTCAAAATTGAGGCTCAATCAGCAGTCATGACCTCACCACCCATAGTGACTATAACTCCAGATAAGCCGGCTAAGCTCCAGTCGCCTCAGCATGGGCCTTCTCTGGAATACGCAGATGTCTAACTCCATTCTTCCATTCAGTCACAGTGGGTGCTGCTGGGTCTCAATGTGTCGGGATCAGAGATCTAGCGGAGTTCAAGAGGTGTAGTAGCAGTCTCCATAGTGGAGAGGCACGTAAAGAAATCTGTCCCAGATCAGAAAACAGATAAAGTTTCGCTTCCAACAGGAAGGTTAGTTTCAAGATCTGGCTGAAACTATCCCAAATTGAGGACCAGAAGGGCCCAGAGCCAGACACAGCCACCAGAGGTGAGACATCGAGCCAACATCTGACAGACACCTCCAGCAGAACGGGGACGCAGACGGGAATATAGCAGTTAGCGGTTAGGGTGTATAGTATCATCTAGTGAGGAGCTTAAAATTATTTTTTTGACGAGCAGTGTCACAGGCCGACCACAGTAGATGCCAAAAAATGGTGAACCACTGGTCAATGGGCCCAGCTCCACATCCGCAGTGTCTATCGGTTTAAGATTATAGAGGCATAACAATCACAAAACGCAGCAGCTATATCAGGAGAAGTGGAGACGGGAACCCTGTCAGATTTTCCTAATCGAATGAATAAAATATTTATTTTGCTTAACAGCCACCATCCTGGCCAGAAGTTTGCCACATTTGCTACCATGAATAACCGTGGTACAGAAAATTAACAGACCCCCTACGAACCCTGAACTGGCAGACATGCATGAAGACTAGCCCATTATGATCTAGGCCAACTCCAAACAGGTTCAGCAGCACAAGGGCTCGCTATGCCAGACAGCTCAAAGGTATGTTACGCAGTCACACTAACCCACACAAGAAACATACAATGACAGGATAGGTAAAGGCTCAGAACTATTTAAACCCTCATACTCCCCTCTTTTTTAATTTTTTGTTTCCCCAGATATACATATGCTGTGGTACTCCATACCATTACTTCTCATACCCTTATAACGAGACTATAAAACAGTTGCAGATCATAATAATAGGCATATGAGGAACATAGAAAACTATATGGTTGTGAATGCTATACTTAATGTTAAGCCACCCGCCCCTAAGAAAAGCTGACTCTCTACATGCTGCCCCGCAAACTCAGATGCAGCACAAGGAGAGAAAGCTGCACAAAATAGTAACATAGACATCCTCCCTAATGGTGAAGGAAGAAATGCTGTACCAAATGAAGGATAAATTCCCTGAAAGCAAGAGAAGCATGTTACAGGGAGCATCAACCTGGAGAACAGGTAAGGGTACCAGAAACAGAAGGCAAACCTGACTGGTATGACATAAGGAAAAGGCCAGTCCATAGGAATGTCATTAGAAGCAGAAGACTGAGTTAGGGACCTGCAATGTCACTACAAGCCCATATACAAACCAGAATGTCCCCAAAGGAGCGTCTCCCGAGTGTTCCAGAGGTATAATAAGACCTTAGTTATGAAGGCAGACTCCAGTGTCGGAAGCAGAGGTCTTAAACTCATCCAGGGGTAAGGACAGGCACAGGGTCCTCCAATGCCTCAAATCTTGGTCATTTACAGAGGCCGGTCTTACCAAAGACCAATGATTTCGGCGTTCCTTAGGTGAGGGCTGCCAGTCATCCGCAGGGTGACCCAGTGAAGTTGACAGGTCTAAAGGACTGGCAACACCTAAGGAGACACAGAAGGGTGGAATTTCTTCTACATTTTGCAGCACCACTGTAGTCCCCTGGTGCGTCGCAATCAGGGCAAAGGGGAACCCCCACTAGTACCGGACTTGAAGATTCCTTAAATGATTTGTTAAAGGTTACAAAGCTCTATGCTGCTGTAAGGTACATGGGGCTAAGTCCTGAAATAGCTGAAGTGTCACACCGGCATAGCTGATCACACCCATTTCTCTTTCTCTCTGCATAATCCTCTCCTTATCTCTAAAGCTAGACATGCAGCAAATCACATCACTGGGGGGGATCTGATGGGCCTCCCTTGGGGCAAAGAGTGCAGTGTGCGCTCTCAATCAATTACCCTGCTGCTGATGCAGATCTTCCTTCTCTTGTTCCAAAGTCAAGATACGCTGACCCAGCTGAGTTAGGTCCTTCTTCAAATCAGCCAACTCTCCCCAGATGGCCTCTTTTACTTCCAGGACTATGGCCTTGAGGTCCGTCTGTCATTAGGTGTCCATTATCTGCTAGGGTAAGCAACTTCGGGTAGAGCCATCAGACTAAAACACAGGGTTGTCCCGGCTGCTCTAGAAGGTGAAGCTGCACCTCTCAGGTCCACATCAGCACAGGAATCTTGACTCATGTCCCGCCCCCCCCCCTTTGGAACATCTTATTCTTAACAAAGTATCGAATAGAGGATACTTAGGGAAGTTTTACAAACTCTTAATATTCTTGAAGGAAGTAAATAAACCTGATTTCTCAATAGCCTGGGAGAAATATCTGGGCAGAGTATCGGAGGAGGATTGGTCATCTGGCCAATATGGATGTCTTCCTCCATCTCATCCCACACCCTTGAAAATAATTTGAAATTCCATTTATGCTGGTACTTTGTACCCACAAGACTTCACGCCATGTTCCCAAGACACAGCGACCTGCAGAGATGTGGGACAGACAGAGGTACTTACACACATACGTGATGGCTATGCGGTGCCATACAACCTTACTGGTCCACTTACCAACGTCATATTGAACGCTTTATTCATATTCCTCTTTCCAGGGATCCCTTAAATTGCTGTTCTTTCATGACTTTCCAGACCTAACGCGTATACAAACATTATTATGTTGAATGAAGCTAAGACGCTCATCTGGTACACAAGAAATCCAAATCAACTCACTCTATTTGCCCAGTTCAAAAGAGCAGGAGGCATCAGGAAAGGTTCCAGAGGCTGTCTTTCTCGAGGGACAGGAGAGACCCTGATGAGATGGAAGCAGTCCTCTATGAATGGTGTGGGGATCCTTTGAAACGAGCTGTGAAATGGTTTTCCTGTGGTTGCCAGGTTCCCTGCATGCACTCCTCTCCAGCGCTTGCTTTGCCAGTCGCACCTCTTGCTCACCTTTATCATTTCCTCTCTTGCATGGATTTTTCCTCTTTTCTGTCCAACCTCCTTGCCCTTTCCTTTCTACACTGCTCCTCACCTAGCCTTCTTCTGTTTCTTCACTCCCTTTCATCCACTGATCTTTCTCTCTCTCTCATTCACCCACAGCGGTTTCCAACTACTTTACAGCAAATTATTCCTCGCAGTGGATCCATCAACAAAACTTAGCCCTGTATCTTGCATGTCATTAGTCACTATTAATTATCCCCTGATAACAAGAATGGCTCACTTTGCTGAACAACATCTCCTCTCCACACACCATTCCACTACTGTTCGGAGTCCTATGCACACAATGCCATGACTTTCTGGGGTCTTGTTCAAACCTTCCACTAGTTAGTACTTTGACTGGAAGAGTGGGAGCCTTGTAGGCAGGGAAAGCATGAGCGACCCCCTGAATGAATACCTTGACATCTGGCAGAGTGGCAATACACCTTCACACCATCCTGGAGAAAGGACAGAACCACCAGAAGGTCAAAGTCCCGTAAAGACAGGTCCCTGTCCACACACCAGGAATGAAAAATGGACAAAAGCCTATGGTAGGCATTAAATGAAACAGGCTTCCTAGCCTGATTCATAGTAGAAATTACCTCAGTGGAGAAAAACTCTCTCTTCAAGATGTGGGCTTCAACAGCCACGCTGTCAAAGCTAGCTTTCCCATATCCTCTTTACAAAGGTAGCCCTGAAGGAGGAGATCCGGCCTGAGTGGCAATGGAAAATGGATCCCAAATGGAAAGATTCAACAGTTCATCAAACCACACCCTCTTGGTCCAACAAGGAGCGACGAGAATCACAGTTGCACCATCCATCCTGATCTTCCAGACAACCCTTGGAATGAGGAATTGGAGGAAAGACAGGTGAAAGTGCAACGGAATCGACATTGCATCCGTCGAAAAAAAAAACCAAGAGGATCCTCTCCAACTGGAGCAAAAGTGCAGAACCTTATGGTTGTGCCTTGCAGTCATCGGGTCGCATGGCAGTCCCCACTGCTGCACAATCAGGCCGAATATTTCCAGATGGAGTGCCCACTCCCCCAGATCCACATCTTGGTGGGTTAGAAAGTCTGCCAGAATGTTTTCTACCCCTGGAATGGGAACGGCGGAGATGGCCGGAATATGGGCTTCTGCCCAGTTCAGAATGTACCTCACCTCACACCAGGTGGTGGAGTGCCCTCCCCCCCCGACGGTTGATGTAAGCTACAGCTGTGGAACTGTCTGACTGGACATGTACTGGAAGGCCCTTCAACAGAGAGGTCCAGCACACCAGAGGAAGACTGATCACACTGATGGACTGAAGAGATTCCGCCACAGTCCACCTGCCTTGGTTCCCCAAGTGACCCCGCCCTGCACCCCAGCAGTTCAGGCTAGCATCTGTCCTGATCACAGTCCATTCTGGGATCACAGATGGCGTCCCCAGGTCCAGGCAGTACTGTTGCATCCACCACTGCAGATCTGCCTGGCTTCCGGAGAGAGAGGGAAATCTGGTGATCCATAAGAGTCGAATTCACAAGCTTCTGAAGCTCTCTGGTGTGTACCTGAGACTAAGGCACCACTTTTAGGGTAGACACTAGTTGGCCCATGTACTACCGGACCGTGGTCGAGGGCTACGCGAGAGCCTGACACATCCTGATTTGTAAAAACTTGGCACTATGCAAATAAAGAATAATGATAATAATCTGGTCCTCTGGGAAAAATACCCTAGGCAGGTGTCTATCCTCACGCCTATGAACATCAGCTTCTGGGACAGCACAGTAGAAGACTTTAGCATGTTCAGAACCCACCCAGGGTGGACCATGAGTCAAGCACATTATTGAATGTGCTGAGTCAAGCACATTATTGAATGTGCTGAGTCAAGCACATTATTGAATGTGCTGAGTCAAGCACATTATTGAACGTGCTGGGCCAAGTTTTCAGCCTTTAGGCTTCTGTTTAGAGGGGTAAAAGATGCAGTTTTCTCATCATAGTAGGACATTTGGTGGGCATATGAGGCTCTTGCCCCCCAGTAGCATCCCTAACAATCTGTTGCTCAGGTCCAAACAGGGACTTGCCCTGAAAGGGTAATAAAACAAGTGACTTCTTGGAAGATTGGTCCTCAGACCAAATATTAAGCCATAAGGTGTGTTTAGCTGTAACAGAGAAGGCTGAGTCTTTAGCAGACAGTCCGATGCGCCATTCTGATCCTAAGACGGCGGACTTACCAGCAGACTGTGAAGACTCAATCGCTAGGGACCCTCTATGTGAAGTGGGTCTCGGATCTTTTAATGGGAAGATTGACCCGCGGTCCTTTGCTACGAAGGACGATATTCGTTCTTTGCCAACAAGGGCTGGAGACCTTGATAGATAAGCTCAGTGATTCCTTCCGGAGTGACATCACAGACCTCCGTACTGATGTGAGACACATTGGTGATCGGGTGGAAGACGGACACACCTCGATTCTTGCTGACCAGTGAGGCACAGGCAAACGCTTTGTGGATCAGGAGGAGGAGATTGTGAAACTCCGCTTTCATTTGGACGACATTGAAAATAGGGGACGACGCAACAATGTCAGGATCAGAGATCTAACGGAATTGGTTTTACCCCAGGACCTGAGGGACACGGCTGGAAAGATTTTTGCCTCTGTCTTGAAGGTTGACCCTGCGCAGGTTCACATTGAGAGGACACATCGGGCCTTACGGCCTAGGGCCCAGAATGGTGACCGCCCTAGAGATGTTAATTGCCGTTTGGCGTCATTTCGCCAAAAGGATGACCTTATGCGCTTAGCTCGCCAACTTCATTCTCTTCGTTGGGAGGACTCTGATTTGCAATTATATAATGACCTTCCCGCTTACACTCTCCAGCTTCGCAGAGCCTTTAAGCCCTTGACAGACGCTCTCCGGAACAACCATATTGCTTATCACTGGGGCTTTCCTTTTGCCCTCATTGTGACTCACGACGACTCAACTTTTACCTTGAAGGACTCGGAGGATGCAGCGAAGCTGTGCAGCCCGTTGAATTTCGCCCAAGTACAGCTATGGGATCCTATCATCCACAAAAAGCAGAATCTTTCTATGGCCCTGCAGCCCCAGCCCTGGGCTGAGGTGACCCCCAGGAAGCGGCGTGCTGTACGGAATGGTGTTGGTGGTTCTTCGCCTAAAGTGGACTGATATATACCCCATTGTTTTATTTCTTCAGAGGTTTTTGTATCTTTCTTACCATGGGAAAGTGACTCTCTCGGATCCCCCTCTCTCCAGGGGGGTTCCGATGGAGGATACTGGGGATGGTGTGCACTCCGCTCGGGGTCCGCTTCCATCAAGGTCTGATGGGTTGGTGTTCCTAGAATTTATATGTGGTGGGTGGGTGGGTGTTGTCAATGGGTTTTTCTCCTTGCGATTAGTGGTAGTTTGTGGGGTAACGGGGAGGGTTAGTTGGGATGCTTAGAGGTGTTGTCCCAGGGGGTGGGTTCCCCTACTTCTAGGGTTTTAGTTTTAATATTTGTTATTCCTTTGGTATCTGTTCTTCGTGGGTGGTTGATATGTGTTTACAGTAGGGGGGTGGCGTGGGCCACAGGGGTTTCCTCCCCTTTCTGGGGGGATCCGTCCCTGTTGCCCAGGTTTCCCCTCTGGGGGGCTTTGGTGTATGTTTTGTTTGGGGGGGGTACTTCACTGTATATCTATGCCACTTGTCTGTTGGGCTGCTCTCTGCAAGTTCCACCGTTCTGATCACTAATTTTCCTCTCTAATGTATGGCTTGGGCTCGAGCTATCGTTCTAGCTCCTTTCCCTCTAGCATCTTAGACTGATGGTCTGGCCCCCCTTGTTGGGGGTGGACCTTCCAGTTGTATCGGGGCTCTGGTGGAGTGCTATGCGCATTCTGGAGCTCTGAGGTGTCTATGGGGACAGGATCATAGCCACTCGCGGGGGGGGGGGGGTGTTTGAAGTTCACTATACTTTTCTGCCCTGGTTGCACTTTGCTTTTGGGGTATGTGGGATATGGGAGGTTAAGTTCGTACTCCTGGTTCGAGTTAGCCAGTTAAGTCTCTAGCGGAGTGGGTCCTCTGGCTCTCCCCGGATCATTTGGGATGTCCTCCTGTGTGTTACGGGGGTACGGGAGCACTGTGGAGTGCGTTTGGCCTCTACTGTCTGTTCAGTTGATCTGGGGGGGGGGGGGTGGTATCCGCTCTTTTTTCGAGCTTATGTGAGGGCATATGAGATTTGTTGTTCTTTCATGTTTTGGAGTATTTTCCACGCCCCTAATCTTTACCGCCTTATGTTAGATTTGGCTCTATTTTCATTGTACTGTGCGGTCACTAAGACAGTGTTTATTTGGTTCCTCAGTTCTGTCGTATGGAGAGGCTTAGCTCTTTTCTTTACTTCTTCTCTATGCTTTTTCTTTTTTTCTGGACGCTATTGCCTTCCTCTTTGCTCCTATTCCCTTATCCCTTCTATTTCTTCTCTACCGTCCCCTTCCCTTTCCCTTATGTGTGTTCCCTCTGAGTGGGTGGGGGCCTCTGGCTTTCGGCCTTTCTGCTGATTGGTTGACCATAGACAATGGCTGATAGGTTAAAGCTTAATACTCTATCTATGAATATCAGGGGGTTAAAGTGTTAGTAATCTCCAAATGTCTAATGTGTAAGAGCTTAAAAAGCTGATCTAAATGCAAAAAAACGTATCTCTCAAACCGCTATGGTTTAAGAGATACGGGTGTTTAAAGTTTGCTATTTCCTACTGACAGCTGTAAAGCTGTCAGCAGGAGATTCGTGTTGGTCGACACGGTGGCGCTTGAGAAGTGCCGAGATCTTGTTAGGGATTCCGTGTAAGTAACAAGATCTTGGCACTTCTCAAGCGCCTACGTGTCGACCAACACGAATCTCCTGCTGACAGCTTTACAGCTGTCAGTAGGAAATGGCAAACTTTAAACGCCCGTATCTCTTAAACCATAGCGGTTTGAGAGATACGTTTTTTTGCAGTTAAATCAGCTTTTTAAGCTCTTCTAAATGCAAAAAAAAAAACCTTTTTTTTTTTAGACATTACTAACACTTTAAATTCCCCTCATAAGCGTAGTTTAGTATTTCAAGAATGTAAGCGTTATCATGCTCACATTTGTTTTCTCCAGGAGACTCATTTTATGGCCTCCGCGGTTGGCGAATAGGAGCTACCCCACTCAACATTTTAGCTCGGCACCTTGTAAGAAACATGGTGTGGGTATCTTATTTCATAGTTCTGTCCCATTTCGGCTTCTTGATGAACTCAATCATCATAGTGGGCGTTTTCTTTTCCTTAAGGGTAAAGTAGGTGATCTGACTCTCATGGTGGCATCGATCTATGCCCCAAATGAGGGTCAACGGGATTTTTTGGTCGATGTATTGGCCAGACTCTGTGAATTCCAATCTGGGTTTCTGGTGGTAGATGGGGACTTGAATGTTCCTCTTTGTCCAGAGGTGGATTGCTCATCATCTAGATCTTCCCTTCCTTACTTCTCATCTTTCTGCTATTGTCAAATCTATTCATCTTACCTCCTTAGTGGACACTTGGAGTTTGTTCAACCCTAGTGCTCATAGTTATTCTTTCTTCTCCCACCCGGCTAATTCCTACTCTAGGATAGACTATGTTTTCCTCTCACAAGCGCATCTTTCCTACCTGTCTTCTGCCCGGCTACTGCCAATCACATGGTCAGATCATGCTCCGGCCCTCCTGTCATTGAAAGTTCCTCTGGCTGTCCCTCGTTCTTCGGCATGGCGCTTGGATACCTCTTTATTGGATTACCCCCAGGTGTGTGCGGAAGTACGCTCCTTGATTGTAGATTTCTTGAAGATCAATATGCACTCTGTTCCTAGGGTTTTAGGGGTTTGGGAATCCCTTAAATGTTGTTATCTGAGGGGGGGTTTTATTAGCCTTTCCACTAGGAAAAGGAAACGCAACGAAGGGGAAATTAGAGATTTGCTTTCTTCCATACGGTCCCTGGAAGCCTCTCATATGTTTTCTTTGGATCCGATAGCGCTGCGTTCTCTGAATGGACTTAGGGATCAGGTTAAGCATCTCATGCGTTCCAGGGCGGCCCGTTCTATGAACTGAGCTGGTAGTGAATTCTAGGAGTACAATAATAAATCTGGACGACTACTTTCCCAGCTGGTGAAGGGTCTGCGGACTTGTGCCAATTTCTCAGATGGAAGATGCTAATGGTAGCATTCATCGGGATATCCCTGGGATAGCGGAGACTTTCCGCAGCTTCTATGCAGATCTATATAATCTTCCTCCACCGTATGACCCAATTGCAGCGGACACAGCAACATCCTATTTGAGGGCATCTGAGATGCCTAAACTGTCTGTCAGACTCGCAGCTTGGAGTCTGCTATATTGACTCAGGACATAGTGGATGTGGTTAAACAGCTTGCTGTAAGCCGTAGTCCGGGTCCAGATGGCTTTCCCGTGCTTTTTTATCAGAAATTTCTTCCGGAACCAGATTGCGTTTTACCCGGCATTCTCGGAGGCACATATCGTCCTGATCCCCAAAGAGGGCAAAGACCCGAAACTGCCTGGGATTTATAGACCTATATCGCTACTCAACACCAATATTAAAATATATGCTAAGATTCTTGCCAACAGGTTACGCCCCCTTTTGCCTCACGTGGTTGATCAGGATCAGACGGGGTTTGTGCCGGTAGAGAGGCTAGGTATAATACTATTAGAATTATACAGCTGATTGAGTTGGCTCAGCAGAAGCAAATCCCTACCCTTTTGCTGTCTGTTGACGCGGAAAAGGCCTTTGACAGGGTGTCTTGGGCCTTTATTGAAGCTTGCCTTTGTCATCTGGGTCTTGGTCCTCGCTTCCGTACGTTCGTCCGAGCCCTTTATACCACTCCTTCTGCCCGGGTTCGTCTTCCTGGGGGTTTATCTGACGCTTTTCCTCTAAGGAATGGCACCAGACAGGGATGCCCCCTTTCCCCTCTTATTTTCATTTTGACCATAGAGGCCTTGGCCTGTTCCCTGCGTAACAATTCTGGGATTAGGGGGCTCCATTCTGGCTCCATGGAGCATAAATTGGCATTGTTCTCTGATGATCTTTTATTGGTGGTCACTGACCCTATTCGGTCCCTCCAGGCGATACTGGAAGAGCTTCGGGTATTTGGTTTGCTGTCTAACTTCAAGCCTAACATTACTAAGTCTGATCTCTTGGCGGTCTCCATCCCTGCTGATCTCAGAGAGGCGATTTAGCAGATTTCCAACTTTCATTGGGCTCCAGGGAAGCTGAAATATCTGAGTGTTTATGTCTCTTCCTGTTCACGAGAATTGTTTTCTTTAAACTATTCCCCTCTTCTGGATCGTGTTCGCTGAGATCTCCACAGGTGGCGTCCTATATTCGTTTTGTGGTTGGGTCGCATCAATCTTGTCAAAATGTCTGTTATCCCTAAACTGCTTTATATCTTACAAACGGTGCCCATATCTTTGTTGGCGGCTTTTCTGAAGACCTTTCAGCGGGCCCTTAATGCATTTATCTGGGCGGATAAACCTGCTAGGATTAGTTCTCGGGTGTTAGCTCTGACTAAAAAGGAGGGAGGACTGGGTCTCCCCTTGGTGGCCAAATATTATCAAGCAGTACATCTGTCTATGATGGCCCACTGGTTCCACTCGGGGGGGGGGGGGAGAAGATTCGGGTCAGTCTGCTATCGGACTTAGTTTCGCCGTGGCCACTGACGGGGCTTCCCTGGCTCCCTAGAGATGTCCTGCGGAAAGCTGGTCCATCCTTACCTGTACTTACCCCCCTCTGCGAATATTCGATTCCCTTTGTTCTTTGCTTTCTGATTTTTCCTCTCAGCCTTTCCCTCTTACCCCTCTGTTGCGGAATCTGGCTTTTCCCCCAGGTATGGATTCATCTGCATTTGATCCCTGGCTGGTTCATGGTAGGTTGCTGCCCATGCACTTGTCCTCCCAGGGGAAGCTGCTGGACTTTGTGGAGTTGCACACCAAGTTGGATCTGTCATCAGGTGAGTGGTGGCGGTATAAACAACTCCGCAGCTTTCTCCTGGGCCATGCATAGAAGGCTGCTTTGCTTCGCATTCCCTGGCCTTTTGAGAAGCTTTTCCTGTCCCATCAACCCCGCTCACGTAATATTTCTGCTTTTTATTATCTATTGGTATCTTCTCCCAGTGTCTGCCCTTTGCAACCCAGTCATTCTCGGTGGGAGTCGGAGCTGGGCGTGTCCTTTTCGGATGCTGCCTGAAGCAGGGTGGTGAGACCCACGGCTTTTTGCTCCAGGAATGTGGCTATGGTGGAACTCAATTACAAACTTCTGAACTGGTGGTATAGGACTCCTGACTTGTTGCTTAGGTTTTATCCTTCGGTTAGCTAGTACTGTTGGAGATGTGGTGGGGATCGTGCGACTTTGTCCCACATTTCGTGGGACTGCCCGAGAATGCGTGCTTATTGAAGGGAAGTGGAGCGCACCTTGTCGATTGTTTTCTCTGCACCTGTTTCTCTATCACCTTTGGCTATGTTTTTGAATGAGGTACCCACTGTGATCGGTGGTAACCGCCCTCGGAAGCGTCTGTTCACCCACTTGCTCAATGCGGCCAAGTCCTGCATACCTAGACATTGGCGTACGGTCTATGTGCCGTCCCATGCTGACTGGCTTGCGGAAATATCGAAGATCATGTTAATGGAGAGGCTGACGGCCATTAGACATGCCTCTGGCTCTACTTTTGAGGTGATATGGTCTCCTTGGATCGCTTTTTATGACCTCACTTAGATGACTAGGTTTACCTGGTCCAGGAGCAGACTTCAGGAGTTGGTGGCCCCCTCCTCTCCCCCTTCCCTCCCTCCCCACCTTCTTTGCATTCTTCTACTTCTCTACTCCCTTTCTTTCTTGTGTTGCTTATTTTGCTTGGCCTATCTTTTTGTTATGGTCTGTCTTTTTACTTTCTATTCTAGTATTCTTTCTATTATTTTTGAGGCTTCTATGCCAATGCTTCCATGGCTTATACTGAGGACAGTCTGTTCTGTGTCTGTCTAGGCCTTTGGGTCTAGACGTGACCATAGGTCTTCTTTTGACTAATGCAAATACTATTGTTAATTTGATGTTCTGTATTTTGAACTGCTGTTGTTCGTGTACTCACCCAATGCTGATGTCCTGGACCTTACAAGGTCCAATTTTTTGTAATCCTTTTCATGAGTTTCAATAAAGCTTTAAAGGGGAAAAAAAAAAAAAAGAAAAGAAAAGGAGTACAGCTTAGACAACCTCTTATCTGGTGTCTTCCACTCTTGATCAGATTCTTCTGGATGAGTGGAATTAAGGGTAAAAAACAGAAGAAGATTTCCTACGTCTCTGGAAAACATCCGATGAGGATGGCCCCTCAACAGGAGTGTCAAGGACCTGAAGGGTCTCCAGAACAGCCTAGGGAAAAGGGTCGACCTCATAAGAGTCCCCATAAGAGTAGGAAAAATCCACATTTTCATTCCCCTTCCTCACGTTCTCCCTCAAAGTTCCACCTAAGAGGGGGCCCCTATGAGCGCAGGCATACTCGGAACTCTAGGGGCCACATGCTGAAAAGTGGTCGGGGGTTTCCAAGACTGAAGAACCCCTTGAATGGAGAGTGGAAATTGGGCCATGGTGGACAACAATGATTTTACCCGAGCTGGCTCTTGTTCAACGCTTGAGGGGCCAGATGGAGAAGGGGTAGTCACAGCACAGGAGGGGCAGAGAGATCCAGAATACTCCACAAGTAGCCCTGTTTGACATGAGGAACAGTAAGCAAAGGGGGGGGGGGGAGGTCAAAGATGCCCCTGAGTCCTTAGATTTAGGTCTAGCCCCATAACCCTTAGGATCAGACATCCTGACAGTAGAAGTGTCTAAACTAGCAAAATCACTAGCAACAGTTTACCAGACTAATAATGCACCAAAGAAAAGCTCAGAAAGTACTTATCTGGCAGGCGAAGGGTTAATCTGGAGAACGAGCAAGGAAAGTAAGCCTCTGCATAGGATAAGAGAGACAAAATGGAGACTGCAAAACAGGCAGACAATAGGAAGAAGGCTCATGAAACGGGTCATTCTGGGTAATGTAGTTTTCTCTGTTGCTGTTGTCCAGCAATGCCTACAACTCCATCAATGGACACTCAGGACATGAACTGGATGAAAGGGCATGAAGCTTCAAGAAGAAAGAGCCCACTCTGACCCCTGTTCAAACATGGTGGCAGTAGGAAGCGTTCATAAAGGAGCCACGCAGCCAAACAAACTGACAATTTTGAAGGTACCCCAAAACACCCAATGACCCCAGAGAACATGAGGGGAGTACTAAAGAGGCAAGCCCCTGAAGGGAAAAAGCTCAGAAAGAATCCCACACCCAGATAAAACAGCAGGGAAGGGTTACCTAGTCCCAATGCAGCCATCCATGCTCTATAACTCAGGGGTGAAAAGATATAAAAATACCAAATATGTGTGTAAGTGCCACAAGGCTCAGAGGAATAACCCCTGTAGGAAGAGGTACAAGTAGGTACTAAGTGGACCAAAGCACTCAAAGGGTTACTCGCCATTCTTCAAATCTTCTGTCTTTAGGTTACCATTGTGAAGAAAGCAGAGCCACAGAGAGAAACTGTGGGAGTGAAAATTTGGAATGCAAGATTCCCTCCACAGGGCTGCAAGGGTCCACATAGCATCTGCACACTGGTCAATCCACTCCAGGGGAAACCCATTAATGGTAACCCCTCCTTAATGGGGGGAAATTGTAACAGCCCCATATCTTAAGAAAAAAATAATAAAGAATCTAAAAGTAAGATTGGTGATCTGGCCGACATTATACCTTGAACACATCGTAGCTGAAGGTAGGGTGGGGTTGGCCTGCAGAAGGAGCTAACAGTCTCAAGACTGTCTTTTTTTTAATGTGCTCTGCCCTCCAAGGAAAAGCTCAACCCCCATGGTACATGTGTTCCATATTGGATGATAGAGAAAACAGTAGTATCCTACAGGCATTCAGATTCTACATCATAATTCTAGTACCTTAAATAGAAATTAAAACATTTAACCAAGCATTTAAAAGAATGAAAACAAGGTAATTAAAAACACTACATTTATTCGAGAGATGTGTTACGCGCTCTACAATGAACTCGTCAGCTCTTCTTCGAGAAATGTGACAAAACGGATGCAATGCTAGCAGCTAAACTGAGACAACAGGTTAAATATCGCACCATTTGTGCTCTCTTGCAACTTTCAGGCTCTTTGACATATAAGATGTCGCAAATTGCCTCGTCTTTTGCTTCGTTTTATGCCTCATTGTATGATGGCCATAAAGTGTCATCTTCTGACACCTTGAGGTTACGTCTGCAAACTTTCTTGGACAACTGCCACCTACCAATTTTATCTCCCGATGCTCTTTCTTCTCTGAATGCGACTATTATCATCCCTGAAGTGGCAGCAGCACTGAAATCCTTTAAATCAAAGGCTCCGGGTCCCGATGGTTTCACAGCATATTATTATTAGGCTTTCCAATTGCCCTTTCTTCCCCATCTCACTAATCTTTTCAATGACTTCCTGGGGGGGGGGGGGCTCTACCACCTTCTGAGATGCTCTCGGCTAGAATTGTGGTTCTTCCTAAAGAGGGTAAGGATCTCACGTCTTGTGCGAACTATCGACTGATCTCTCCGATTAAAGTGGACATCAAGCTCTTCCTGAAGGTCTTGGCCTCCCAGATATCTCGCCTCTTGATTCAGTTGGTCCACCCTGATCAGGTTGGCTTCATTATGGGCAGAGAGGATCCAGGCAATATCAGACGGGTTCTTAATTTATCTCAATTGGCTATTGATCGCTCCATTCCTATGATGGTGCTGTCCTTGGACACCGAGAAGGCCTTTGACCGCGTGGACTGGGATTACATGTGGGCTGTTTTGGCTGCCTTCGGCTTTACGGGCCCTATCCTTGATGGCATTCGTGACCTTTACTCAGATCCAACAGCGGTGGTCGCGGTCTCTGGTCATGTCTCAGAGCGCTTTTCCATTTGGAACGATACTTGGCAGGGGTGCCCTCTTTCACCTCTCGTTTGCTCTCTGTATCGAACCTCTGGCCTGTGTGATTCGCCAATCCTCTGATATAGGGGTCTAAAGGTGGGTTCCGATTCTTACAAATTGAGCTTATTTGCAGATGATATCCTTCTTACTGTTAGTTTCCCATTGACTTCCTTGACGAGCCTTTACTCTCCACTTTTTCCGGCTTTCGTATTAACCACTCTAAATGTGAAGCCCTTAATGTCTCCCTGCCGAGCCCCATGCAAAAGCTACTGGCACTCAACTTTGATTTTCGCTGGTGCACTGACTCTCTTTCTTCCTTAGGTATCCAACTTATGGCATCCTGGTCCTCCCTATAAATAGCAAATTATGTGCCCCTTTTGAAATCGCTTCACTCTGATTTGACACGTTGAAGTTCCTACCGTATTTCCTGGTTTGGTAGGATATATGATGTCAAAATGACTTTGCTTCCCAAGCTCTTATATCTTTTCCGCTCCCTACCTCTGCTTCTGGTTCGTGACGATATTCTAGAAATTCAGAGACATCTTCCTCTTCATTTGGGCCTCCAAGAAGCCTCGTCTAGCCACAAGACTGCTTCATCAACATAAGTCAGTGGGTGGTCTATCTGGCCCACATTTATGGTCTTACTACAAGGAGGCTCAACTGGCTAAAACCACACAATTGCACCTTACTCTCAATGTTCCCAGATGGGCTGGCTTGGAAGTGGTTCTCTGTAATGCTCCCCCAGCACCTGATCTACTGTGGTTGCCTCCATGGTCTATGGGTTCGTTTTCTGGTAGGCTACCTCTTTTGCATACCTTATCTTTGTGGTGGAAATGCCAATTGAAGGACCGCCTTTCTAATCCCGCTTCCAAACTCTGGGCACTTTTTGGTAATAAAGATTTTCCATCTGGTATGACTCCAGCATGCTTCCAATGGTGGCGTGATGCTGGTATTAAGAGCGTCTCCGATCAGTATCTTGGAACGACTCTTCTGTCTTGGAGCCAATTTAGTGAGAGGTATTTAGCTCCATTCTCTGAATTTTTTCACTTCAAGTTCGACACTTTGTTGTTTCCTACTTTAAGTCCTCTCTGGCCGGGTCTAACACTCTCTTTGAGCTCTTGTGTTCCACTGTATTGCACCGGAAGGACACTATATCTAATCTTTATTCTCACTTTTTGTCTACACAGTACTCTCAGCCCCCTCCGTATCACGCTCTCTGGGAAGCAGATCTTGGAGACTCTCTGGACCCAGAGGAGTGGAATGCTATAATGCTTAACATCTTGCACGTTGGTACTTCTGCCCGGCCAGATTGTACAGGGTTTTCCCTACCACTTCCCAATTGTGTTACAGGGGCTGTTGCCTTCAGAGCGTGTATCTCCATGTGTGGCGGTCATGCCCTGAGGTAGCTGCACTGTGGTCCCATGGTTCTGCTCTATTGAGTAGGGCCCTGGGGGTTTCATTACTTCTTGACCCTTGGACTGCTCTGTTTAACAGATCATCGCGACATCCCCATTATCCTCAGCAGCTAACAAATTGTTTTGTCAAATTTGTGCTATGACTAGGTGCCATATTGCGTATCATTGTAAACATTTGCCGCCCTGTCATGCCCCCTTGGACGACAGGATCTGGCGCCTCCTGAAGATGGAGAAGATAACAGCCTACTTGCATGCTTCATCTTCTTCATTTCTTCAGATCTGGTCCCCTTGGGTGGATTTGGTACTCCCCTCTGACTTTCATCGTGATCTACTGCTCTGCTGATTTCTCTCCCCTCCTTTTTTTTTTTTTTTTTTAATTTTTTATTTTCTTGTATGGTCCTCCCTGTCAGTCTTTCGTTTTGGTCTACCTTATTGTTTTTCTTTCTTAGTTCAGATTTGTTGTTTTTCTTACTGTATCCCTTCCAGTCTCTTATGTATCCTTTTACTATGAAAAAAATAATAAAAACTGAATTATAAAAACACTACATTTAAAAGTCTCATGGCACCATGGAGGATCATTCTACACTAATCACACATGATGTCAGTAGACCTTTGTCAGATATGGATTGTATCTTAATTAGTATGAATATTTAATGCTGATGACTTAAAAATCATTCAAAGTGGGGCTGGTAAGGTGATTGCTGTGTATGAGCAGTATGATCCAAACGGTGTGTCAAAACTGGTTAGATCATACATCTGACTTGGCAGACAATCTAGAACAGTGGTTCTCAACCAGGGTGCCGTGGCACTTTTGTGTGCCATGGATATCATCTTAGTGTGCTCCATGTTTTCTATGAAGATTTTCACAAAAACATGAATTTCAAGTTTTAAATGTTTATTTGTGGAAATTGTTTTGTACAAAATGTTTATTTTTGTTAGCATGATTGTGAGACCTAATAATATGTATATTTATGTATCCTACCCTTTATTATTTCCTTGATAAATGACATTACATATGCTAGGGGTGCCCCCAAAGTTCCAGATTGCGTGTTAAGGGTGCCTTGAGCAAAAAAAAAGTTTGAGAACCACTGATCTTGAGGGTTATTCACCTTTTAGTAGAGATAGGGTTAATAAAAGGGGAGCATGCCTTAAAACCTAATATAAGGGAAGATATAAAAATGAAGTGTCCAGTGAATGTAGAGGCCCTGTCGGTTGAAATATGTACTGGAAGCACACATCATAAAAAAATGTTAGTGGGGATTTGCAACAAGCCACCTAATATTGGCGAGTCTGAGGAAGACCAACGTTTAGAATTTTCAATGGGTCTCAGATCCTAGGATCCAAATGATTTACAGCCCTCTCCCATACATTTCTTTGAGAGAGGTTTGGTACTGATTTACAGACTGCTCATTCACAGTTCGGAGAGGTGGATATATCTTCTTTAACCCTACATATATCCCGTTAGGTTTTACAAGAGCTCTCAATAGCTTACCCTTGTGAGACGTCTCGGGTAATGTTTTTTTGAGAACACTGTAATAGTAACTTTACTTTTGTGTGTGTTTTCTATTCTTACTTGTGGCAAGCCGGATATGCCCTGGTATTTCTCGCTTTTTTAAAATATATTTAATAAAGGTTATATTTTATTTTTAACTATATGCCCTGGCATTAGGATACTGAGGAAGTTTTTAGATCATTTTGAGTGCTATTTCTGCAGGGTTCTTTCCTGCATCACAATATGTTCCCCTGTAGCACCTGTTGATCTGAACTTTATCTCAGTGTCCATTGATGTCCTTTTGTTGATATCAGAGTGCGTGGCTCTCTGTGCCTATCTACTTGTTTACAGCAGAGAATTGACATCTAAGGGGTGATATGATTATCATTTACAAATATATTCAAGGTCAATACAAAGAACTATCTAATTAATTATTTACTTAAAGAGTCAAGTACGAGAGGTCATCCATTAAGACTAGAGGAAAGGCGTTTTCAACTAACACAAAGTCAGGGATTTTCTTTTTACTGTAGGGGCGGTAAACCTATGGATTTCTTTGCCTAGGGATCTTGTACTTGCAGATATAGTAACTGCTTTCAAAAAGGTAATGGATATCTATCTAGAGCAGAATATTGAGCATTATGACAGATGGCTTTAATGACGATAGTTCCCTAGATCAACAACCTATCTGACTACCATTTGAAGCCAGGAAGAATTTTTTTTACCCACTTGGTACTAAATTGAAAATAGCTTGGTTGTTTGTTTGTTTTTTTGTTTTGTTTTTTTTGCCCTCCTCTGGATCAACAGGGGTGTTTTGGCATGGGCTGGACTTGATGGACGCAAGTCAAGACAATGATGTGGTCTGCAAGACAGTGTCTCTCCTCCAAGGGCTTACCTTGATCAATAGAGTGCTGGGGCAGCTGGCTGAGCTGACTGTTTACCACACCAGCATAAGACCGAAGAAATGCCTCTTCACTAGGAGTGAGCTGCAATGAAGATGAAAGGCAGTTAAGGAAAGCTGATCAACTGGGCCCTGGAAAGGATAGATAGTTAAAAGCAAAATATGCCTAATATAGTATTTTAGTCTTACCTGTTAAAAATTTTCCCTTAGTCCATATGGAACACAGGTACCATGGGATTGAGTTCCTCCTTGGGGGGGCAGAACACATTCTTGTGAGTGGAGACTCCCAACCTTATATCTGTTCAAACTCTCGCCCTGCCTCCAGTAAGGATATGATCAAGCCACACCAACAGGGAAAGCAAGAGAAGAAGGAAGCTCCAGGGAAATTAAAGACCCTAAGTAAGGACTCCCATGTCCTGACAGGCGAGACCAACAGAGGTCCCTTTCTCCATATGGACTAAAAGAAAAGGATTTAACAAGTAAAAAATAAAATCCTATTTTCCTCGATCGTACATTATGGAACACAGGTACTATGGGGATAAACCAACAGTAGGCTTCAAGAGTTGGGAAGGAGGAGAAAGAACATCACACTTGTCCCCATGATACTGGCATGCCCTATGACTATCCAGAACTAGAACAGCCCAAATCAAACTAAGTGTCAACGGACGCTAAATTGCACAGCACACAAACAAGAGCCAACAGGGCTCAAAGGAACAGCTGGAAACAGTAAGGCCCAAGCAAAAAAAGACAGATCCCTAGACACGAAGAAATGCATGACGAAGCTTCTGGCTAAAGTTGGCTTCAGCTGAAGCTTGGACATCCACAAAAATGCTTTCCAAAGGTATGCAAAGGAGGACCAAGTCACTGCCTTGCGCGACTGCTCAACCGAGGCCGGATTCTTATAGGCCCAGGATATCAAAACAGACCTAGTGGAATGCACTGTGACCATGAAGGGAAGAGGTTTTTTCCTGAGTTCGTACACCTATCGAATAGTAGACTTGACCCAAGAGGCTATGGTGACCTTGGAAGCAGCCTGACCAGTCCTAGGACCTTCAGGAATCACAAGTAGGAAATTTGTCTTATGGAATGACTCTGTGTTGTGCACATAGAACTTAAGGCACAGCACCACATCCAGCAAGTGGAGATCCCTCTTTGTCAGATTTAGAATCAGGACAGAAGGAAAGCACAACAATCTCCTGATTGATGTGGAACTCAAAAACTACCTTGGGAAGAATTTCCCAAGAAGTTCGAAGAACTGCCTTGTCCTTGTGAAAAACCAGGAAAAGTGGCTTTTAAAGACAATGCCTGCAACTCAGCTACCCTGCGTATGGAGACCACTTCCAGAAAAAAAGCCATATTACTTGTCAACTGACGCATAGGGATGGTAACAAGTGGAAGCCTTGATGGCAGGGATAACATAAGCTACCCCCTGAAGGAACACATTGACATCAGAGGTAGTGGCAATACATCTCTGGAAAAAAGAGATGAGATCTGAACCTTCAAGAAAGTCACACTGAGACCTTTGTTCACACCATCCTGGAGAAAGCACAGCACCACTGGAAGGTTAAAGTCCTGTGAAGACAGGTTACTGTCCATACACCATAGTATACCAAACTCTATGGTAGGCCTTAGAGGAGACAGGCTTCCTACCCTGAATCATAATAGAAAAAACCTCAAAGGAGAATCCCTTCTTCCTCAGGACATGGGCTTCAACAGTCATGACATCAAAGCCAGCATTCCACATCCTCTTCCAAAGGTGTCCCTGTAGGAGAAGGTCCAGCCTGAGCATTAGTGGAAGTGGATCATGAATGGAAAGGCTCACCAGGTCCACAAACCACAACTTCTTGGTCCAATAAGGAGGGATCAGAATCAATTATGCTCTGTCCATCCTGATCTTCTGGAGCACCCTGGGACTGAGAGGAATCGGAGGAAAGATATAAGCGAGGTGGAAGTTCCAAGAAATAGCATTGCGTCCATGGCAAAGGCCAGAGGATCCCCACTCTGGAAGAAGACCGGAACCTTTGGTCACTCATGTCCATCAGGTCTATCATTGGCAGTCCCCACTGTGGCATAATCAGGTAGAACACTTCCCACTCTCCTGGATCCACGTCTTGATGACTTCGAAAGTCTACTAGAACATTTTCTACACCTAGTATGTGAACAGCAGAGATGGCCAGAATGTGGGTGTCTGGCCAACATTGAATGTACCTCATCTCTAACCACGTGGTGGCAACTCAAGTACCCAACTGACGGTTGATGTAAGCCACGGCTGTGGAGTTACCTGACTGGACTTGGACTGGATGACCCTTCAACTGAGAGGTCCAGTACACAAAAGCGAGACTGATTGCTTTGAGCTCCTGGACACTGATGGACTGAAGTCCACCTGCTCTGAATCCACAGGTGATCCTGAACCCCCGCAGCTCAGGCTGGCAACTGTCCATTCCAGGATCATGAAGGACTTGCTCTGTTCCAGTTTATGCCAGGGCAACCATCACTGTAGGTCCCATCTGGCTTGATGATCCTCAGGATCTTGTCTTCTGGCAAAAAGACCTTCCCTAGGCAGGTGTCAAACCTCCTGCCTAGGAACACCAGCTCCTGGGAAGGTGCAGGAGAAGACTTTTGTATGTTCAGAATCCACCCATGGTGGACCAGGAGCCAAGCATGGTCTTGGACATGCTGGGCTAAGAATTCCTCAAAGATCCTTGATAAAAATGTCATCCAGATAAAGAGTCATGGAAATGCCCCAGGTGCGAATGAACGCTGCTAAGGCCCCCATGACCTTGGTAAACACCCGAGGAGCCAAGGCCAGACCAAAAGGCAGATCGATGAATTGGTAGTGCTGCAAACCTAAAGCAAAACACAGATAGTGTTGGCTGTCTTGATGGATCGGAATCTTTAAACTGCAGCAATAATATAACCTCCCATATTTTTCTGTCCCTCTGAGTGTGAAACAGTTCCATCAGTACAGTCAATTTAATGTCCCTGACACTGTCCATTTTGGCAAAAATGCTTTCCCACTGGTGTGTCTTTTTGTTAACACTGGATCTGTGGGAATGAAACCTTTTATGTAATGGCTGTCCAGTTTCACCCACATAAAGAACTGTTGGACATTTTGCACACATGATGAGGTATATTACATTGGATGATTTGCAGGTGATGATACCTTATGGTGTAACTGGGTGTTTGGAATGGGTAACCTTGTCCATGGTGTAAATGTTTGCACAGGTTTTATACCTCCTTTGTAGGCAGGGAGATGTGCCATTTTTTGTATTTATTCAGGGCACTCCTTACCATCAGTTGTTTTAAAATTGGGAAGCTGTCTGAAGGAGAGTAAGGAAGGCTGTGGGAATATGTGCTTAAAGGGATAGTAATGTTTCGCAATAAAAGCAGCTCCAATTAATCTTCATAATATTTGGGCCATGGAGTGTGTTATTTCAGTACTGCTGAGTTGAGTTGTAGTTCAAGAGTAACTGAATGATAAAGTATCTCCCTTCCGTCCCTTTTACTGATGTAACACTACTCAGCTCAGAGCAGCAGGGTGGTGTCCAGATGGCTTGCAGAGAGAGACAATCTTCAGTTAACATAAGGGAAAAACCTGTCAAGGAGGGCAGGGTTTTCATTGTTCTCACAGTAAAAGATTGTCCCTTGCTGTGAGCTATCTGGTCTGTGTACCAGATTCCACATCTGAGGGGAGGTGGCTTACACTAAGTAAAAGGGACGGGAGGGGGATACTTTATCATTCAATTACTCTTGAACTACAACTCTGATAGTATTGAAATAACACTCTCCATGGCCCAAATACTATAAAGATTAATTGGAGCTGCTGTTTTTGTGAAACATTAAAATTCCTTTAAGTCTTTCATCCGTATGTAATGTTGTTTGGAGTTCTCTTCATATTTTGCGTACAACTTCAACCTGCAGATAATAAGTGACCACCAGTGGCACCCAGTTTCCCTTATGTTGTTCTTTGCAAGTGAGATTTTTTCTTGGTATGTGGGTAGCATTCTGTATCGGACAGTCAAAAATCCTTGCACTGTAACCCTGTTTTATAAAGTCTCCTCTGAGTTTCTGGAAGTGCTTGTCATAGTCCGTCATGTCAGAACAGATGTTGTTTATCAGATGGCCTGTACAGCAACAAACGGACAGACCAACTTACCTGAAAAACAATAGCTTCCACCCAAAACACACAAAAAGCTCCATCATATACAGCCAAGTCATCAGATACAACCGCATCTGTTCTGAAATGACAGACTATGGCAAGCCCCTCCAGAAACTCAGAAGACTTTATAAAACAGGGTAACAGTGCAAGGATTTTTGACAGTCAGATACAGAAGGCAACCCACATACCAAGAAAAAAAAATCTGTTATGCTACAAACATCATCATAAGGGAAACAGGGTGCCACTGGTGGTCACTTATAACCAGGTCTATCTTCTATGCAAAATATTAAAGAGAACTTAAAACATTACATACAAATGAAAGACTTAAGCACATATTCCCACAGCCTCCCTTACTCTCCTTCAGACAGCCTCCCAGTTTAAAACAACGGATGGAAGGAGTGCACACCTTTACACCACAGACAAGGCACCCATTCCAATAAGAACAATGGTACCTTCACCTGCAAATCATCCAATGTAATATACCTCATCATGTGTGCAAAATGTCCAACAGATCTTTATGTGGGTGAAACTGGACACCCATTACATAAAAGGTTTCATTCCCACAGATCCAGCATTAACAACAAAAAGACACCAGCGGGAGAGCATTTTTGCCAAAATGGTCACAGTGTCAGGGACATTAAATTGACTGTACTGATGGGACTGTTTCACACTCAGAGGGACAGAAAAATATAGGAGGTTAAATTAATGCTGCAGTTTAAAGATTTGAATTACAGTTTGAATAGAGACAGAAAATTCCTGTCACATTATCACATTGTGGATTAGCCTTTCCAACAGAGCTACTGGGATTGTAAATACCTTGGACCCCTCAGAGGAAGACTGCAATTTGCAGCACTCTCCCCTACCACTGACTAATCAAAGAGCCAGAGTCTGGACGGAGCTTTCTTATCTGCTTCCCATTGTAAACAATGCAATGTGTACTTGTATATAAGATATTTTCATATTTGCCTGAGGAAGAGACCTAAGAGGTCTTGAAAGCTTGCATCCTAAATCTGTTTAGTCTCTCATAAGGAGTGGCAGGGACCTGAAGGGTCTCCCTACAAGCCCTAATAAGCCTCTCCACCAAGGGAAGGGGGTCTGCCTCATAAGAGTCCCCATAGGATTAGGAAGAATCCATATCTTCATATTTCCCTTCATTACATTCCCCCTCCATAAACTCCTCGTCAGAGGAGGCCCCTAGCAGCGCAGGCATACTGTGAGATCTAAGGGCCACATCCTTGAAGTTAGTGGGGGAGGGATTAAGGACTAAAGAATCTCTTGGAAGGAGAGAGGAAGTTGGGCCTCTGTGGACAAGTGCAATTTCACCCAGGCTGGCTCTTGTTCAGTGCTGAAGGGGGCCCGGCGGAGTAGTGGGGGCCACAGCACAGGAGGAGCAGAGATTTCCAGAATACTCTCTAGGGAGCACCTTTTGACATGAGGAACAGTAAGCAAGGGGGGTCACTGACACCCCTGAGTCCTTAGTCTTAAGACTAGCCCCATGACCCCAGACGAAGGGCTAATATGGAGAAGGAGAGGAAGGAGAGTCTGCTTCTGTGTAGGATAAGCAAGAGAAGTAAAAAGGCAACTGCAAAACAGGCAGCCAACTGGAAGAAGGCCCGCATAAGGGCATTCTGGGAAATTAGTCTTTATTGCCAAATGCCTATAAATCTGTCAGCATAACACCACTGATCCCCAAGACACTCTGGACATGAAACGGATGAAAGGGCATGAGGAGGCAAGGAAAAAGAGCCCACTCTTTGCATGTCAAACAGTTGCAGAGATATGTCTCAATGAAGTTTTCCCATAGAAGTCAATGGAGCAAATATAACTAAAAGACAGACCATTAAAGGGAGAAGCCAAGGAAAAGCCCTCAAGCCTGGCTAAAACAATAGGGAAGGGGTTAACTATCCCAAAAGCAGCCATCCTTGCTCCATAACTCAGCATTACATGTAATAAAATACCTAACAAGAGTGCAAGAGCCCAAGGGGTCATGGAAATCCATTGTATGGAGAGGTACAAGTAGAGACAAAGTAGACCAAGGAACTCAAAGGGTTATTCCCGAATCTTCATTTTCTTCATGTTAACATTGCAAAGGGAGCAGAGCCCAAAGGGACTCTGCTGGGAGAGAAAACTTGGATTGCAAGATTATCTCCACAGGAATGCAAGGGTCCGCAAAGCACATGCACATTGGTCAATCCATTAAAGGGGAAGCCCAGTAATGGTAACCTGCCTAATGGGGGAATTTTGACAGCCCCATATCTATTGGAACATAATAAAAAAAAAAAAAAATCTAAAAGCTAAGAGAAGTATCCTGACCATGTTTTCACCTCAGAGAACACATCATAACTGCAGACGGGGCAAAGGTCATGTTGGAGATCAGACTGTGAGTCTCCACTCACAAGACATTCATAATGTGTTCTACCCTCCCAAGGAGGATATCAACCCCATGGTACCTGTGTTCCATATTGGGCAATAGAGAAAAATTAATAGGTCTCATACCACTTGAGAGGATTTTTAGTCTTACCTGTTAAATCCTTTTTCTTAGTCCATATGACATACAGGTACAATGGGGAGACGACTCCCTTCCCGGTAGGGAAGAACATTTCAAATAGGTCTTTGGGGTGGGGCTTCCCTTAGCCCAGCCCATCCAGTTTGACATGAGACAAGCTCACTAAATAGGACATCGAGACAAGAAAGAAAGGTAATCTGTGAGCAAGAAGGACTCCCACATCCAGCCATGTGACACCAAGAGAGGTCCCTTTCACTGGGTGAGACCTGTATGTCATATGGACTAAGAGAAAAAATATTGAACAGATAAGACTAAAATCCTCTTTTCTCTGTTGTTCAATATGACATACAGGTAACGATGGGATGTACCAACATTAAGCTCCCAGTCTGGGAATAAAAAGGAAAGGACAAAGTGCCTGTCCCCACGTTACCAGAGTTCCTAAGGACTATTCAGAACAAGGAACAGCCCAAACATAACCAAGTACTGAGAACAATAGTAAAGCACACAAGAACAAGAGCAAACTGGGCTCAAACTATTAAAGAACAGTAAGGCACAGGAAACAGTAGGCCCTGCCAGAAGGACTTTCCTGCCAAAACTGGCTTCAGCCAAAGCCAGAACATCAAAACGATAGTGTTTGGCAAAGGTGTGTATGGAGGACTGTCACAATCCCTACACAGCTGTTCAGCAGAAGTCTGATTCTTGTAGGCCCAGGAGAACCTAACAGACCTGGTGGAGTGTGCGGTTACACGAAAGGGAACAGTTTTTTCCTGAGTTAATAAGCCTTATGAATGGTAGACCATCCAGGAAGCAATAGTAACCTTGGACACAGCCATACCCGCCCTAGGACTCTCAAGGATGACAAACAAGACATAAGTCTTACGCAAAGACTCAGTAGGGTGCACATAGAACCTGAGACAGTGCATCACATCCAACAAGCGAAGATCTCTCTCCTTGTCAGATTTGGGGTCAGGACAAAATGAAGGCACAACAATCTCCTGATGGATGTGGAACTCAGAGACCACCTTAGGAAGGAATTCCTGGGAGATTTTAAGAATAGCCTTGTCCTTGTGAAAACCAGGAAAGATGGATTGCAAGACATAACCTGTAACTCTGCGCATAGAGACCACATCCAGAAGAAAAGCCATCTTCCATGTCAGAAGACAAAGGAATGGTAGCAAGGAACTAAATGGGAGGCCACTGCAAGACTCCCAAAATCAGATTAAGGTCGCACTGGGGATGAGAGACACCCTGGAAGAAAACCTTGACATCTGGCAAGATGGCAATGCGTCTCTGGAAGAACACAGAGAGAGTCTGAACCATCAAGAAACTAAGACTGAGCCCTATGTTCACACCATCCTGCAAAAGGACAGGACCACCGTAAAGTCAAACTCCTGTGAAGATACACTGAGAATGGAAAATGGACCAAACCCTGTGGTAGGCCTTAGAGGACACAGGCTTCCTATAATGGAGATAACCTCTGGGGAGAAACCCTTCCTCCTCAAGATGGAGGTTTCAAAAGCCATGCCGTCAATGCCAAATGCTCCACATCCTCCTTCCAGAGGTACCCCTGAAGGAGGAGATCTGGTCTGAGTGGCAGTGAAAACAGATCCTGAATGGAGAGGGAGACCAACTCCAGAAACCAAGCCCTCCTGGTCCAATAGGGGGCAATCATGGTGACAGCCGGACCATCCATCCATATCTTCTAAAGCACCATGGGGATGAGAGGAATGGGAGGGAAGATGTTAGCCAGGTGAAAATGCCATGGAATCAACAGGGCACCCCCCCCCCAACAAGAACAAAACATCTGAACCTTCCTGTGGTTCCTGATGGCCATCAGGTCTATCTGACAAAGACCCCACACTGCTGCACCAACAGGTTGCAACCATCTGGGTGGAGCCCCACTCTCCGGGGTCCACTGTTTGGGGACTGAGAACGTCCACCAGAACGTTGTCTACCACTGGAATGTGCATGGAGGAAATAGCCGGAACACGATCCTCTGCCCAAGACAACATAGACTACGTCTAACCAAGAGGGAGCACTTCTTGTGCCTCCTTGCTAGTTGACGGACAACGCCACTGCTGTGGCCTACAACTGGACACATACTGGATGACCCCTCACAGCTGAAGAAGCCAGAAGACAAGCATGTGCCAAATTGCCGGGAGCCCCAGAATACTGATGGACTGAAGGGATCCCTCCAAGGTCCATCTGCCCTGAATCCCCAGGTGACCCAGGCCTGCGTGCCCAGTCCTGCAGGTTGGCATCCATCATGACAAAGATCCATTCCTGGATCACAAATGGTTTCCTTTGCTCTAGGCTGGTTTTGCTCAGTCACCAGAGCAGATCCTGTCTGACCTCCGGAGGAAGAGAGACGTTAGATCAAAGAGACCCGGGTTCCTCTGCCAAGAGCATATGGTGAACCCCTGGAGCTCCTTGGTGTGGGCCACAGAGTATAGTACTGCCTCTGTGGTGGACACCATGCAGCCCGCAAGAGAACATACGAACTGGAGCTGAGGGCCAGTCCAGAGCTCGGGACACCAGATGCATGATCTGCTGGAGTCCTCAGTCAGAAAAACCTTCCCTTGACAGATATTGAACATGACTCAGAGGAAGATCAAGTCCTAAGAGGGAACCGGAGACTTCTTCATGTTGAGTATCCACCCATGGTGGAAATGAATTTGAGCACAATCCTGGACATGCTGGTCCAGGAGTTCCCTTGATGGAGCCTTCAGCAGAAGGTTGTCCATGTAGGGAGTCACCTGAACCACTGGGTGTAAATAAAGGCAATCAGGTCCCCCAGATCTCTGGTAAACACCCAAGGAGAAGAGGTAAACCCAAAGGGCAGAGCGGTGAACTGAAAGTGCCCTAAGTCACAAGTGAAAAGGAGGTACGTCTGACTGTCCTGATGAATCCGGACATGCAGGTAGGCATCCTGCAGATCCAGATATGCAAGGAATTCTCCAGGGCACATAGCTGTGATGACCACAAGGACTCCATATTAAGTGAGGAATTGAGGTCCAAGATATGTCAGCTACCACCATCCCTGTTGGTCACGACAAAAAGGGATGAATAGAATCCTCAACCATTCTCTTGGGGAGGAACTGGGGAACCTGAACCACCTTGTTGAAAAACTGCAACTTTTCCTGGCCCAGGGGAGTCCTGGTCTGGAAGAATCTAAAGGGAGGAAGGGACTTGAATGCAATTTTGTACCCTTCCAAAACCACCTGTAAAATCCACTGGTCCGCAATGGACTCTGCCCATGCATTTAAAAAAATGGCGCAGACACCCACGGGCAGCTGCGGACCAGAATTCTGCAAGTCATGCAGAAGCAGACTTGGGCTTGGCAATGGTGTGCTTTGAGTGCCACTGCTGCTGGGGTTTGGTGGAGGAGCGCTGGGGGAGGCCTGAGACATGCTCGGATTCGGCCTTTGCGAGTCTGTTTGGCAGGGACGAAAGACTCTTTCCTAGTCATATTAGAGACCTGAGGCAACAGGAAGGGGAGAGAATCAGTGACTTCTTAGAAGAGAGGTAGCAGACCAAATCTTGAGCCACAAGGTATGTCGTGCCATCTCAGAAAAGGCAGAGGCCTTGGCAGACAGCTTAACAGCATCAAAAAGTGTTAGTGACATGTCTGAGCCTCAGACATGTTGGCCAAGAGTGTTAAAAGATCCTCCTAAGGGGCATCATCTCTGATAGTCTCAGCAAGTTGTTCTCCCCAGATAGCAATAGCTCTGGTGACCCAGGCAGAAGCCAGAATAGGCCACAAGACAGTGCCAATGGCAACTTAGTTAGACTTGTGGATAGCTTCAAGCTATCAGTCATGTCCCTCAGAGCCATAGCATCAGCCAAGGGCAGAGCTGTAGACTTAGAAAGCCTGGATATAGATCAACCGAGGGAGGAGAAGACCACTGCGTCAAAGCTGCCTCAGAAAAGGGGTACAGCTTAGAAAATCTCTTGGAAAGCGAACTACGCCTATCAGGAGTCTTCCACTCATCCTAGATAACTTGGTCCAGAGTAGCATTGGGTGGAGACACAATGGAAAACTTCTTACTACTTCGAAAGATGTCAGAAGAATATTGACCCTCATAAGGGGTGTTAGTGACCTGAAGGGTCGTTAAAATGTCTTAATGAGAAGCTCGGCAGAGGGAGTGGGGTCAGCCTCAAAAGGATCGCCAAAATTGTAGGTAGAATCCCCTTCTTCACACTCCCCTTCCTCCGTATAACCGTCAAAAGAATCTTCCTCAGAGGATTCAGGAAGCACAAGTAAAAATGGGGCCTTAGGGGCCACAAACCAGAAGCTATTAGGGGCTTCCAGGAATGGAAGACCCCCTGGAAAGATAGAGGACTAAGTCTTTCACCCAGACTGACTCTTGCTCAAGGCTGGAGGGCCAAGGAGGTGTAGTGGGGGGCATGAGGGGCATAGGAGTCCAGAATATTCTCTTGGGATCCCCTTTTGACATGAAAACAGTAAGCAGGGGGGTCAGAGATGCCCCAGAGTCCTTTACCTTAGGTCTAGCCCCTTTGGATCTGACATCCTAACAGGTGAAGAGTCTATACAGTATAGAGAACCCAAATAATGTGTCCCAGAGTAATAATTCATCTTAGAAAGCACCAAAAAAGGTAAACGGGCAAGGGTTAATCTGAGAACGAGAGCTAGGATAAGCTACTAGGATAAAATGGCATATGTAAAAATCAGCAGCCAATCGGAAGTAAGCCTGGGAAACAGGCATTCTGGGAGTTGTAGACTTTTCCAGCAGCTGTACCCTAGCAATGCTTGAGCTGGCACTCGTTGGGCCCCAGGGGCCCCTAAGACACTGAGGATGTGAACCGGATTGTTGGGCAGGAGGAGATGAGAAGAATGAGCCCTCTCTCATCTCTGTGTGACAAATGGTTGCAGAGATATGTCCAAAAATATTTTGTATAATAAAAGTCAAAGGAGCAAATGAGGTCATAAGGGAAGCACGTTGTAGACTAAAAATAAAAATGTTATAAAAGTTAGCAAAATTACTCAAATACCCAAGAGGGCATGTGGGGTGTAATAAAAATGGATGACCGTGAGGAGAAAACCCAGGGGGAAGCCATTAGCCCCAGTTAAACCAGCAGGGAACAGGTTAACTACAGACAATGCAGCCATCAAAGCCCAAAAAACCCAGGGACTAAACTGAATAAAATACAGAACATGAGGGCAGGAGTTCTGGACTCCAAAGTGACCCCTGTATGGAGGGGAGTAAATGGGACAAGTTGACCATAGCACTCAAAGGGTTACCCACCAATCTTCATCTTCTGTCTTCAGGTTCCATTAAGAGAAACCACAGCCTCATAGAGGCTCAGTTAGGAGAGAGAAACTTGGGCTGCAAGATTGTCTCCACAGAGCTGCAAAGGTCCATAACAGCGCCTGCATGCTGGACAATCCTCCAGGGGAAGCCAGAAATGGTAACCTATCTAATGGGAGGATTCTGACATCTATTTCTACAATATAAAATAATCTTATAACTAAGCAGAAAAGTTCCTAGTCTTCACTCTGGTCTGGAACATGTCAAACTGGATGGACGGGGCTAAGGGTGGCCTATAGAGAAGGGAAGACTCCACTTCCAAGACCTTGTCTTTGAAATATTCCAGCCTACTGGGAAAGGAGTCACCTCCCAGTGTACCTGTATGTCATATTGGACAATCGAGAAATACATATTCCAAGTCACTATTTAAAAAAATAAAAAATGTCTCCTAAAAGGTTATTGATTTATATCATATTATATACACTCTCACACATTCATGCAGTTTTGTTTCTGTGTCGCTTTTTTGTTGGTGTGCCTTTCTGTATCTGTGCATGTGTTGTGTGAAACCTGTGGTCCTCTAGCTCCTGTTGTACTAAAACTTCCATAGTCTTTGGCCAGCTAAGTTTGCATGAGGATGATGGGAGTTGTAGTCTAACAGCTCTTGGAGAACCACAGGTTGGAAACTGCTGCACTAACCCATCCTCAACATCTAGATCTGCAGACCACCTCATCGCAAATCTCATGAGTTTGCTGGTTCCCCAGCACTGCTGATGATTAGTGTGGTGATCACAGAGGCACCAAGATCTCTGTGCACAGCTTTCATATATGATGCTCCTGCTTCACAAGTATTGCACATACAACTCTGGGATCATCACTACTCCTGCACTCACATTTTACTCCTCCCATTCTGAGCAGATTAGTCAGAAGCGAAGGAGTAAAATAAGGGCAGGATATGCAAGATTCTCAGAGTGGATCAATAATACATTGTTAGCAGGAGATTCGTGTATAGAAGCATGCATACGAATCTTGAGGAACACCACACTGGCAGCCTCCACAAAATATTAAATCTGCACCTATCCAGGTCCAGTGGTTACAGTACAGCAATACTGGCCAACCTATGGATTTCCAGCAAATGCTAAACTACTGCACCCATCAGCCACATTTTGTCAGATGAGAAAGATGGATTTGTTGACCAAAAGCAGATACAGCACCACATTTGTATACAACATACAGCATTAGGATGAGGGACAGGACATCAGGTCTGGAGAAGTATGTTGGTGGTAAGCCCTGCAGGGATATGGATAAATTGGGCAAGGGGCCCTGCCAAACCACTGCCTCAGCAGGCACAGAAACACAAGTATGAAATGTTCCATTATATATACACATAAGCCCCAGGATATGTGATAAACATGCTTTTGCTATGCAAGTGTAGGAAGCTATGCATGAACAATTGACAAGTTTGTTAATGCATGCTCCTAGTAAGCAATAGAGTTAAGGATACTTCAGATTTTGGATCTTTAGTGCTCTGTATGCCTAGAGAGATCAGCTGCATTCACGATAGCAAGGTCCAAGTTTAGTAAATCCTTTGGAAGTGATTGTTCTACAAAAAGAAGCCTTTTTAAGGTCTGAGGTGATGGACATCTTGGCTTCATCGCAATCAAAAAAATATTTGCCTTGTTTTCCTTGTAAAAAACGACATACATATGTTTGGTCAGAATAAAGGAATTCAGACTTTTTAAGATTCTTTGTTTTATCCATTGTTATAAAGGAAAAGAAGCTTTTGTTTACAGGATATGTCAGAGATTGCATAAAAAACACTAATCAGCAGGAAAATCTCATCCAATCAGCAACTGTAGCTCTCCCGGGAAATATCTAGAACTCCTGAAGCAATATATGCAAAGGCTGCCACCTTGATTCTTTGTTTCCACCTTCATAAAACATAGTGGATGTAAAGGATTCTGAATATGCCTGAATCTGGAGGAAGGTCCTTCAGGCACTTGTGCATGTGTGTTTTAACACATTTTCCACCCTTTTCAATTACCACTTTTCGAATTCCAACATTTTCATGGTCACGTAAGAACAGAAAGGGGGAGGAAAAGAAAAAAAAAAAAAGGGGGGGGCCCGATATGCAAAACCTAGGAAACAGAATAAACTGCTGTGCAAAATGCCATATATGTGTATCTAAAATATAAACACAATTGTAAAGTCATTAGCATCCTGGAGAAACATTGGAAATTGGCACATTAATCTCATTAAAGCGGAACTACCATCCTTTTTAAACACGGCCCCAAATAATTACCCATCTGGCGACTAGCTGCTCAATAGAGCTAGTCACCAGAATTACTACGTTATCGAGAAATCATCTTGAGCAGCCATCACTATGAAAAGATGTCTGCGCGTCCCAGGAGCAAGATGAATTCTCAATAATGTGGTAATAATTTTGGTGACTAGCGCTATTGAGCAGCTAGTCGCCAGATGGGTAATTATTTGGGGCCATGTTTAAAAGGGGTGGTAGTTCCGCTTTAATGTTGAGGACACCGACTTTACATTAGAGATTGTATTGTGACATGGACATTCAAGTCACACTCAAATAGGATTTTAGACTTACCTTTTTAAATCTTTTCCTCTTAGTCCATTTGGAATACAGGTGCCATGGGAGGTGCTCATCCTTCCTTAGAAGGTAGGAACATTTCAAAAGACAAGGTATTGAAGGTGAAGCCTTCAGGACAAAGCTTGCAGCTCAGCAACTCTGCTGACAGAGACCACAGCCAGAAGAAAAGCCATCTTCCACCATCAAGAGACGCAGAGGAATAGTAGCAAGGGACTCAAAGAGAGGCCTCTGCAAAATACCCACAACTAGATTAAGGACTCACGGAGGTGCAGGAGACTTATAGGCATGGAAAGCATGGGTGAGGCCCCTTGAAAGAACACCCTGACATCTGGCAAAACACCAATACGTGTCAGGAAGTCTGATCCATCAAGGAACTCAAGACAGTCTTTTGTTCACACTATCCTGAAGAAAGGACAGAACCAGCGGAAGGTCAAACTCCCAGGAAGACGGATCCTTGTCCATACACAATGTGAAAAATGGACCACAACCTGTGGTAAGCCTGAGAAGAGACAGACTTCCTAGCCTGGATCATATTGGAAATTACAGGAGAGAAACCTTTCCTCCTCAAGATGGTGACTTCAACAGCCATGCTGTCAAAGCCAGCTTCTTCACATCCTCCTTCCAAAGGTAGCCCTGATGGAAAAATGTAAACAGAGCGCTCGAACAACACTGCACAAGAGATTATATATATTAATATATATATATATATATATATATATATATATATATAAAAATAATAATGCCGTTCAGTACTCACAGGGTTAATTGGACCGGTGTCTTCTCACCGGTGCTATAATGTGCTTGCAGGGAGATCATTATCTCGTCCCTGATCAAGCAGCTCTGGGGTATTCCATGTGCTCCAAATAACAGGACTTCACCAGCAAAATAGATTGCAAAACTGTTTATATTTATTTAAAATAAATTCTATATATGTAAAACAGAGATCATCAGTATCTCATATACACAAATATCAAGCTACAAGTTCACTCTAAACATACAATGTGTTTCGTGGCAAAAAAAGCCACTTTTTCAAGTTCATTTAAAATTAGAATGAACACCAAAAATAAAATTCAAACAAAAGGATGGAGGATGTCTGGTCTGGAAGGTAGTGGAAACGCATCCGGAATGGACACCAGCTCTATAAACCATGCCCTCTTAGTCCAATAAGGAGCAACCAGAATTACCATTGTACCATCCATCCTCATCTTCCTGAGCACCCTGGGAACTAGGGGGATTGGAGGAAAGATGTAGGTGAGGTGAAAGTGCCAAAGAATCAGCATCTGTGGCAAAGGCCAGTGGATCCCCCGAGCAGGAGCAAAACACCCCCTTGTGGCCATCAGGTCTATCTGCAGTAGACCTCGCTTATGCACAATCAGGGGAAACACTTCCGGATGGAGCTCACACTCCCCCCAAATCTACATCTTGGCGACTTAGGAAGTCAGCCAGCATGTTGTCTACTCCTGGAATGTGAATGGTGGAGAAGCCCGGAACATGGTCCTGTGCCCAACCCAGGATGCATTTTACCTCGAACCAGGCGGAGGCAGTTCTAGTGCCCTCTTGCTTGTTGATGTAAGCCACGGTCTGGCATTGTCTGATTGGACCTGTACCGGGAAACCCTTCAACTGAGGGGTCCAGTACACCAGAGCAAGTTGGATGGCCCTGAGCTCCAAGCCACTGATGGACAGAAGAGACACTCCTCTGCAGCCCATCTGCCCTGGATCCCCATAAGACCCACACATACACCCCATGCCCCAGACATGCTCAGGCTGGCATCTGTTGTTTCCACTGCTCTTTCCAAAATCACAAATTGCCACTGCAGAGCCTGCCTGAGTTCCAGAGTTAGGGACAGCTGTCGATTCAGGAGATCCGGATTCCCATGCCACGTCCGGATAAGTCTCGGGAGTTCCCTAGTGTGCCCCAGAGAGTAAGCAACAGCTTCTGGGGTGGACACTAGGCAGCTCACAACCCTCATGTACCCCCTGACTGGAGTTGAGGGCCACTCCACAACTTGGGATGCATCCTGCATGATCTGCTGGATCTTCCCCAGTCAGCTATTGAACCTAAATCCCCATAAATATCAACTCCTGGGAATAAAATGGGGAGGACTTAGACATGTTCAAGATTCACACACAGTGGACCAGAATCTGAGCACAATCCTGGACTTGCTGCGTCAGGAGCTCCTGTGACGGAGACTTCAGTAGAAGGTCATCCAGATAAGGAGTCGTCTGAATTCCCCAGGTGCGAATGAAGGCCATCAAGGGACGCACGACTGGCAAATACTCAAGAGGCTCCAAGCCAAAGGCAAAACAAAGTTTGTGTTGACTGTCCAGGTGGATTGGGATGTGCAAGTACATATCCTGAAATTAAGTTTCCTCTCCATGGTAGGGCGTTTGGAGGTAATGGTGCTTTTGCCCCCAATAGCTTCACTGATAATCTGCTTTAACTCAAGGCAAAGTGGGATTTGCCCTGAAAGAGCAAGGAAACCAGTGACTTCTTGGAGGATTGGTCCACAGACCAAATATTAAGCTACAAGGTGCATCACAAAGTAACAGAGAAGACGGAGGCCTTGCCAACAACCTAACCACTTCAAACAGGGAGTCAGAAAGATACAGATTAGCCTCTGACATGGTGGCTGTGATAGTCAAAAGGTCATCCTTTGGGACATCCGCACAGAAAGCACCCCTCAGTTCTCCCCAGACTGCAACAGCTCTGTTGACCCAGGCAGAGGCAAAGCCAGGCCTCAAAGTAGACCCAAAGGCAGCAAAGTTGGACCAGAGAATACAGTCAAACTTCTTATCCGCCATATCCTTAAGAACTGTTACATCTACCAACGGCTGAGCAGTGGACTTTGAGAGCTTGGAAATAGAGGGATATACAGAAGGAGGAGAAGCCCACTGCTCCAAAGCTGCCTCAGAATAGGGGTAAAGCTTAGAGAATCTCTTGGAGCTAGTTAACCTTCTATCAGGAGTTTATCACTTATCCAGTAGAACTTGATCAAGAGTGGCATTAGGGTGGAAAGACAGAAGATTTCCTATGCCTCTGAAGGACATCCGCAGAGGAAGGAACCTTATCAGAGAACTGAAGGGTCTGTAAACCAGCCCTGATGAGCCCTCAGCAAAGGGGCAGGGTCAGTCTCAGAGGAGTCCCCATATGAGTAAGAAGAATTCAGATCTTCATATTCCCCTTCCTCTCTCATCCTCAGAAGAGTCCTCCTCAAAGAAGTCAATGGGAGCAGGCAAACCACGGGACCGTAGGGGCCACAAACCTGAAGGTGGTAGGGATATCCAAGACTGAAGAACCCCTTGTATAGAAAGAGGGCATTGTGCCATAGTGGATTTCAAGATTTCAAGCTGGCTCTTGTTCAAGGCTGAAGGGCTCAGGAGAGGTAGAACATGAGAGGCATAGAGATCCAGATCATCATCTAGGGAGGTCCATTTGGCATGAGGAACAGTAAGCAAGGTGGGGGTCAGAGATGCCGTTGAGTCCTTAGCCTTAGGTCTAGCCCCATGTCCATCTGGATTTGACATCCTGACAGGAGTAGTGTCTAACTAGTATAAAACACCAGTACTAGTTCCTAGAGTAATAATTTGCCATAGAAAAAGCCCAGAAAGGTACTTATCTTGCTGGCAAATGATTAATCTAGAGAAGGAGATCAAGGAGGAGCAAGCTCTGAGTACGATAAGCAAGGGAGAAGTAAAATGGTGACTGCAAACCAAGCAGTCCATTGGAAGAAAGACAGAGAAAGGGCATTCTGGGAAATGTAGTCTTCTCTAGTGCTGTTGCCTAGCAACACCTACTGCTCTGATTGCAGGCCCCTAGGGGACCCCAAGACACTCAGGATATGAACAGGAGACAAGAAGAATGAGCCCACTCTGAACACTGTATGACAAACTGCTGCAGTGATATGTCCCAGAGAATTTCTCCCATAGAAGTAAATGGAGAAAAGTTGGCTGCAGTGTGGGAGGCGCGTCTTAAATGCGCCCTAAAAGGAAAGGCCCAGAAAAAGCCCCTAACCTGTAGAAACCAGCAGGAAAGGGGTTACCAAGTACAAAGCAACCATCCATGAGTGCAAGAGCCCAAGGGCTCAGAGACAACCCCTGTATGAAGGAGGACAAGTCGGGACAGAAGGACCAAGGCACTCAAGGGGTTACTCACCAATCTTCACATTTTCTGTCTTCAGGTTACCATTGTGAAGAACAAAGCCTCAGAGAGACCGTGATGGGAGTGAAGACTTAGGTTGCGAGATTCTCTCCAAGGGGATGCAAGTGTCCACCTGTACACTGGGAAAACCTCCAAGGGAAGCCAGTAATGGTAACCCACCTAATGGGGGAATTGTAATAGCCCCATATCCAAGTAGAGAATAAAAGATCTAAAAACTGTGGTGTGGCGTGTAGTGAGTCTGCTCCTGTGGCTCCCAGGAACAATTATTTGCTTTTTTCCACTTGATACCCTGTCTAAACTCGACCTCAGAGGGTTTTATCTACACTCCTTATCCACTTGTGGTTATGGCGCGTAACATACACCCCAAGATCTACAACTTTTTTCCCATCCAAAAACGATGGGTGCACGAGATCCAGATCACTCCAAGATGGCGTCTGTAACCCAGCACTCATCTACTGGCACTCTTCTTTTCAACCCTTGCTTAATGAAGGGGACAACTTATCTACTGATGACACTGAAATACCATCCTCCAGGCGCATCATTCAGAATCTGTTATCTGACTGAAATCCTTCATGAAAGAAGAAATATCTGGTCTACTCCACAAACTCTCATATTGGTGGTATTTAGAAGAAATGGAATCCGAAGTCTCTACTCTGACTTCCTTCAGAAATAATGCTCTGTTTCTTCTCACATCTGCAGCAGATGCAATCTATGTATTAAGGGAGTCCGTGAGACAGTTGATGTGGATGGCCTACCTGCCTATCTTTAGAGGCTATTTCAGCACTTAACTGCCACAGAAAGCTCCAGAGTGTTCCGTCTATAACGTGCGCATAGGGCTCTGCGACCATGAGCCCTTTGACCGAGGCACCCCGGGATATCATCTTGTGCTTTCACTCATTTCCGGAGAGAGATCTTGTCTACAAAACTGCCCGTACCCATGCCTCCATTGAGTTTGAGGGGCACTCTGTGGCCGTTTTCCAAGATGTCTCACCTCTAACAGCTCAGTGGAGGAAGGACCTGCAACCTCTTTTACCCTGGAATTGAGACGGAGGCAATTGAGAAATTGATGAGGATACCCTCTGATGCTCCTGGTACTTGTTAATGGCACTACCCATGTTCTCAGCTACAAAGGAGACCATCAAGCTTTCCTCTTGGCCATCAAGGTTCAACTTCCAGCTAAGGCCTTGTCCCAACTTGGGGACTCTGCACACGACATGGAGTGGTCACCATCGGATTCGCCGTGTGCTCCCGTCTCGAGGAAGCGTAAAGCATCCAGGGCGACGTCTTCCTCCCGCCAGAACCTTCATCAAGGAACTCCCCAGGGTGAGACACTCTCTGACTCTGACCTTTCAGTCTACCTGACCTGGGCCATTGGTTTAATGGTTCTTTGGGAGGTTATGGATAAGTTTACGTGCCTTAACTCTGCTTTTTTAGATGACAGGATGCGTTTCTTGTTACTATTAAAAACCTTTGACCCAATCTGCTGCCTATTCATGTAGAATGCTTTGGCTACTGTCATATCCTCATCTTACATGGACCTGAAACCTATTGTTGTGTACTGCTCCCTTCAGTTATTCTCCAATGCCAGTAGTGAGACCTGACTCCCCTGATGCATATTTCTTTTTGTCCACGTAGCTTTATATGGGATGGCTGAATTGCGTCCTTTATACTCTGCATTGGCATCCCTTCTATGAACCACGGACAGCAGGCTACCTCTCTGTGGTTCTGTGTGTAGAGTCCTGTCTTGATCCTCCTGATACGCTCATATATTTCGCAGTTTACTACTCTTATGCTTATTTGGTGACATATATAAACTCCCTTTTGCCCTCATGATTTACAAAGACGGGCAAAGTACGCTAACATGCTCCCCAAGAGTATTCCTTATATGCTTGGTCCTGACACTTTATGGGCTTTTTAACCTTTTCATAGTCACCCTTCTCATCATTTACCTCATATGTATGTTATATGCCCATTTACAATATGTCGGATAGGTCTCTGCCGCTACCTACTACCAAGCCATGTCTTCGCGTATCAGAGACTTTATATCACCATCTATTAATTTTTTTATGCTGTTCAATGCAAGTGGTAGTGATACTCAGTTCTAAGCTCTCCCAGGCTATGTATTGGGGCTTTGCGCAGCTTGCATGCCTTCTGTATGGGCGGGTGAGTAGTATGACACTTCAATATACTGCTTTCTGCATGTGTTTGCTCCCCTTCTACTCTTCTTTCACTATTCTCATCCTCCCACTGGTCTCTCCTTCTCCCTTTGGCTCTGTCTCACATAACTTACTCACTCTGCTCTAACCTATACAAGGTCCACAAGTACCGTCTAGGCTTCTAACAATCTTATTCCCGATGGAGTTCTTTGAGGTTCCACTTACTGGAACACTTACAAAGCTCTCTCCCCCTTGTTATTTTGGGTATATATCCTATAGTGTCTAAGTTAAGGGACTGTGCTATTGTAGTGGTATGGTCTTCACCTTTTTCTCCACTGCTTTCTCAACTCACTTAATCTCTTTGTCCTTTGTTTCTTCTCTTCTCCCACTCTCTACGGAAAAAAAATAAAAAAAAAATAAAAAAAAAAATCTAAGCAGCAAAGTTCCCAGCCTGTTCAATCAGTCAGGAACATGTCAAAACTGGAGCAGGGGAGGTGGCATACTGTAGAGAGGGAAAGCTCCACCTTTAAGACCTCACGTTTTGAAATGTTCCCACCTTCCAAGGAAGGAAGATTACCTCCCATGGTACCTGTATTCCATATTGGACAAAAGAGAAAATAGCATTTTAGTGAAGTTAGTGAGAAATCCTCTCTCTTTAGTCCACATGGAACACCAGAACCAAGGGGTTGAGCTCCTCTTCTTCTGAGAGAAGGGCAATAAAACGACAGGGTCTTTTGGCAGGGACTCCCTCCTCCTCTTCCAGCTCAAGTCCCACCTTAATTTCCCAGAGTCACGTGTAACACATTGTACAGACAATAACTAAAGGTAGGAAGAAGAAGACGACGACGCATCTGCCCTGGAAAGGAAACACAGGTAGTTTTTTTTTCCCCCTTCAGGGTTGAGTCTTGTGTTACATGAGTTCACAAAAAACAGGATTTTAGTCATACTTGTTAAATCCTGTTCTCTTAGTCCATATGGATCACAGGTACCATGTTGTGGTGAGCTTCTCCACTGGAAGGAACACATCAAAATGACAAGATCTTGTGGGTGGAGACTACCCTCTCTCCGTCTGCAGGTCAACCAATCCCTGCCTCCAGTTTATGATGTGAGACAACCACACCAAGTAGGGACAGTGAAAGAAGAAAGCAAGCTCCTGTAAGAAAAAGACCCTAAATGGACACCCCCAACCAGACAGGAGACACAAAGTCCCTTTCTCTGGCAGACCTGTGTTCCATATGGACTAAGAGGAAAGGATTTAAAAGGTAAGACTAAAATCCTACTTTCTCCATCATCCAATATGGAACACAGGTACCATGGGGATATACTACCAGTAAGCTCCCAGAGGTGAGAAGAATGAGAAAGGACCTCACGCCTGTCTACATCATACCGGAGTTCCCTAGGACTTTACAGAACCTGAACATTCAAAACCAAACTAAGTGTCAACGGACACTGAAAAAGTTGCACAGCTCACAAGAACAAGAGCCAACAGGGCTCAAACAGTTGAACTACAGTAAGGCAAAGGAAAAAACTAGGTCCTTAGACAGGCAGAGCCACCTGAAAAACCTTCTTGCCAAAACTGGCTTCTGCCGAAGCCAGAAGAGCCACATGATCGTGTTTAGCAAAGGTATGCAAGGAGGACCAAGTCAGAGCCTTGCACAACTGCTTAGCCAAAGGAGGATTCTTTTAGGCCCAGGAGGCCACAACATATCTGGTGGAATGTGCCCCAACTCTGAAGAGAACAGGTTTCTTCCTGTGTTTGCACACATTACAAACTGTAGACTTGATCCAAGAGGCAAAAATGACCTTGGAAACAGCCTGACCTGCCCTGGCACCCTCAGGAATGACAAACAGGGAATCGGAACCTGTCTTACAAAAAGACTCCATGCAGTGCACATAAAACTTAGGGCACTGAACCACATCAAATAAGTGGAGATACCTTTCCTTGTCAGACTTTGGGTCAGGACAAAATGAAGGCACAACAATCTCCTGGTTGATGCGGAACTCAGAGACCACCTTAGGAAGAAATTCCTGAAAGGTTCGAAAAACAGCCTTGTTCTTGTGAAAAACCAGGAAAAGAGGATTTTAGTTTTATCTGTTAAATCCTTTTCTCTTAGTCCATATAACATACAGGTACCATCGGGAGGCAACTACCTTCTCAGTAGGCTGCAAAAATTTAAAGAAAGTCTTGGACGGGGAGCTTTCCCTTCTCCTTATCAGGCTACCCTAAGCCCCACCCATCCAGTTTGACATGATACAAGCTCTCTAAAAAGGACATGAGATAATAAAAAGGTAAGCTCCTGTGAGCAAAAAGACCCAACAAGGACTCCCACGTCCACCTAATTGAGACCAAGCAAGGTCCCTTTTCACTGGGTGGGAAATCTGTATGTCATATGGACTAAGAGAAAAGGATTTAATAGGCAAGACTAAAATCCTCTTTTCTTGGTCGTCCAATTTGACATACAGATACCATGGGGAAATACCAACATTAAGCTCCCAGGGTGGAGAAAAAAAATGAAAGGATGAAGCACCATTCAGAACTGGTAACAGCCCAATATAACTAATGGTCAACCGACACGGATAACAATAGCACAACACACAAGAAAAAGAGCCAAATGGGCTCAAACAATTCAAGAACAGTAAGGCAGGGGAAAGGGCTCTACACAGGCATAACTGCCTGAAGGATCTTCCTGCCAAAGCTGGCTTCGGTAGAAGCCAGATCAACACAATATAGGGCTTGGCAAAGGTGTGCATAGAGGACCAAGTCTCAGACTTGCACAGCTGTTCAGCAGAGACCTGATTCTTGTAGGCCCAGGAGGCCCCATCAGGCCTGGTGGAGTGTGGAGGGAAAAGGTTTCTTCCAGAGTTTGGAAGCCTTGAGAATAGTAAACTTAATCCAGGACACAAAAGTGACCTTGGATGCAGACATACCTGCCCTAGGACCCCCAGGGATGACAAACACGGCATAGTCTTATACAAAGACTCACTACAGTGCATGTAAAACTTAAGAAAGCACACCACATCCAACAAGTGGAGATCCCACCAAGAAAGGGCGACTGGTGTTGTGACTAGGCAGTTTAAGTAGCTTCCCCCAGCCCCAGGAGGTGGAGCATTAAATGAGCCTGTCCCTTTAAGAATGGTAACGCAATGTCACTAGAGGGATTTCTAGTGATGTGTGCCCGCACAATGCCTCCGGATGTGGAAGGTAGGAGCTAGACACAGCAGGAGCCGTGAGGGGCTGAATGCAGAGGGAGCTGGCCGCCCAAACTAGCACTAGGGTGCCCAGTTCTCCGCCGAATGACAAAGACACGACATGAACTGCGACAGACTGAAGGCAGGGGGAACTGGCCACCCAGATGAGCACTGGAGCGCCCGGTTCTCCTCTGACGGAAGCGCAAGCGCAGACATGCAGCCATCCAAGCTCCAAAAACCCATGGATCAAACAGAATTAAGATAACCAACAGGAGTGCAGGAGTTTAAGACTCCAATAAGGCCCTGTACACCGAGACAAGTAGTGGACCATGGCACTCACAGGGTTACTCACCAAACTTGACATTCTGTCTTCATATTACCATTGTAAGAACAGAACCTCAGGGAGACCCAGTTTCAGAGAGAGAAACATGGGCTGCATGATTCTCTCCACATGGCTGCAAGGGTCCATAAAAGCACCAGTCACCTGGACAATCCTCCAGGGGAAGCCAGGAATGGTAATTCGCCAAACCGGGGAATTGTGAAAACCCATATCTAATACAGAAAAACAATAATGAAATCTAAAAAGTAAGCAGAAAAGTTCTCAGCCTTCAAACAGGTTGTGGAACAAGTCTAGCTAGAAGGTGGGGCTAACTGATTGTCACGGTTTGTTAAGACTCTCAGACGCAAGGTTAGGTAAAAACACAACTTTATTGAAAAGTTTAAGATAATCCCATAGGATTTTATACACATACATACAATACATAGAATGGCAAATAGGTAGTAACAATAGCGAATCAGGCTCTACCGGCCCTGCCAATATACCGGGCAAGGCAGCCTGGGCAAGCAATGAAAAGGTGGCTCTACCGACCCTGCCAATATACTGGGCAAGGCAGCCAAATAGACAGTCGGGAGAATACAGGCTCTACCGGCCCTGCCAATATACCGGGCAAGGCAGCCTAATAGACAGTCAGGAGAATATAGGCTCTACCGGCCCTGCCAATATACCGAGCAAGGCAGCCTAACGGATCACCAGCTAATACAGGCTCTACCAGCCCTGCCAATATACCGGGCAAGGCAGCCTAACAGACACCAATGTAGTAGGCTCTACCGGCCTTGCCAATACCGGGTAAGGCAACCTCAGGGTGGAAAAATAGAAGGTTCTACCGGCCTTACCAATATACCTGGCAAGGCAGCCTAAGGAGGAAGTGTCAGCCACAGCGGCCTCAATAACTGTCAGATGACAATGACAGTATGGAGATGGTAGGTAGAGGCTACAAGGCCCAGTGGTAATAACAGGTAGTCTGCACACCCCAGTACCCATGTACCGAGGGAATAACTAGCTGTCTAGGACTGGACAGCGCACTGGGAACCATCAGACTGGATGTTAAGTAGACCTTAAGGTCATAGAGCGAACCAAAGCACGCGCGTTGGGAACCAACACTGTAATAGAAGTAAGCAGCAAGACAATGGAGCAAACCAGCACCCGCGTGCTGGGAACCAACAGGCTGAATATATCGTAGGCTATAAGGCAGTGAAGCGAACCAACGTCCACACGCTGGAAACCAACAGATAGTTGTGTATAGAGCCGTAAGGCAACGGAGCAAACCAGCGCCCGCGCGCTAGTAACCAACAGACTAGAGTATAGTAGCCGCAAGGCAGTGGAGCGAACCACCGTCCGCACGCTGGGAACTAACAATGAACATATAGTAGGCCGTGAGGTAATGGAGTGAACCAGCGTCTGCACGCTGGTAACCTACAGATAGTTGTGTATAGAGAGGCGAAAGGCAAAGTAGCGAACCAGCGCCCGCGCGCTGGTAACCAAAAGACTAGTAGTGTAGTAGCCGCAAGGCAGTGGAGCAAACCAGCGTCCGCACGCTGGAAACCAACAGATAGTTGTGTATAGAGCCGTAAGGCAACGGAGCAAACCAGCGCCCGCGCGCTAGTAACCAACAGACTAGAGTATAGTAGCCGCAAGGCAGTGGAGCGAACCAGCGTCCGCACGCTGGGAACCAACAATGAACATATAGTAGGCCGTGAGGTAATGGAGTGAACCAGCGTCCGCACGCTGGTAACCTACAGATAGTTGTGTATAGAGCCGAAAGGCAAACGAGCGAACCAGCACCCGCGAGCTGGTAACCAAAAGACTAGTAGTGTAGTAGCCGCAAGGCAGTGGAGCAAACCAGCGTCCACACGCTGGGAACCAACAGATAATTGTGTAAAGAGCAGTAAGGCAAAGGAGCGAACCAGCGCCCACGCGCTAGCAAACCAGCATCCGCACGCTGGGAACCAACAGGTGAAAATGTCACCGGAGCGACCGAGGAACAAGGTCTCCACAGATGAAGGAACCGGACGCAGGAGATGAACAGGAAGCAGCACAATGACGGTCAACCGGATCAGGAACGGCAACGGAGACTGGGAGCAGGAAACAGCAACCTCGGACGACTTCAACCGGAACAGGCACTGGAACAAGTACAGCAGACAGGAGTCTGAGGAACAGGACGAACTCAGGAAATCAGGAACACAGCAAAAAGGCCCATGAAGCTTCTGTAGCATAGTGGAAGTGGATGCAGTCAGACACCACGAAAGGGCAACCAAAGGGTGCCCAAACTCAGTTTAAATAGGCAATGTAAGGCGGGCTAAAGGCAGACAGCCAATGGAAGCCCCCTACAGGTGATAGACACAGAAATGCAACAATAACAGGCACTGTGATACTGATAGCCTGATAAGGAGGAGGGGAGGTGCCACCCACAAGTTTTTTTTGTTTTTTTTCTTGAAATGGTCCAGCCTACTGAGAGAAGAATCTATGATTCTCTATGGGTGAAATTTCCCACCAGAATGGGGAGAACCATGCTTTTTCATGAAATTTCCAGCCGGGGGGGGGGATTTTCACTCATCCTTATTGAATAAAACATTTTATTAACTCTGGCACCTCATATGTGATTTACCTCATTACCAGCAGGTGTGAATAGTCTTATTATCACAGTATCCCTAGGAGGTCTAGCGAACCTGTGCTTCCTTTTTGCTGTTAGCCGGCATGG